>WNWU01000047.1:5066528-5126821 GCA_012654045.1 Ptyas mucosa | reverse complement strand
GGGGGGTACCGCTCAGTAACAACCTTTGCAAAAGGAAGGCTGGCCGCTCTCCGCAGGGTTTTCCTTGAGTCCGGGATTGGGATGCCTGGTGGGTTTCTTGACTCAAGCGGGCATGGCTTTGGCTGGGACGCTGCTGCTACCTGGGCGATGGGGGAGATGGTTGCCTACAGCTTGGACCAAGGAAATAACAAAAGACTCATGCGGCACCCTAGAGGTTTATTATGACGTAGGTTTCTTGCGGACGACACTCTACTTCACCGGACACATGGGCTGTTGTCGTGACGGGATTGCGTACAGAAAACCGTGGCTTGGAGCTGCGTTGCATAGTAATGCTTGCCTTGTTCTGTTGAAGGGCCGAGGACTTACGTCCTTTGAATGGCTCTTTCAGGATCTTCCTTTGTGACTTTCCCTTGAATGAGCTTTGGCACATAAAACCTTAAGAGAGAATTCCAGATACGGCACAAGGCTTAATAAACATGGTTGTTTGTTGCATGTTCCTGTGGTTGTGTGGAAAATAAAAGACTTCCATGGAGCTGGGCAATCTCGTCTGGTGAGGAGGATTACTTTCAGTTAAGTTTGAATCAGATATTGCAGTTTGAAGGCTGCCTTGGGAGTACGGCCATTCAAACACCTCCCTTTTGCTAAATCGTACGATTTGGCAGCACATTTACTGAAGTTCCATGGCCTCTAGATCTCAACCATTCTATAATCCAGCTTTTAAATATAGATGCTGGAAATCCATTGATTAAAAATGACACAATAGTTGATTTCCCACACTGGAAGCAATTAGACTAGATGATAATCTGGTCTAATCCAATGTCATAGTTCTCTGACTGACCTCTTTAGAACCTTAACATTATATCAAAGTTGAACCCCTTCTCCATTCTTTCTCCTGCACATTGGAGTTTTTTTTTCCTCCTGCTTTGAAGGAAGGACGTCTCTTAGGATGTTCCCTAGAGTTCCAAATACAAAAATCTGGTCTGGCAAAAGAAGATGTCATGATGGGACAGATAAGGATGTCACATTGTGAAGGTGTGGCCAGGGCTTCATTCTTATTCAGCTAGGTTCCACGGAAGTTTGGGGCTTGGGAAAGCACAAGGAAATTGGTTGTATACCTTTAGGTGAAAGTAACTTCCCTGTTTTTTTGAGGCTCTTATTTCTCTGGGGATGGGTGGGTGAGTGGAGAATGCTGTCACTGCTGAGGCAGTGACACTTGAAAGTTTTGTTGGAATAGTCATGAGTGGCTTTATAGTCCCTTGAGTTCTGTCAGGCCCTAAAATAAGGACATTGCTTTACAATCAAAGGACATCTACTCAGTACTATGCGGTAAGAATTCTAAGAGATTCTTGAGAAGTGCCAAGCTAAGAAAGTTGATGTAAGACTCTGCAGGCAAGTGCTGAATGATTGAAAGAGAAGGGTATTCTGGAATGTGCTAATGCAGCCATAAAACATTATGATTGTGGCTTCTATCGTGATAGGGAGAAATTCCTTCATAAGCAATTGTGTCCTTCATGAGTGCTGCAATGAACAGAGGCTAACAAAGAACCTGTGCCATTTCCTGAATCTGCTGTTCATTCTAATTATGTGCAAGGAATGCAGTGTCTTGGATTGATGCTTTTTAACCTTTTCTGTTCAAAAAGCTTTACGTAAAAAAGTTCTTAGGCTTCCAATGTAAGCATTGCAAATAGTCTGTTTTGCTGATGGATAAATACAGTGTTTCCATTGCTTTATTTTTTTTTTGTTGTCTCAAAATGTTTAACATACAGGGCTCCATTTGAAACTTTTGTTTCAAACTAAAGTTGATTCCTTTTTGTTGTTTGGGGAAGAGAGTGAAACAAGGTTTTGAAGTACTTTGTTGCTCATTTAAGCCTCTTAGCATCACATGAAATAAATACATTGAATGAGGATGACAATAAGATGTGTATAGTTACAATCCATAGAAAGTAGGTTTGTGAAAGGGGAGCTTTTGATATTCATGATACATAATAGCTAAAATCTTGTGAAAGGGTGCATACAAATAGATTTTGAACTAAATGTATAGAGCATAAATGGAATTTTTTTTATGTTTGGGCATCTTGTTACCATCTGGAAATAACATTCAAAGTTGAGAATTTTGAACGGATGGGAATATCTACCTTAACAAAACCCCATTCTGTATATATTTGAGCTATACAAATACAGCCTCGTTAGGACTGTCACTAATACACTGATGGTTCAGGCAACCATTTTAATTGGGAGGCTCCTTAACTGGGTATGTATTTGCAGAGGTATAATAGTTCACTGCAGCTTTTTGGCTAAACCCTTTCTTCATGCAATTTTTGTAGCACTTTACGGATATTTTTACCAAAGCAATGATGTTGATAGGCAATATATTTTATTTGCTAATACTTCAATGCTGCAGATCATTTATTATTATTATTATTATTATTATTATTATTATTATTATTATTTAATTAATTAAATTTATATCCCTCCCTTCTCCCGTAGGACTCAGGGCGGCGCACAGAATAAAACATATAACAATAAGAAATCCTAAAAACAACCAATATAAAACCCCAAACAGAATAAAATCTCGTAGCAGATCAAGGAAGTTGCTGAAACAGCCATGTCTTCAGGTCGGTGCGGAATGAACTATGTCATTTTCATTGATTGTGAAAAAGAAAAAAAAAAAACCCGGGATGATCTGGATTTCTGTTTGGAAGATTTCCGGTCAATCGATATGATATTCAATAGCAATAGCACTTAGATTTATATATCGCTTCATAGTGCTTTACAGCATTCTCTAAGCGGTTTACAGAGTTAGCACCCAACAGTCTGGGTCCTCATTTTTACCGACCTCGGAAGGATGGAATTAAAGGACTGTCTTTCTTTCTTTTTTTTAAAAAAAATGATAATGCTTTGCTAAGAAGTGAAAAAAAGATTGAAGCTGCTTACAGCATGGGATACGTTCCTTGATATATTTATACATCTACAACCTTTTGAAACAAGGCTGACTCATTTGGGAAGAAGAAACGCATCTTCTGCTTGCAGAGGTTGCTGTAGGTGGATTTAAATGAAGCTCAAGTCACTTTGTCGGCCATAGTACTTCAGGTTCACAGATAGTTCTAAAGGATTCACAAACTTTCTCTGCTTGACATAGACAGAATTGTAAGCAATAATGTGATCTGTTTGGCTTTGTCTCAACATGTCACGAAACCACAATACTGCGGTTCTTAAATTACGATTTGAGTCATAGCATAATGTACTAACCTAGCCCAGTTGTGGTTTTTACATTATAGCAAGCCAGGTAAACTGTGGCTTTGCACAAAACATGATCCTGATCAGAGTGATCCCTACAAGAGGAAGATATGAAGGTATTTTGCTTCTTTTTACTCCACCCAAGTGAATCATTTGGGAAGGGGGAAGAGAGAGGGATGATCCTCACAATGGTTTGTAGCATCTTTGTCTCCTTTGCTGCTGGAAACCGGATCTGAAGTTGTATGTCGGTGGCACATTAGCCACGCACAAGAATGGTGTTGTCACAAATATTTTATATCATAATCCTGTTTGTTCCACATCCTCTCTCTTGCACACAATACGCCGAGACAGTGAGAAGATCCCCTAGCACCTGTTTTGTTAGGCCTCCGTAGTCTGGGGAGGTAAACGGAGAATAATTGTTGCCCATAGTCTCATACCTGTCATAGATTTTTTTTCCCCTTGAGGCAGACTCAGAAGCTGTTGTGCCAAGTAGCAACCGGTCTCAAATGCCCTTTTCCTGGGCAAGAAAATAAAGAGGGTGTTGGCTAACTCTTTGGCCTCAGCCAAGTTTAGAGGAAGCAGATTTTGTAGACCCATCTTATCCTGGCCGTAGGCCACGGTGCAGCATGGAAAAAGTCTTGAGTGCTCCGATGCCTTTTTCCGGAAGAGAAACAAAGATACCATTGAGAACTCTGCATATTTTGTTGGAATCACTGAGAGTTGGAAACAGGGTTTTTCATTATTTCCCTTGCTACTAGAGGTTCATTACCAGGGAAGGTGCATCCATTTTGATCCAAAAGATATTCATTAAAATATTAAATCTTGCCCACGAAGGCAAATACAGGGAACTGTCCACCAGGGTTTTAACATGCTGATAACTCTTGGTTTCTTGAAATGATAATAGGGGTGGATGATTGTAAGTAAACAAAGGATAAATCCTAATAGGCAGCCAGTTTGGTCTAGTGGTTAAGGCACCAGACTTGAAACTGGGAGACTGTGAGTTCTAGTGCTGCTTTAGGCATGAAGTCTGCTTGGTGACCTTGGTGGGCCAGTCATAGTTTCTCATCCCTAGGAAGAAAAAGACAAACTACTACTGAAAAATGTAGCCAAGAAAACTACAGAGGTTTCTCCAGGCAGTTTCCAGGAGTTAACACTGACCTGAAGGTACACACACACACACACACACACACACACACAATTCCTAGATAGAGGGAATCCACTTTAATAAAAATAGTGGTCTCCCTACATCTAGGAATTGAGAAGATAAACTATTGTAATCAAGGTTCTCAGTTGAGTCTGTTACCAAGAGCACAGTTCAGCTTTGGCGAAGAATGCTAACCATCTAAATCATTTATAGCCGAAATAACTCTCTGCTAGCAGTAAACTAGCTGGAAAGCCCCAGTATCAAGGTCATAGTTTGACCGTGGAAGATTACAGGTAATCCTCGGTTTATGATGGGTAATTGGGATAGGAGTTGCTGCCACTAAGCAACACAGTTATAGTGGGATGTCAAGTGATTGTGCATCAATTCTGATGGGTCCGGTTGCCACCATTAAGTGAATTGCTGCAAGCTGTTAAGCAAGAAAAAAAGGTGGCTGCCATTTGCAGCCTCCTTGTTGTGGCCCGTCAGCGGCCTGTGCAGATTGTAGCTGATTCGGACAGCGAGGAGGCTGGTGTGGTGCAGCGCCAGCAGCCTGTGCAGCTCGCACTCGAGTCAGACAATGAGGAGGCTGGAGAAGATGTGGTGCCAGAGGCGGGGATTCAGCCAGGGCCTTCAGAACGTCCAGAAGCTCCTTTAAGTGAAGAGGACGAAGAGGAGGAGCCTCTTCTCGATGCACGGGGCGCGCAGAGCTGCCAAAAGGCAGGAGTGGCTGCTCAGGAGGAGGTCTCCTCGAGAGTAAGGCTTGGGGCTAATTGGCCACTCCCTTAGCCTATTTAAGGAAGAACGCCGCTTGCAACAAGCTGTAGAGAACAACTTTAGTTCATTCTCCTTCGCGTCTGGATTCTCTGCAAAATTGCTTCTGTGCTTTCTGCCAACTCTAGTAAGACTGTGATTACTTTATCTTAGAATTCTGGTAGGCTGTTAAGACAGTTTATTAACAGCCTTTGGTTGATAAAGACTAAGTTATTTGAGTAAAATAAGCTTTGTATAGAGTTTGTGTGTGCTGCGTTCTTTGGGGTCCGTAGCTGGGGCAGAACACTCCTGCCAGCTTCATCATGGACTTTGTTTGATGGAAACTAGCAAGGACCACATGAGTGGATATGCTGCAGCGGCCAGAACTCTGAAGACTGGTTGTAAGTACCACACATATGGTGCCATCGCAAGTCTGAACAGTAGCTAAATTTAAGGAAAGCTACCTGTACTGGATGATTTTGGACCAATAATTCCCACTTAGCCCATACCAAGAAGCCAAACACGGCAGTTTTTGTAAATCATTATATAGTGTTATTATTCATGCAGGAACGGCATAATGGAAAACTCAGGACTAGAATGACTAAAATAATATAAGGATGGTTTTAAAAATAAAAATAAATTGGGGCAGAAGAGCTAATCAGTAATAATGATCCAAAGCTAGCTAGAATTATGGCCTGACAGTTTTGTTTCTGGAATAATAATTAGGTTTATATGCGGCCTGATTCTAAACAGCTCTACTTCGGGTTCAGTTATTAAATAACTTTACTTCCTAACTTCCAATAATATTTTATGCTATTTTTAAAAATTTGTTCAAAGCATTAAGACGATTTCACTCCTGTTAATACGATGTAGTAAACATTTATGTTAAAGCTGAAGAACAAAATGTTTCATATGCTGCAACTGTGAATCTCTTATATCTGGCTATTAGAATTTACCTTGCAAAATAGACTTTTTTTTTACTTTGGTAAAATTGAATATAGCCAAACACTAAATCAGAGAGTCACTAATTCAGAATGCATAACTTCCAAATCATCAGTCCTATTATTGCAATGTAAATGTAAGTACTTATGAAATGGCAAACTATTGTATATTGTATTAGCGTTATATACTGCATTATTATTCGGTAGATAAGCTGACCCTTAAGTTTTAACAAAAAAATTCATGAAAAATGTTCCATCTGTGGATAAGCTAACCTGCGTTTTTCATGTTATTTTGATTAGAAATTACGGTCTGCTTATCTGCAGATGGGCTTATCTGCAGATGTGAATATATGCAGTAAATATGAGTACTTTAAAAAAGGATTACCATATATATATTTGTGGATAAACCCATCCACAAATAAGCCAAACCAGATTTTCTGAGTGCATTTCGGCATCTTAAAATTCTCAGCTTATTTGCGGGTATGTACTTAAATCAAAATTAAGAGGATTGTTCATATGTTGTTGAGATAATTTCTCATATATATTGAAGCAATGGCATTCTCTCTCTCCCTTTCATTACCTTTGCTTATACATGCATTTTGACTCATTGTACAACTATATTGGTTGACTGTTATATCAAGAAAAATGATTCAGCACACATATCTAATTACTAATCACACATTTCTCTGCTCTGTTGATGAGTATCTTTGAAATGTATGAGTAATAATTCCCTGCTGTTGGAAAATGTTTTCCATGCTTTATAAATATTGTCACCTATGTTTGCAATAAATAACATGCATGTGGCTTGTTGTTGTCTGCATGGCTACCATCTTTTTTCATATTCTTCTTCTGTAGGCTAGACGCCATCCTGAACTGACTTTTTAAATGGATGACTGTCAAATGTTGGCAGAATTCCTATGACCTCAGATTTGCAACAAATGGGAAGATGAAAACGTTCTGTTTGGTGGTAATCCTGAAAATGAATTTGAAGAAGGGTGTACAAATTCCAACCAGTTTGTTGGTTTGATGTAGCAAATCAAATTTAATTTAAAAAGTTTAATCAGTTTAAGATTTGACGGAATACTTTTGAACTGAATCTTTATACCATCCTCCTTCGAAAGTCACCATAACATCTTCATTTTGATGGATGGAATTTGCAGATTAATTCATTCGTTTCAGAACTGTAAAGAATTTTTTTTTTTACTGTCCGGTTCATGCCATACAGGGATATTATTTTTAATAGCACAAATCAATCCACTGCAGGATGAAGGCATTGTTATTGAAGCTAATGGACTAAATCTACCATGAGGGTCCAGTATGGATTGGTAGATATTTTTCAGCTTTCTAGTTTAGAGCTGAGAGAATGTGATTAGCTCAAAGTTACTCGGCCATCTTCACTGCCTAAGGGAGGATTAGAATCTGGGTCTCTCTGCTCATAAACCAGCAATTTCTCCATTGTGCCATACTGGCTCTCATGTAGTGGTATATGTACTTAAAAATGACTTTATTGTTATCTTTCAGGTAGGTAAATTTAATTAGCACCTACCAATATTATATTTGTCAACGTGTATGCAATTGATTTTAAGAAGTTTTGAAACAAGTAAAACAGTCATGCTTGCATCACTCACAAATTTAAAGAGTGGAATGTAATATATGAAAAGAGAGTAAACAATCTGAAAGAAAATATGGTTCTTTTTTGAAGTATGGACCAACACTAGGTTCATCTGCTTATCTGTGTGTAAACTATGAGAGGTTTATAAACGATGACTAAAAAACACAAAAGGAGATTCTAGGGGATTTATTGTTAAATGATGCATACACAAGTTTTGGATGTAGCACTTAATTATTGTAATGGATGCATCTTTGTTCCATTGGAAAAAAAGGTAACAAAGGAGTTGTTTGTTAAGTACCATAGAACTGGCCATAATAGCTCCAGTGACCTTTAAATCTCAGCGACTCTGGATCTGCAGGAAGATTTGGAGTAACCGCCAAGAGATGAGATCTGTTTTTCAATCCCTTTTTATTTTCTTACTGTAATTTTCTTCCTGGAATATGTTAATGCCACAGACTTCTCATTTGGACACAATGAGTGCCCTTTCAGTCAGCAATATTCTAGCTTGACTATTTCCCCCACCCCCCACCCCAAAAACTCTCGCACAGAATATTTTTTAGCCAAAAAATATTGTCGAAGCATTTTCACAGAATGAAATGTGATTCCTTCTGGTGGATTTTAATGAAGTCATCATGATTTTCAGTGGCAAATGTCACTTCCGTGTAAAAGATATAGGAATCTCTGGAAAAGGTAACATGTTTTTTTTGTAAACAGATCCCAAATAAGAATTGAACAACTACTGTGGCCATGTACTGAGTAAATACAATGAATAGCAAGACCACTTGTAGGTTTTAAGAGTAAGGTGTGCAAAATGTTTCAGCATTGAAATTGGATGTTGTGACCTTGTGAGAAGTCAGCTTTAACAGATTAACAGAGTTGGAAGGGACCTTGTACTGTAGGTCATCTAATCCAACCCCCTACCCAAGCAGGAGACCCTACACCATTTCTGACAGATGGCAGTCCGGTCTCTTCTTGAAAGCCTCCAGGGATGAAGCTCCCACTTCTGAAGGCAACTTCTGTTCCATGGGTTGATTGTTCTCACTGTCTGAAAATTTCTCCTTATTTCTAGGTTGAATCTCTCCTTGTTCAGCTTCCATCCATTATTCCTTGTCTGGCCTTCAGGTGCCTTGGAAAACAGATTGACCCCCTCCTCTCTGTGGCAGCCCCTCAAATATTGGAAGATGGCTATCATGTCTCCCCTGGTCCTTCTCTTCAGTAGACTAGCCATGCCCAGTTTCTCCGACCATTCATCGTATGTTTTAGTCTCCAGTCCCCTAAACATCTTAGTTGCTCATCTCAACAACTTTTTTTATAGTGTGGTGACCAAAACTGAATACAGTCATCTGAGTACGATCTCTGCCACTTTCCTAGTTCCAAAATGGGGAGAAAATAGAAGTTGACTGTATAATGTCATATAGCAGGGGTAGGACCCAGGATTTACTTTTTCTGTTTGACCTTCCAGGGGTGATTTGGTAGTTTTCTAGAACTGAAACAGAACTCTTTCTCTCTGTTTTGTAACAGACGGATAAAAATATCTTACTATCAAATGGTGACACTTCTGTGCCAATGTAAGGTATGCATTCAGTTTTATAAATGTTTGTTCCCTCCATCCTTCCTTAGAATGCTAAGAGGACATGTCTTAAGAAGTGCAGCCTACAACAATTAGAGATTTAGGATTTAACTCATACATCTTTTTTTTTTTTTGAGTTGGCACATTTCATAAACGTAACAAATCTCTACTGTATCTGCAGATACTCAACTCTGCCAAAACAAATATATCCATTTGTTTTCCTTGTGAAAAGGGAAGTACTCTGAAGCTCTGAAAAATCAAATCAAAGCAAGGCACTATTTGGGGAAGAAACGTAGACCAAACTGTGAACTCAAGCACCTTGCTATCTAATGCAGCAGAGTAAATTCCAAGCTCAGATAATTTTATATGCTCAGGTTTTGCCTCAGCCCATCGGGCAGATGGAGTTCCTCCCAAAATGGAAGGGAAAACAAAGCCTTGTAACTCTCGTTTAGAACATGTAACACTTCCCTAATGATGGTACAAGTTTTCCTACCTTCCTAAATAATTTCCTGCAATTCAACTTATTCAAGATTTTCTGGCTTTGGTGCTTTTTGAAATCCAACTTTTCTTCCCTCTGATATATTGGCAGGTAGGTTTGGTGGAAGGGCAGGCTGATCACGGCTTCTCCTGATTTTGGGATTGAGGTCTTGAGCTAATGTTAAGGATGAAGTTTTGAAACTTTTAAAGTAATATTAATCACGATGGCATAGGTTTAGAGTCAGTTAGTTATCTAGGATTTAAGCCACATTCTTCCCTGAGAACCGTGTTCTTGTTTGCTCTATGTATGCCTAATCAGATGGAACTTTGGTACATGTAAAGCTAAACCTGTTTTGTAATGGCTGTAGGCATTCTTGCATAATTTCTATTCACATTTGCTGGGAGATGATGTCTTTGCCTTAAATTAAATTCTATCTTCTTGTTGTTTGTAATTGCTCTTCCAGAGCACTTGTGTAAAAATTAAAAACCCTTTGCTCCGGGTACTGTCTTTCTTAGATGGGGAGTTTTCCTGTTGATGAACAAAAATTTCTTGCTCAACTCCTAAGAAGTTTCTAAGGTTTCTAAATAAATACGTGGTAATTTGAAGGGGGGGGAGGGTTGCATTTTTGGTTGTGCGTGTTTGTGCATCGCTGTCAACAACTAAGCTACTTCTTTGCTACTACTCAGGAATCCATTTGGACTCCTTTCTTGGCCTTGGTCTTTGTCTATCAGTTGAAAATGACAGCACTGGAAACTGACTTAAAACTGGTCCTCACGCTTACGACCATTGCAGCATTCCAGAGTTCACATGATTACCCTTTGCAACCTTCCAGCCAGCTTCGGCAAGGAAAGTCAGTTGGAAAGCTGGAATTTTGCCCCACAGCCATAGCAAAGGAAGATTTGTAAAATTGACTCATTTAACAACTGCCTCGCTTAGTAACTGAAGTTCCAATCCCAATTGTTGTTGTAAGATGAGGACTACCTGTCGACTAAATTGATTCTCACTATACTTGCCTAGAGTGCTTGAATGACTCTTAAAATATTGCTTAGCATATGTTCATGCTATTTTGTGAGGATTTGGGTAAGTGTGTGCTCAACAAATCTGTGGTGTTAGGTTTATGAATCTGGATGCCTTTTAAATTAACAAATGGCAAAATTTTGGAGAAAATGGCGGCTCCCTAAGTGGCTCAGTGGCTAAGACGCTGAGCTTGTCGATCAGAAAGGTCAGCTGTTCGAATCCCTCATATAGGTCTCCTGCGTGAGCAGGGGGGTTGGATTAGATGACCTCCAAGGTCCCTTCAACTCTGTTACTGTTACTTCGAATGTCTAAATTAAAACTGCACAGTGCCCTTCACTATTCGCAGGCTTAAGAATAAAGCTCTGATCTCTACTACTTTAAAGGAACTGCCTTTTCCTACCTGGTTGCCTTCTGCAGCTGCTGCCTGGTTGTGGGAAAAGACCCAACTGCATGAAAGAATAGCGCACAGGTCTTTCTATGTGTGCCCTCATGCCTTCCAAAGCACTTTTCTGAAATCAAGTCTAAACAATTGTGTCACCCTATTGCCTGTGGCAACTGGCAGCAATACTTCCAGATTGGGTTCAGTGTGCTAAGCCATATTGTAGTTGGTTCCATTTTTGCTGCATGCGATTCAACGCGATTTCGCAAGCTGTATTTTACGGTTTAGCACACTTATGTGTGTGTTTTAATAACTACAGCACTACTACGCTTCCTGGCATCGGATATTAGCTTTTAATTGTGAAGATGCAGTTTCTGAAGTAAAAGGTGGGATATGTGCAAGACCTAATGGCTGTACATTAATTTTTAAAGTTAAGTTCTTGATTGTTTGAAAGCCGTATTATTATCATCATTGTTTCTTAATAATTCATATCATTTGAAATCCCAGAATGACCTTGGGTTTCTGGATTCTTTGCAGTATCAAAGATTACTCTCCAGTGCATGGCTACAAATTGGATCTACTGTGCATTGTAGAGAAATTTAGAGGTGCATTTTTAATCCATTTGTCTGGCAGACTCTGGTTGCACTATTAGAAGAAAGAAAGAAAGAAAGAGAAAACAAGAGGCATGTGGGATTTCCCATCAATTTTCTTCATCATC
The DNA here is from genome assembly GCA_012654045.1 of Ptyas mucosa. Classification (NCBI taxonomy): domain Eukaryota; kingdom Metazoa; phylum Chordata; class Lepidosauria; order Squamata; family Colubridae; genus Ptyas; species Ptyas mucosa. The sequence continues at coordinate 5,114,975 of WNWU01000047.1, read as the reverse complement.
TAAAATTTTATACCTTTATCTTGTCTTCCATTCATTGCTTTTTAAACCCCCAATTACCAGTATTCTGATAATTTTGTTGCCCTTTCTGGTATTCTTACAATTCCTGCTTGAAATGTAGTGAAAATGGCCTTGGCAGTTTAATTGTGACCCCTTCTTTAATGTGTGTGTGCGTCTCTGTGTAAGTGTGTTTTAGTGGCTACAGCACATTAAGAGGAAGCTTCCTTCAAGCTCTTAACATATTCTCAAGATTTCTTTACTGGGTACACATTATCCGGCGGACAGGAGACAAATGTTCAGTGTATCACTTTAGAAGTTCATCATTTTATAGATTGGAGTCATCTTTTTAGAACCAAATCTGCTACCACTCGATCTGGCTTCAAAACAGTGGATTGCTCTTTACTTTCAATAGCTCTGCCACTCACCCACTCATCCATCCATCCATCCATCCATCCATCCATCCATCCATCCATCTTAATCTGGGTTTGTTTTTTGTGGGGTTTTTTTTGCATCAAAGCTTAAACCATTTGAATAGATGTAAGTATTAAGCATGTTTAAAATTGTGAGCTGTGTACGTGGCTCTTATACGTAGGCTTTGAAATGCAGATTGAGACGTAGGGGGTTTTCTCCTCCGAACTGTATCCTATATGCACGTTTAAGAAGAGGTCACTCCTTGAGCGTGAGAAAAAGAAGCATTTTGAATTGCAAAAGACTGTCCTTGTCTTTTTGAAATGTTTTGTGAACAGCTGAACACGATACGCAGTGTTGTGGTCAGCTACCCCCTTGTGTTTGGCAAGTTCAACCTTGGAATACGAATGTTTCCTGCTGTTAATTAAAACAGGGATGTGTGCATTGTGAGCGTCCAAAAATAATTTAACATTACCAAACTTTAAAATGTTGAGGTAGATTTAAAACTGAACAATCACTGGAAGTTTAGGAAGTTAAGGTAGTATTTTAAAAAGGATGCTTTCACAATTTCTTTTTATGACAGTACTATACAAGGATAAATAGTGCTTCATATTCGTATATGGAAGGAGGTAGATTTAAAATCTTTTTTCTGAACTGGTTTCTTAGGCACAAGACTATTATCTATTATTAAACTCTCCATCAAACTGATGAATTAATTTCTAATTCATGAATTTGTATACTGTATTGTTTTAAGAATCTTATATAGTGGGAACTCGGCCTGTAAAGAAGGTTAGACTTAAGTGCTTATAACTGGCCCCAATTCGTTCAATGAATTCCATGACTTGTGCTCAGATCATATCCATGTCTCACAAATCTCTTTTATTTCTTGAGAATTATTATTCAGATATCAGAAAAACAGGTGTCCTGATTTTTTTTTTAAATGAGGGCTGTCTTGTTTTAAGAAGAGAAATTCACCCCAGCCAAGTTTATAAAGTCATTTACATGATTTATTGTTTGTATGTTGTTGGTAATTACAATGTGTTATAGGAGCCTATGTTTGTTATGGATAACATCTGGAAATTTGGGTAATATCAAAGAAAAATCAAACTATCGGAGCATTAGTCTATAACCAGAGGTCTCCAGCCTTGGCCACTTTAAGACTTGTGGACTTCAACACCCAGGGAACTGAAGTTCACAAGTCTCAAAGTTGCCTAGGTTGGAGACATCTGGTCTATGACTGGAGTTCCAAATAACTGTTATCCTATTGTAGTTAGGGATTATTGCTAATTGAAATTTAGAATGAGTAAAAAAAAACCCCCACATCATATCTAATTACATTCAGTTGTATCAGACACCAATTTAGCCATATATATCGGTGAAGGGATGCTTCTGACAAGCTTTCCCTCCCTGTTTATAAGCCTGCACAGGAAGCTTTTTAGCACTGATTCCTGACATTCCCCATAAATTAACCTGCATGCTTTGGAACGAGAAGCCTAGAGCATTTCACACTGAATCAATACATACATTTGTGTATGAATGTATGCTCTTAAAATGACCAGGAATTTAAGGGAGTGGGGAGGAAATGCTGAAATAGCCTTCCTTTTATTAGATTTTATGATTTGAATCTGAAAAAGGAGTGCCATACTGTAAAAGGCATGAAGAAATCTTTGTGACAACTGACATAATCATATAAGTGATTTATCAAGTGAGCCTTAAAAGCTTTATATATGAGTAATGTATCCAAGGCATTTATTGAAATGAAAATACTGTACAATCACATACAGCAGGGATGTCAAACTCGATTTAATTGAGGGCCGCATCAGGATTGTGTTTGACTTCGCGGGACGGGGTGGGCGTGGCCAGGGTGGGTATGGCCAACTCAATGTCACTCATGTCGGGAGGGCACCTGAGGCATCCCGAGTGCTCTGCCAGCGAAAACCCTTGTGCGGCCCTCCTGAGCTCTGTTTCCCCTGGTAGAGGCAGGCTAAATATTCTGGGGTGAACCAGAAAAGCTTTTGAAAGAAGGTAATACAGGGATGCTATTCAGCAGGTTCTGACAGATTCTAGAGAACTGGTAGCGGAAATTTTGAGTAGTTCAGAGAACCGGCAAATGCCAGAGTGAGGCGGGAATGGGGATTTTGCGGTATCCTTCCCCTGCCATGCCCACCAAGCCATGCCCACAGAACCGATAGTAAAAAAAATTGAATTCCACTACTGAGGTAATAGCAAGAAAAACTGAATGAAATATCCATGGCTTCGCTAGGAGTTGAGAGTGAATTGAAGACAGCCTCGTCTTCTAAAACAGGGATCCCCAAACTGTGGGCCACTGCCCAATACCGGGCTGTGACCTCTTGGCCACCGGGCCACGTGAGTGGCTGGGCAGTGCACATGGTCATGCTAGTGACCGCCAACATCTTGTGGGCGCTAGTGTTGCAGCGAGCATCACTTGCAGCTTTGTTTGCATCACATTCGCGGCCCTGTTCTTGTGTGTAAAGGCGCTTACCCCTCCCTTCCTCCGGGCCACCAACCCAGAAAGGTTGGGGAACCCTGTTCTAAAATAATCATTTAGCCGATATTAGAAAAAGAGACAGGAAATTTGGGGTAATCTTTGATGAATCGATATGTAGAATCAAGCCGCAATTTAGTATTCTCAGGTTCATGAATAAGAAAAGTGCAGTTGCTCATTGAAGAAGAACGCTGCTATTTGTCTTGCTAACAAGACATTGTCTCTGTTTTAGAACAAAAATATTAAGGACTTCAATGCAGTGAAATGATTCTGGCTGGAGTTCTTTCTACGATTTTCGAACATTGAGTGTATACTTATTTCCATTTTGACATTTAATGGTATTTTAGTTTTATACATACCGGTAATAAGTAAGACATCCTAGATCAGATTCTAGCACATCGTTGAAAAAGAACGGAGGCTGAATTCTCTCTCTCTCTTACTTTCAAATACTACAATTTATGAATAGTGTCGAGTGACTAGTGGTATTTTTAGTCAGGCTGGGAGCTTCATCCAAAGACTTTTATTCAGGCAAATTGATACTAATAATTTATTAAACTTGTGCGCTACACAACTCTCAACCAACTCCAGGTGGCTCCCAATAATCAAAGAAATTGCAACCGAATTAAAAAGAAATTAAAGATAAAAGATGGCGAGGGTTCATTCTCTCTCATCCACCCAAAGTCCTGGGTGAAGAAGTTTCCAATTTAAAAAAAAAAGTGACCAAAGTATCCTGATTTAGGGTTATTGCCCGGTACAATAATCACGTTCAGTTTCACTTAAGCCCTTCCCTTGAAGCCGAGCGAGGTACAGAACCCCCTTTCTGCTTATATAAAGTATCTCATGCTGTGTGAACAGTACAAAAAAAAAAAAAAAAGAAATGTTTGATTATTTGATTTCTTTCCCGGTTTGCTGGGTTGTAAACTTTCAAGGAAAATATTCCACTGGTTAATTTGCCTGAATCTGTGAAGTTTTCCAAGCCCAAGACACTTATTCCCAAGGGCGGTGTGGGGAAAGGATTATACAAACAGTGAGATGGATATTCCTAGAAGCTGTTTGAATGTCTTCCTCCCAGTGGAGAATGAAGGTTTAAATCCCAGAGCTTCACTAGGGGATATAAATCCTTGGGAGAGCCTCTTGGTGGGAATGGCGGAACACAAGTTTGCTAATGAATCTCTTCCGATTCTTCCTTATTTCCTGGAGAATCCATTGTATTATTTTGCCTTACAAATGAAATATCAACTTCCTAATCCTCTGTACACGTGGTGCTCAGTGGCTAAGATGCTGAGCTTGTCGATCGAAAGGTCGGCAATTCAGCGGTTTGAATTCCTAGCGCCGCATAAGGGGGTGAGCTCCCGTTACTTGTCCCAGCTTCTGCCAACCTAGCAATTCGAAAGCATGTAAAAAATGCAAGTAGAAAAATAGGGACCCCTTTTGGTGGGAAGGTAACAGCATTCTGTGCACCTTTGGCGTTGAGTCATGCTGGCCACATGACCATGGAAATGTCTTTGGACAGCGCTGGCTCTTTGGCTTTGAAACGGAGATGAGCACCGCCCCCTAGAGTCGGGAATGACTAGCACATATGTGCGAGGGGAACCTTTACATTTACCTTTACCTTTAATCCTCTGTGCATTACCATCTTGTTTTGCTGTAGATGTCAGTATTAAAAATTTATATAAAAATCATTTTATTGGTTCCTCATTAATTCATATTTTAAGGCATCCTTCCTTAATTTGGAGTCCTTCAGGCATTTTGAGTGTCAGTTTCCAGACTTTGAAGCCAGCGTGAGTTGTAGTAGGAATTCTTGGCGCTGAAGTGTCGATCATATCTACAGCCATGAGTCTGGACAAAGCTGAAACGTCTTCATATGAATTAAAATTAATTTGTTGCATAAAAATGTCTATGTGTTATTGTCTGGCATGAATAAGTGCAACAAATTGATTATCTTTCATCTCCCATATCTTTATCTGATAGGTGATAAGTCATAAATTTGACAAACTGAAATGTAGAAAACTCTAGTTCCAATTATTTGTGAAACAACCTCTTCTTTATTTTCTAATATGCTAATTCTTTTTTTTTTCCTCTTAAATGTGCTTTAGGCTTTTCTTGATTAATTTAAATCAAGGTTTGTGTATACGACATGCCCATACTATGATACTCTAAATGTATTATAATTCCTTCGTTGGTTTTTGTTGTATTGATTCATTCTGCTGTTCTTGTCTGCTTGGTTTCTCTGTGTTGAAGCTGACATCCTATTGAAATTCGGATTATGCACAGATTCCTTTCATAATACAATGCCCATTTAGTGCACACTGGGGTACAAGTTATAGTGGATAATAGTCATGAGACAGCTCTTCAGTTGGCTTGGAATCAGTTTGAAATTCAAAGGGTTTTTTTTTTTTTTGCATTATTTGGGTAGCAATAACTCGGAACAAAGCCAGTTAAGCTTCTGATGCCTGTGTCAATAACCATTGTCATAATTTGTAAGTTCTTTATTCGTGTGTATTGTTGACTCATGAGGAGTCAGTGGTGCCCTCTGAGTTTGCTTGTTTTCTTGCAGACGTTTCATTACCCAAACTAGGTAACATCATCAGTGCTACCGTAGAAAGGAGTGCCGTTTGCTTGGCTGTTTGCTGTTGGCTTCTTTGGCAGTTTCTTCATTGGGGTATTTGTTTACTTGATTGTTGGTCTGAAGTTAACCTTGGAGTTAATCTATGCTGATCTGGGTGCTGATTACTGGTGGAGAGGTGCTGGGGCCTTTTTCTTCCTTTTTGGGTTATTCTTGACCAGGAGTGTCAAACTCGCGGCCCGCGGGCCAGGTGCATCATGTGCTGGCCACTCCCAGCGCCATTTTAGTGAAAGGGGAAAAGTTGTGATATGTCACGTGACAACGTGTCGTCATGAGTTGGACACCCCTGTTCTTGACTCACCAGCCTCCTGTTGTTTCTGATGTTCTAGAAATGTTAGAAAGAACTTTAGAATTATGCTATTCAATATTCTGCTTGTATCTAAATATATATAAAAGCGAAAACCACTCACGCCGCAATCACAAAATCTCCAGAACTGTAAAGCCTACAACCTTGAAATTTGCCACGTATGTTCCTCTTGGCTTCTAGATGCTCACCAAGAAAGGATTTTTCGAAATGACCATCAGAGCATTAGTACTTCATACATTATTATTAACATGCTCTGATGCTAAGGAGTTCTACTCCCCCTCCCCTCCTGAAAAGAAATCTGTTCCAAATGCAAAACAACAAGCAGAGGAGAGGCGTTTCACTTTCAGTTTTACTTTCACAGCAGCAACCAGGGGATAGGATAGGGGAGGCGTCTGTGGGGAAAGCCTGAGGGAGAGAAGGGGGATAGGATAGGCTTCTGAGGGGCAAGCCTGAAGGAGAGAAGGGGATAGGAGAGGGGAGGTGTCTGTGGGATAAGGCTGAGGGAGAGAAGGGGATAGGATAGGGGAAGCTTCTGTGGGACAAGGCTGAGGGAGAGAAGGGGGATAAGGTAGGAGATGTTTTTGTGTGGGAAGGCTGAGGGAGAGAAGGAGGGAGAGGATAGGCCAATCATAATTACTCATTAATTTTCAAGCTATAAGTGTTGATTTATCAAGCCCCATCACATAGTTTCGTAGTGAAGCACGGGTATCCAACTAGTTATTTGATATCCTGCAGAATTCTCAGTTCAGGATAAGATGCTTTTGAAGTTTTTAGTTCAAGTAACTCTTGGATACTCTTGAATAGAATCTCCTCTTCATGATAGTGTTAAAATCAGTAGTGAGTTCCTAGTCATTAAATACATCCTACTACCTGCCAGAAATGCAACACATTGTCGTAGTGGCATTATGAAGAATGATATTAAAATGCACAGGGGAGGATGAGAAATATTTCTAAGCTATCCAAAGGATGGGATATGGCAGCTGCTCTTAATTTAGGGCAATGCAGAAACTATTTATCTTTTACTCTTTCTTCAGCGAAGCAAAAAAAAAAAAAAAAAGCACAAGGACTCTGAGAAGCCAGCATTTTAAGAATGTTGTGTCATAAAATGCAGTGAACCAGTAGTTATCTAAATCTGTGTCAGCAAGATTCCTTATGGATTCCAGTCTCAGGGTGCTGTGTGTATATATTGGAATATATTTTAGATTGACACTAAAAATAATGTGTAATATGTATTTCTTATCTGGCCTGTCTCTTAGGGTTCCTTTTTAATCATGATTTAGTTCTGTGTGGGGGAGAGAATGAGCGGAAAGACAAATATTCCATTCTTGAATTACTATAAATACCTTCTTGGCTTATACAAAAATCTATTTTCAATGTTAATATAACAATAGGTATTAGTGGAGTTTACTCTTGTAATTGCTATTGTTTGTATTTCCAGAAGATATTGATTTATTAACCTAAACCTGATGTAGTCCTTCTGGCAAATTCTGCAAGCTTTTTTTTTTTTTGAGGTGAACAAGAGGTTTTTAGAGCATGAGTTGCTAATGGAACAGATGGGTATTTTCTACTATCATGAGCAACCTTGAACAGCTGTTAAAGGCATTAAGATTGTTCTGCAGTGCTAACAAAAGTATGAAATGCATATTTGCTCCTAATATACTTTTCAGTAACAGCATAATGAATCTTAACCAATTTTAAACTCATCAGCCTTTTGTTTCCATGAATTTCTTTTTGAATCGGCGTGTATTCTAGAGTTTTACAATATTATTCTCTGTGTGATCTTCAGTTTTTGAAACTGTTATTGGTGGCGCTGTTCAGTGTTTATATGCTAATCTTACATTTCGTGTTTAATAAAGATAAAAAAATGACAAAATTTGAGTGTCTTAATATGGCTGAAGAATGTTGACTAGAGAAATCTGGTATAACACAAATTAAACAAACGCTGAGCAAATGCTGAACCAGGTTGCCTGTGGTTGATTATTTTTTATTTATTGTAGATTTTTGTTTTTGTTTTTAGTAAGCTGCCTAGAGTCATTGTTCAAGTTGGGTGCCCATATGCATTGTTTAAATAGATAAAAGTAAATTAAAACGTGTATTAACATGGTAAGCTCCAGTAACCTTCTACTGATGATACGAGAGAAGGAAGATAATTTTCTGAGCTAGCAATCATTGTTTTTAACCTCCAAACCTTGAAAGCTGGAGGGAAACAAATTTTGAACATTAAGGAACAAAGATGCTTATAATACACAAAGCTCGTTTTCCTTGAAGACTGCCTTACGGAGATTTATGCAAGTTAGCAGTGAACAGGCAAAATTAATGACAGTATAATATTTCCGCAAATATGCTGAAGAAATAGGTTGATAGTATAACAAGCTTTTTCGCTGTGTGCAGCATTTCATGTTTTTATGATATACTTGCATTTTTATTGTACATAAACCACTTATGTTGAGGTGATTGGATAGTGTATAAGCTTTTATAAAAAATATTTAAAAAAAAAAGAACTGACCAATTTGGGCTTTTTTCCTAGCATCCTGTCTCAGATTCTCACCTATATGGAACTATTTATAGCTATTCAGATAGACCAATTTAAATGTTAATATGTTTGGATTAATTCGCATATGCCCTGGAACATGTGGTCAGGCTCAGTGGCTGAGAAGTTGTCTTTAGTTTGAAAAGGAATTTTAAGGTTTAGATGAAAGTAAACATTCATTATATGAGAGTATTTCGGCGGTGATTGAATGTAGAAAAGATGGTTTAAAAAGAGATAAAAAGAGAGATGCCTGGAAGAGGAGGTTTTTGAGGAGGACAATCAGATATATTCAGTAGAAGATTGAAATGAAGTATCATGCTGAAGTAGAAATTCTCAGAGCGTTTGTGTATTATACACGAGAGGCTTTTGAATTGCCATCTGCGTTCTTAAGAACATTAAACAATCTATCTTAGTTTTCTTTTAATTTCACCATTTTACATGAGGGTACTTTAACAAAATAGAAAAGTGAATTGCAGGTTAGTGTTCAGCCTAGCAAAATGTATGCGATGGAATGAACAATAACTTAATTTTGATTCCATCCATGACTGGAAAAGCAAATATCATATATTGCAAATTTATGTAAAGTGTTACCCACCAAATCACTAGTGAGCTGTGGGTTGATAATTACTTCCTTGTAATTATAAAAATAGAAGAAAACTACATCAACCGTAGTATATGATAATTGTGCCACATAAATCTGATGTGTTATGAATCAATACATCATAAATTATGCCACATTATATCTATAAAATAAATATGTCTTTGAATCAGATTTGACTCTTGGTGGATGCCTGAGCAGAAGGATCCAGTTTTCTTTCTTTCTTTCTTTCTTTCTTTCTTTCTTTCTTTCTTTCTTTCTTTCTTTCTTTCTTTCTTTCTTTCTTTCTTTCTTTCTTTCTCTTTCTTTCTTTCTTTCTTTCTTTCTCTCCCTCTCTCTCTCTCTCTCTCTCTCTCTCTCCCTCTCCCTCTCCCTCTCCCTCTCCCTCTCCCTCTCTCCCTCCCTCCCTCCCTCCCTTTCCCAGTTTTCTTGACCACATCATGGAAGTGCTTTCATCATTTACAATGTGGAAAATACTAAAAAGTGTTGTTGGCTTTGTAATAACTCCTGGGCAAATTTTGATTCCTGTTTCTTTCCTGATAATATTCTTGTGATGATTACTATTTTCAGTACCTTTAGGAGTGAATTCTACAAATGTTTGTGTAAGGAAAATAGTTGGGATAAATTATGGTTGGAATACCGGGACCCAGTTCCCATTTTCATTTGCTGAGCTCAATGTTTGGCAGAGCAGACATACGCAAACAGAACCAATTCTGTTAAACAAGTCTAAATATCAGTGTTTAAGGTTAAAAAAGGGACAAGGAAGTGTGGTGGAATGTAGTCTGGATTCCCAGGAAGGAAGGGCTGCATTCCAGAAAACCAAGAAAGAGACAGCAAATTTAGATAGCTTGGGTGGGAGAAAGAGAGTCAAAGTAGCTCCTCCCTAAATGATCTTAGAGTATATTTCTAATGATGCAAGTAGTTGCTTTATTTTGTAAGATTTCTGTCTGTAGGTGAGGAACAATAAAGGAAACTGCTTAGAAATAACTCTGTGTGTTTTTCTCGGTTTTGTGGACCTGACAGGAAGGGATATTAAGAAAGTCAACATGTTTCAGTAGAAAGACTACATTTCTGAATTTTTTGTCCTTATGATGGAAAAAATGAGAAATAAGAAGTTGAAAGCCAGCAGAAAGAACAGGAACAGTGTTTATTTATTTATTATTCATATTTCTATGCCTCCCACTCTCCGAGGACTCTGGGCGGCTTACACCAAAGACACTATACTAAATAGCATATTGCCCCCAAAAATCCGGGTCCTCATTTTACCCACCTCGGAAGGATGGAAGGCTGAGTCAACCTTGAGCCAGTGAGATTTGATCTGCTGAACTAGCAGTCAGCTGAAGTAGCTGCAGTACTGCACTCTAACCACTGCGCCACCTCGGCTCATACTTTTTTTAGGAGTCTTCCCCAATACCAAAGTATTCTGCCTTGTGATCCTGGGAAAAATCTTGACTGCTTTAATGAGTTGCTGATAAATGCTCTATGGGTGCTCTTTCAATCTTTAAAGTCTCTATTTTAGTAATCAGAAAAAAAGTGAAACTCGCCAATAGGAATTTTATCTTTGCTGCATAGGGGATCTCTCTTTATCTGTAGATAATTGCTTCCAAAAGTGGTTAGGAAATGAGGATGGCTAGACATTTTATCTATATAGGTCAGGGGTCGGCAACCATAAATCCTCAAAGAGCTACAAAGATCCTAATCGGAAGCCCCCCCCTCCCCTGGGTTCAATTCTGGAGCCAACCGGAAGTCTGGTTCCCCCACCATAGAGTCTCCTCCTAGTGCGGTGTTCTTTTTCCTCTACCTATCCTAACCAAAAGCCCGAACAATTGTGGAGCTGACTGGAAAACCTGCCCCTTGCCATAGTCTCCTCCTGGCACCCCATGCTTCCCCCCACCCCAACCCCAACCGGAAGCTCCTCTCAAAATTGTGGCGCCGACCAGCGACAGGGAGCCGCAGCAGAGGGATGAAAGAGCCACTTGCGGCTCCAGAGCTGCGGGTTGCTGACCCCTGATATAGGCTCTTGTGAAAGTTGTGACACTTAGCTGCTTGGCCCCTAAGCCAACTTTCATTTTTGCAGTTAACTCATGAGAAGCAACAATACAGAGTACAAGTTGACTGTCTCTCTTTGATCCCAAGAGATTTCACTGGCCAACAACTGCCCTCCAGTGGGCATTCTCTGCTGTAATGTCTCTCAACACCTATCAAGATATCAGTCTGCCATAATCCTCACTGAAAGCTGGATTTCTATTTTTTTCCCCCTAAATTAAACATCCGGGAGTATATTTAAGCATTCACTTATGGCTTTAAACTAGCCAGTTTTTCTTTTTCAGCGAGTGGGTTTGTATGTTAAATTGGAAGTTGAACAAATTAGTGTTAATTATGATCAAAGTGAAGCCTAAAGTAGGTCACATATCTTTCCAGATGAAACACACTGAAGTATGATTTTTTTTCATGCTTGCTTCGGTTTGAAATATTATTTATATGAAGTTTTAGCGAAGGATATTTCAAAGAGCAGTCTCATAATCAAAATGTAGTCCTTTGATTTGTAGTGACCTTGGCCTTTGTATGTCCTGGAAGGTTTCCCCCCCCCCCTTTAAAAAGTTAAGATTTATTTTGAATTGTGAAGCAGCTCTGCATTCTACATGTTAATCACTACCCACGTGTGTGTGTGTGCGTGTGTATGTGTGCGCTTGTGCACACACACACACATGCATGCTCAGACATGCGCACCATCCTGTAAATGACCTTCTTATGTAGAAAATTTATCCAGGGTTTTTTTTTTTTGCAAGAAAGTTCTTATTTTTTTCCTAAGAACTGTAATGAAAGAAAAATGAGTGGCATTTTTATTTTTATTTTTATAAATAGAAGAGCAAATAATACGCTGATCGTTGCAGAGTCTGGGGAAAAAATGGATCGGGGAACACTAAAAACAAACGTGTAAACATAGGGTTTGCCATCTTCTGAAATGATCTGCAGATCAACATTTGATTGGAGATATTAAAGCGAATAGGAAACGGCTGCCCTGTATTAAAAGAGTGGATAGAATTTTTTATTTAAATGCATAGAAAATAAAAACAGTTACGAATAGAAACAGCAAATTCCGCCCTCCTTCCCCCCCCAAAAAAAACCAGAATCAGCAATTGCACTGTTCTTGCTTGTTGCTTGTACTTTTCCTTATTCTTCTTCCAACACATCTTGTAAATAACTTGTACATAACTTTTTACAGTACTACCTTGTAGGACTGTAGTTTTCATTATACTCTGTTGTGCTATTTTACTTCTTAAATATTAGTCATTTATGAATTGGTACGTCATCTAAAATAAAGAATTTCATTAGTGACTCAAAAGTCTAATCGGGTGATAATAGTACCACTTTTGATCCCTTCCTATTATAGCAACAGTAATAAGTGTACACTGCCCAGAGTTATTTGTGAGATGGATGGCTATAGAAATTTCAGTAATAACTAACAATAATTCAGTAATAACTAACAATAATTCCAGCATTTGGAATATATTTTCTGTATGTAAATCCTCTTTTAACGACCCCATAATCCCTTGCGTGGTGGAGTCTGGGCAACTGAATGGAGCTGAGTGTTTACTGGCCGGATGCCCTTCCTGTCGCCAATGCGAAGCTGTGTTCAGCAGATATATTCCCAATGTGCCCAGAGAGAGAAATATCTGCCTCTACCCAGGATCGAACTCACAGCTTCCTGATTGTGAAGCGAGAGCTCCACCTCTAGGCCACTGCCCAACTCATTTTATGTATGTAAATAGAGTCTACTAAAATAATAATAATAAAAAACACTTCTAGTTCAGTAGCATAATACAATCCCTCCTACAACGTTGCAATGGTTTAGTTATGAAACTCTGTCCAGAAATGTTTTATCTGAGCCAGTTTTGAGTTTCAGATGAAAAGTGTGCTTTCAGTAAATAATATTTTTATGGTCCATGCTTTATTTTGGAAACAGATAAGCTTTAGAATGATTTTGCAAATATTAAAGGGCTGGGATTGGGTGGGGTGAATTGTATTAAACTATTAAACTAGGATTTAAAAGTTCTAATCCCTGGCAGTCTAGTTGAAAAGGCAGAAGGCTCTTTGCTAAAGGGAGAGTAGAAAGCACTCTTCATACAATGCATAATTAATTTAGTGCTACGGTATTTATTTGTTCTGAACCTACTGCCAGTCACTTTAATTGGATGACCCCGAGGCCCAGGCTTATGACAGAGGATGTGGGGGGGGGGGGGAATCTAACGTGGGTAAAGGAATGGAAGGACTGTTCTTAGTTTCAAATATAGCTGCACAATAATTTTTTATTAAGGCATTGTGATATTTGCAGTTAAAGTTTCAATCTCCGTGTTTATAATCTCCATATCATGGAATTTGTATTTAAAAATATTGCTGCCTTATATTGTCAGTTTCAGTTAATATATTCACAGGATAGTATGACTGTAGCCCAGTTAGATGAAATTGTATTTATGTGAACTTGAAATATCTGATGTGTTCAAGTTATAGGTACAGTACTTTGACTCTCATTTGCCATTATGGTTGGAGAAGTTCTGTTAGGGAGAATAAACTGATGTAAGGCCACAACCCACCTAAATCTGCACCCCTCCTCCCAATTTTAGAGTCCTTCTTGCAAGTTGGCGGCTTATGTGTGCTAAACGCCAAATATTGATGTGGCTTTCTTGAAATAATTTCTGAGAAAGAAAGAAAGAAATTGTATGTATTGTATATCCTTGCCTAAACCTTCAAGAGCATAGAAGACATAGTAACCAAATGTGATTGCCATTTCAAGATGAAATATAGCTGGTTAGGTCAAATAATGCCTGTAGAAATGGATAACTAGAAAAATGAAAAATAACCATTCTAGTTCAGTTCTGTTTTAGTTATCTTTTTGCAAGCTGCTGAAAGACGGTAAGGAGGTGGATAGCATATTCATCTTCTAAATGTAGAAATTTTATCTTGGAACACACATACCTTAAAGATGTGTATTTCTAAAATATTGCATATTTCTGGCTTTTTAAAACTACTGAAAATATTCCATTTTGTGAGTTTATATGAGTCTATATTTAGCTAGGCATGAAGCCTGCTTTCTTTAGCCTTGTTAATAAAATCTGATTATCCAACTACTATTTTGATTAACAAAAAGTCTTGTGGTGATAAATTTACTCCTACCCCATGGTGTACTGGCAAAATCAGCATTTCATTAAACACACTGCTTATGATTTAGTTGCACACAGTGATGTTAATTCTGCAGATGTGGTAAAATCTGATCTCCTGAGCTCATTTCTATGAAGCGGAGAGTTTTCCCATTGTACTTTTATTTTCTGAATGTTTATTTATTGGAGCTTAGAACTCTCTCCTCAGCCTAGAGGACTAGTCCACTGGGTTGCGTGTCTCTAGGTGGATGGCAAGAAAATTCATTAAATTATTTGGTAATGATATAGCAGGCAGTAGTTGGAGTGGTGCGGTGGCCTAGAGATGGAGCTCTCGCCTCACAATCAGGAGGCTGTGAATTCGATCCTAGGTAGAGGCAGATATTTCTCTCTCTGGGCACAATGAGAATGCATCTGCTGAAAAAAAAAACTCTGCATTGGTGACACGAAGGGCATCCGGCCATTAAAACACACTGCTAGCTCCATTCAGTTGCCCAGACTCCACCCCGCAAGGAATTATGGGGTCAGTAAATGAAGATGATGATGATGATGATAGCAGGCAGTAGTTGTCATAGCTAGTTGCTGCTTTTAACTGTTGACTCTTCTTATTCATGCATCATGTATTCCTACATGAGCCGAGAAAAAGCAAAGGCACTTGTTTTCAAGCTAGCGGGAAGACCTGTTGGCTTTTGCCATGTGTAAAGTAACCTTTATATAAATGTGTGTGTGTGTAATTTACAACTATAAGCCACATTGTGACTAATTTCAATTTTATTTTAGAAAACTGCCTGATTCTACAACAACTGTGGATGGCGTGCAGTAAAACTATCAGCTAGTACAATATAATAAACCAACAGCCATTAAAAGACAATCAGACATGGATCTACTGTCCACTTTCACTCAAGGCTTTCACTTTCACCTAGGTTTTCACAGCTCTTGAACATGACCAGGGTGGAGGCTTGGTGGAGATGGTGTTCAGGAGGGCAGATTCTGGAACAGAGAAGACACGCTAACTAAGTCCCATCAGGTGATAACTTCTTAAGGGATAGGGCCTATAGCAGGGGTGTCAAACTCGATTTCATTGAGGGCCGCATTAGAGTTGTGTTTGACCCTGGGGTGGGTGTGACCCGCTCAACATCAGTCGTGTTGGGGGCGCCTGTGGCAGAGGTGGGATTCACTTAACTTCCCTACCGGTTTGCAAATGTGCATGGCTTTCGGCGCATGTACAATAGTCGCGGATTATGTCTGGGCGGATGGGTGGAGCCTCCCGCAGTCATCACTACCGGTTTGCGCGATCCAGACTGAACTGGCTGAATCCCACCACATGCCTGTGGAGGACTGAGCACTCTGCTGGCGAAAAAGGGCTCGTGAGCACCGTTTTTGGCTGCGACAGCCTCCTGCAACCCTCTGCCGGCGAATATGGAGCTCTGCGGGCCGGTCCTTTGTTGTTTCCAGGGCGGCTCAGTGGGCCAGATCTAAGCACCCCACAGGCCGGACCTGGCCCTCTGCCCTTGAGTTTAACACCCCTGGCCTGTAGCATGCCAACTCTGCCTGATTATAGAGGCTAGGCAGAAACCATGGAAGATGGGCGTTCCTTTAGATATCCCCTCAGATTTAATGTGATTTGCGAACCTAGTTTATGCACCGCAGTTTTTGAGAAGGCAGGAATAGAATTTGAATGAATGGTAGCGTACAAGCTCTTCAGAATCATCGCATGCTGGTTCTTAGAACCAAGCTATCTCCACAGTAAACATTTCCCTCAAATCCATTTGATGCGCTTTCAGAATGTTCTCTGTTCTTACAGTCTTAAAGCACTTCATACTTTTCAATCATAACTTCGGATTGCTGCTGTATAGCTTACGCTGCTTTGTCTTATGAGGAAAGCATATTTTTAAAAGCCGTTTTCTTTGTGTTGTATGATGGACTCTGTCGTCCGTGTCCATCATTCATGGCATTGCTCTTATTTCTGTTGTCTTATTAAAATGTTGCTATGTTTAAATGTCGGGTATGCCAGAAAGGGGGGGGGGGGGGAGGAGAGAAATTCATTTGTTTTTTCTTAAACATATTTAATTCTTGAATATAAAATTGGAAAACTAAAACAGTAAACACGATTTGAGGCTGCAGCATTTATAGATTCATCAATTAAAGTCCGCAATCCCAAGTTTTATACACACTGCAGCAAATTCGAAAAGGTGACATAAACAAAACAAAACAAAACAAAAAAAAAAGATGTTGGAGCGCGTCATAAATATTAATTATATTTCCAATGCAGCATCGGATTTATTATTTTTCTTTTAGAGGAAGAGCTAAATCTCAAAGAGATTAAGTGACCTGTTCAAGGTTAGATGGCGTTCAGTGTGCCAATTCAGTTCTAAAACGTCTTACTGTAATCAGATGGATTCCATGGAATCGCTTAAGGTTCGTAGCAGATGGTTTTTGCCTACATTTGAATATAAACGAGGACGTGTCATTTTAGAGCAAGGGGGAGAATTTGATTTGTCTTCTTACACCCCCAGTTCGGAAAGGGTTACAGCTGAATTGCCTGTAGCAGTCTGGAGAAAGTGTGAATCATTCAGGGAAGGAGGAATGCAAGCTACTTGGTTCTTATTGTCAGGATTTTATTTTTTTTTACCCCAAACGTTAAAAGAGTTTCTGTCAACTGCCAAAATGCATGAGCACAAAACAACCCATGGACCGTAAAAATGCAGAAGAGAGAGAGAGAGAGTGTGTGTGTGTGTGTGTTGGGAATGTGGAGTTGGGGTGGGGGGAAAGCAACTTTGGCTCTCTCCTGCATTGGCTTCTTCTAGGCAGCTGCTTCTGCAGTGTGTATCTGCGTGAAACTTGCTCCTGCTTTACCTACTGCCAAATTCATCAGCTTCCACTGCAGTAAGAGCTGGTAGCTGTCCTGATGAATCCGAAAGGTCAGTATTACCGATAAATCAACCACAGGGAGGTATTTGAGAAATGTTTTCAGCCACTTCTGGATGTGTTTGTGTCTCTCTGTGTGTGTTTTTAAATACTGAGATTTTAAACAGTATTTTTTTTAAAAAAGCATTCCAGTATTTGAGGGGCTGTCACAAAGAAGAGGGGGTCAACTTATTCTGCAAAGCACCTGAAGGCAAGACAAGAAACAACGGATGGAAACTAGCCATGGAGAGAGACAACTTGGAATTGAGGAGGAACTTCCTAACAGTGAGGACAATTTACCAGTGGAACAGAAATTGCCTTCAGAAGTTGTGGGTGCTGCATCATTGGAGGCTTTAAAGAAAAGACTGGGCAGCCACCAAGCTATAGTCTCCTGCTTAAGCAGGGGGTTGGACTAGAAGACCTCCAAGGTCCCTTCCAGTTCTATTTTGATTGATCGATTGACTCCTGTTTCAGCAGGGGTTTGGACTAGAAGACATCCAAGATCCCTTTCAGCTCTATTCTGATTGAACATTGATTGATTGTTCACCAGAGATTGCCTACATGTCTCAATGGATAGAAGACATTTCAGATTCTGGTTTAGCCAGCGTTTTTGTCACAAAAATGCAACCCCCAGTATTTAGAATAAAGCCTTTTCATAAGCACCCATTACTTTTTAATGTATAGGTGAGTGAAGGAGATAATTCAAAATAAGCCACTCAAATATCATAAGACAGTGAAAAGCCTGTTCTTCAGATCTTTTACTTAATTGTTTTAAATAAATTCATGTTTTATACTTTAGAAATGGTATAAGAGAATTCTGCAACCTTATTCTTAAATTTAACGCTTACAATGGAACTAAATTGAATTCTTAGGGATGTAATTATAGTACTTTTACTGTTTCTATCTATATTCTGTATGTGTGAATCAGATGAATTTAGTTCCTAAAATCTAGCCTGAGCCCTATTTGTTCGATTAAAGTTAGGAGAGTAAGATAAATTTAATAAATTTAATAAATTTAATAAATAAATAAAAATAAAATGCTTCTGAGGTGTGACAAGTCCTTCTTTTCATCTTGGCCTTAGATATTGTTCTGACTGCTTTTCATACTTTCAGCTCTCTTGTAATTTTCTTCTAGGCAAAGATAGCCAAGACATTTATTTATAGAGAACAAACAGGGCAAAATTAAAGTGGACCCTCCTTCCTAAATCTTTTTTTTTTCTTTTTAATGAACCCAGTTTGTTTTGTAAGACCGAAAGTTATTTATGAGCATGAGGTGGGTGGTTCTAGGTTCTCCTGTTTCAGTTACAGACAAATATATAAAAAGTTATGTGAATCCACTTGATAGCAATAGCACAGACTTATATACTGCTTCACAGTGCTTTACAGTCCTCTCTAAGCATCTTACAGAGCCAGCATCTTGCCCTCAACAATCTGGGTCCTCATTTTACCGACCTCGGAAGGATGGAAAGTTGAGTCAACCTTGAGCCTGGTGAGATTCGAACTGCCAAATTGCAGTCAGCCGGCAGTCAGCAGAATTAGCCTCCAATACTGCACTCTAACCACTGCGCCACCGTGGTTCATGATCCTCTTGATGGGCTACAGAGAATGGAACCCTGGCTGCTGCTATTTTTTTCTGCTTGGACGAACCACCTGAGCTAAGTTTTGAGAAAATCTTGCTTTGTAGAATAGAATCGGTCAGAAGGCAGGGCAAGAAACGATGCATCTACATGACAAAGAAGCGAATGTTCTGTTGGACATGAGAAAAAAGAGACATAAGAGGTGATCCCCAGTGGAATAAACTGCCTCTGGAAGTGTTTAATAAGAGACCCGATGATCACCTGTCACCTGTAGTAGCAGATTCCTCTATTGGACGAGAATTTGTATTAAAAAATTCCAAACTCTTACATTCTGCGAGTCTCGTTTTCATTGGTCTTTTCCCCCTCCAAAGGCTCCGTTTGTATCTTTCTTTTGTTGTTGTGGACTTTGGTTAGTTGCTAAGTCACATCCGACCCATCGTGACTCCATGGACAATGTTCCTCCAGGCCTTCCTGGGCTCTACCATCCTCTGGAGTCCATTTAAGGTCATGCCTACTGTTTCAGTGACTCCATCCAGCCACCTCATTCTGCCGTCCCCTTCTTTTGCCCTCAATCATTCCTCACATTAGGCTCTTCTCCAGTGAGTCCTTCCTTCTCATTAGATGGCCAAAATATTTGAGTTTCATCTTCAGGATTTGGCCTTCTAAAGAGCAGTCAGGGTTGATCTCCTCTAGGACTGATCGGTTTGATCGCCTTGCAGTCCAAGGGACTCGCAGGAGTCTTCTCCAGCACCAGAGTTCACAGGCCTCAATTCTTTGGCCCTCAGCCTTCCTTATGGTCCAACTTTCACAACCATACATTGCAAATGGGAAAACCGTAGCCTTGACTATATGCACTTCTGTTGACAGGGTGATGACTCTGCTTTTTAGTATGCTGTCTAACTTTGCCATAACTTTCCTCCCCAGGATCAAGCATCTTTTAATTTCTTGGCTGCAGTCCCCATCTGTGATGATCTTGGAGCCCAGGAAAATAAAATCTGTCACTCCCTCCATTTCTTCCCCATCTGTTTGCCAGGAATTGAGAGGGCTGGGAGCCATGATCTTAGTTTTTTATTTATTTATTTATTTTATTTTTATTTGATTTATATGCCGCCCTTCTCCGGAGACCCAGGGCGGCTTACAGTGCGTTAAGCAATAGCCTTCATACTTTTGTATATTTATACAAAGTCAGCTTATTGCCCCCACAATCTGGGCCCTCATTTTACCCACCTTAGAAAGGATGGAAGGCTGAGTCAACCTTGAGCCTGGTGGGATTCGAACTTGCAGTAATTGCAAGCAGCAGATGTTAATAGATGTTAATAACAGGGTGCTTTAAACCACTGTACTACAGGCCCTGATAAGCCTGTTTTATAGGCCTGTTTTCTTTAGCTTCCTTTAGAAAAGTGTGAATCAAAATACTTGTACCAGTATGAAGTAGTGGTGATTTCCAATTGTGATTGATATTTAAAAAATACCCTCTTTGTCTTTTGCCAGTGAAGTTTGAGTATCTCTACTCCCACTCTGTTGCTTACGGATGGAACTGTTATTTTAGTATACATACATATACACTTAGAAAAAGTATTAAACAAGAACATGGATGAGTTTTTATTGGTGAAAAGGTATAGCTATTTGATTATGCTTTTTCTTCCCAGAATGCACAGCCTTTGTCTAAGTGGCGTCCTTCATTCCCCAATTGCATTACTTACCTGCCTTCTGTCCTATAGACATAAGCAATGGCAGAATCTATTCTTACAGTGGTTGGTTTAGTATTTTCGTATCCCTGGGTAGTATTGAAAAAGGTGGATGTGGAAATTTTTTTATCTTTTACGGGCTGCTGCGAACTTCAAGCGATTCTCAGCGTCGATTTAAATAAAGGTGTAAAAACCCTTTGCAGTTTTGAAGGGATTCCCGTGTCGTGCCACATGCTCATCTGATATTGCAAGAGTAAGATCAGTGTGGTTTGTCTTTCAGTGTGTCCCAGGGTTGCCTTTTGCATATTATATCTGTCACTACCATGTTTCTCCAAAAAGAAGGCCGTGTCTTATTTTCTTTCAACCCCCGAAAAAAACAGCTATGCCTTCTTTTTGGAGGGTTCTAATTATTGACTCACCTCGCGGCGGTGGCACCGACAGCCCCACCCAGCAGGATCCCGCTGCTGGCCCACTTCTGTGGCCGCTTGCTGCCACTCGCACGCATCGCACGGCCTCCGTTTCGCCTTTAGATGCCTGCCGGAAGACATCTGCAGTCGATAACAGAGCACCGGATCAATCAAGAGCGCTGTTATCAGCTGCAGATAACAGATGCCGGCAGGCATCTGAAGGCGAAACGGAGGTCAGGGTGATGCATGCAAGTGGTGGCAAGCGGCTGCAGAAGAAGGCGAGGCAGGGTGTGCGAGGCCTGGTAAGTAAGGCAGCTCCACCCCCCCATCCCCACCCTTTTTACCTGTATGCCTCACCCCACCCTCTGCACCCTGAGGTGGGCAGGGTCTTAATTATTTTGTAGTTGGGGCTTAATTTGATCGCACATCTTCCGGGTGGTCTTCCGGGTGCGCTTCAAGGTCTTGGTTATCACCTTTAGAGCGCTCCATGGCTTAGGACCTGGCTATCTACGGGATCGTCTACTACCACCAATAGCCTCCCACCGGCCAGTACGCTCCCATAGAGAGGGGCTCCTCTGGGTGCCGTCGGCCAAACAATGTCGACTGGCGGCCCCCAGGGGGAGAGCCTTCTCTGTGGGGGCACCTACGATCTGGAATGAGCTCCCCCCGGAGATACGGACGATCCCGGATCTGCGCACCTTCCGTCGCGCCCTTAAGAATTTTTTATTTCATCAAGCTGGCCTGGCCTAAATCTTTTCCCCTGTTTAATGTAAATTTTAATTTGTTTCTTAAATTATTGGGTATTTTAAATTTGTCTTAGCCAAATTATTTAATTCACTTTTATTCTATTTTTAAATTTTTGTATCCATGTGTTTTATTCTGTGGCTGTTCACCACCCTGAGTCCTCCGGGAGGAGGGCGGTATTCAAATTTAATAAAAACAAAACAAAACAAACAAAGCATGCTCAAAAACGTGATAGGGCTTCTTTTCAAGGTGGGTCGTCTTTTTGGAGAAACACGGTATTACATCTCTGTAGAGGCTTTCCATAAAAATACAAGGAGAAAAGGAACAGGATTTTTAATCATTCTGCCGGCAGTAGCTCCTGCGAGCAAAAAGGAAAGATATTTTCATTGATTTCCTCTTTCCTTTAGAGTTCTAACGGAGGCTTTCCCTCTTATTTCAGAGTAGACATCAAAAGTCCAAAGCTGATTTTGTGGGGAGGTAAGAAGCAACTCCTGGGGAGGTGTGAA
Source organism: Ptyas mucosa (assembly GCA_012654045.1). Classification (NCBI taxonomy): domain Eukaryota; kingdom Metazoa; phylum Chordata; class Lepidosauria; order Squamata; family Colubridae; genus Ptyas; species Ptyas mucosa. The sequence goes on along the minus strand of WNWU01000047.1, from coordinate 5,093,018 downwards.
TTAGCAAAAATTGCATTCCCCCCCCTTTTTCGTTTTCTCTACTAGTGGGATGGCTACCTGGGAGCTGACGTTTTATCTAAATAGAAACCCTTCTGTTCTTGAAAGGCCAAATTTGGATCCAGCCCATTAAACCTGTAATACTATCGTGCTTGCAGATATATAATATGGATTCCTGTTGACATTCATTTTCTTTCATTAGACTAGCAAGCCAGTTACTTGTACAAAATGGAAGCTGGGCGAGAGGCACCAAGTAAAATATGTGAAGTGTTTCTGTAGCATAGAGACAATGGCGATGCTTTTGCGGGGTTGGACTAGAAGACCTCCACAGTCCCTTCCCATTCTGTTATTCTCTTATGTGGTTGTTGTGGAATTTGAACAGGGATCTGTAATACGAAAACCTGCTCATGGTTAAAAGTACTTTGTGGTGAAAGTATAGAAAGTACAGAAAAGGAAACACTGGGAGCCACAAAATCTGGGTGGGTGTGGCCAACTCGACATCACTCACTTCCATCAGTCACATTAATCCCTTAGCCACACCTACCCAGCCAGTCATTTGGATAGAGAGCCAGTTGTTAAAAAACACCGGGAATCAAAAAACCCTTTTGACCTCTCTCTCCCTCTCTCTCCCTCCCGCCTCTTTCCCTCTCTGTTTTCCCCCCCTCTCTCTTTGTATCTCTCTGTGTCTGTCTCTCTCCCACTCTCTGTATTTCGTTTCATTTCATTTCATTTATTGGATTTATATACCGCCCTACTCCCGAAGGACTCAGGGCGGTGAACAGGCACAAAATAAAATACATAAATACAAAAGTTAGAAGCATAAATAAAACCAAATTAGATACTTTAGCCCAAGACAATTAAAAATCCCAATAATTTAAAAACAGATTAAAATATTCAATTTAAAAGAATTTAAAAGAAAGGGGAAAAGGTTAGGCCAGGTCAGCTTGCTGGAAAGGAGAGTCTTAAGAGCACGGCGGAAAGTGTGCAGATCCGGGATCCTCCATATCTCGGGGGGAGCTCGTTCCAGATAATGGGTGCCCCCACAGAGAAGGCCCTCCCCCTGAGGGCCGCCAGTCGACACTGTTTGGCCGATGGCACCCGGAGGAGCCCCTCTCTATGAGAATGTACCGGCCGGTGGGAGGCTATTTGTGGTAGTAGGCGGTCCCGTAAATAACCAGGTCCTAAGCCATGGACACTCTAAAGGTGGTGACCAAGACCTTGAAGCACACCCGGAAGACCGGGAGCCAGTGCAGCTCGCGCAGGAGAGATGTCACATGGGAGCGCCACGTCGCTCCCATAACCACCTGCGCGGCCGCACTCTGCGCCAGTTGGAGCCTCCGGGTGCTCCTCAAGCGTTACAGTAGTCCAGGCTGGAGGTGACGAGGGCATGAGTGACTGTGTGTAGGGAGTCCCGATCCAGAAAGGGACGCAACTGGCGAATCAGGTGAACCTGATGAAAAACCCTCCCAGTCACGGCCGTCAAATGCTCTTCTAAAGACAGCCGTGAATCCAGGAGGACGCCCAAGTTGTGAGCCCTCTCCGTGTATCTTGCTGTCTCTGCCCTAGCCGCTTCTCCATCCCCCGCCGTCGCCCTTAACTTCTCAGGCCTGGCAAGGAGTGACTGGGAGGGGAGGGAGAGGGGCGGGGCCAGCCAGCGGTGGGATCACTTGACATGGAGCCACAACAGAGGGCCCAAAGAGCCAGATGCGGCTCCGGAGCCACAGGTTGCTGACACCTGGTATAGAATATGCTCATCCTTAAAGCCATAAAGTCTTATTTTAAACTTGCACACAATTAATTTTGATCCCTATGATTGGGCGTGGTTCATACATCACATAGGGTTGTGGAAATATTTCTTTTAGATTTGCTAATACATGAAGTAATGGCTTTACACAAGCAACACATAATTAAGAGCTTATAACTATATACCGTCAATCCAATGCCCTTTGTTCTTCGGAATTGAAATTTTAAATAGAAGTTGCTTGGTACTTCATATCTTATTATTTGGTTTCACTTCCCTAATGATTATTTAATGATATATTTTTTTTAATGATAGGCAGCTCTTGCAAACTAAGAAAAGAAAGAGCTCCTTGCTTAGCCAAGCTTGTGGGATGGACATATAAGATCAGACATGTTAAGCAGTTCAGGGAAAGGCGTGTGCAGATTGAGACCTGGGAAAAGAGTAGAAAGGGATTCCAGGTAAAGGAGAGGCTGTGATCGGAAGTTCAGGGAAGTGGGAAGGAGAAAAGATAGCTGCATATTACAGGTGAGGACAAAAGTTTGGTTTTCAAACAATCTGATGGGTCAGGTAAAAATAATTCAGAATTAGTGAATTTTTTGTTTAGGAATATTAAGAAATTTCTATAATTACCTAAAAGATACCATTTTGCATATGAAAGTGTAATATTTAAATTCAGCGCCTGAGCTTATGTAAGTTCTTGGGCCTTTCATACCACAACAGTTATTTGCAATCAGACAAAAGGGCCTGAAACTTTTCTACTTTCACTTATTTTTATGTCGACTTACTTTTAGGTTGCTGCTTGTGCGGCTGTTAATGAAAATAATGAACCTAGAACATTTTATTTATGTGTTTATTTGAATCCATTTGTTACTTTTACTATAGTAGTATGCTTTTATTTTTATTTAAGGGACACGGTGGCGCAGTGGCTAAGACCCTGAGCTTGTCAATCAAAAGGTCGGCAGTTCAGCGGTTTGAATCCCTAGTGCTGCGTAATGGAGTGAGTTCCTGTTACTTGTCCCAGCTTCTGCCAACCTAGCAGTTCGAAAGCAGGTAAAAAATGCAAGTAGAAAAATAGGGACCACCTTTGGTGGGAAGGTAACAGCATTCCGTGTGCCTTTGGCGTTTAGTCATGCCGGTCACATGACCACGGAGACGTCTTCATACAGTGCTGGCTCTTCGGCTTTGAAACGGAGATGAGTCCCCTAGAGTTGGGAACAACTAGCACATATGTGTGAGGGGAACCTTTATGCTTTTATTACAACTCAAAGGGGCGAACATATCCAACACACCCTACTGCTGCTATCCCCACAACAATCCTCTGAGGTGGTTGGGTTGAAAGAGAGTGACTGGCACAAGGTCACCCAGATGGTTTTCAGGGCTAAGGCAGGACTAGAAGACTAGAACTCACGGCCTCCCGGTTTCTAGCTTTTTATTTGCACAAAAGGACAATTCATAGCTTGATTTGAAAAGCGTACGAGAGAACAGCTTTTAAAGTGATGCTTGTTTATGCCAGTGGGATAATGCTAAAAAGCTTATTTAGGTCAAAAGTATCAAATGCGGTATTTAAATACAGTTTGTCTAAGTAAAACAATCTGCCACTCTTCCTGAACGGTACTTCTAAAATGTAAAAGAAAAGAAAAGAAACAATATTAGCCTTTTTAAAAATAAATAAATAGGTGAACTGAAACTATTGAAAGGGCTATGTTTTGCTAAATAGTTTATGTACAGCAGGCAAGTCAACCATACAATATTATTGATAAATATTTTATAATATACCTTTTGACCTTGACATGCTGCCCAGATTCGTTGACCTTAATTTCCTTCTTAATTTTCCATGAATATGCTCCGTCGTGACCTCTATGTTTCGCTCTGATTGACTTGATGCTGAAACATTATTTGCCCTTTGCTTTCTCCGTGTTGGGTTCTCATCCATGCAGAAGTAATGACAGGTAGTTCTCGACTTACAACCGCAATTCGTGAGAGATTTGTTAAGTGAGTTTTGCTCCATTTTACGACTTTTTGCTAACATTTCTTATGTGAATCACTGCAGTTGTTAAATGAGTAACTTGGGTTGTTAAGTGAAGCTGGATTTCCCATTTACTTTGCTTATCAGAAGGTCGCAAAAGGGGAATCACATGATGCCAGAATACTCCAATTGCCATAAATATGAACCATTTGTTAATTATGTGACCATGGGGATGCTGCAACGGTCATAAGTGTGAAAAATGATCATAAGTCACTTTTTTCAGTGCCGTTCTACCTTCAGGTTTTCTTTTTTCTTTTTTAATTTGATTTATATGCCGCCCTTCTCCGGAGACTCAGGGCGGCTTACAGTGCGTTAAGCAATAACCTTCATACTTTTGTATATTTATACAAAGTCAGCTTATTGCCCCCACAAACTGGGTCCTCATTTTACCCACCTTAGAAAGGATGGAAGGCTGAGTCGACCTTGAGCCTGGTGAGATTAGAACTCGCAGTAATTGCAGGCAGCTGGATGTTAAATGCTGCCTTAGTAGGAGGCATTATGAAACGAACTGTTGTAAATTGAGGACTCTGTACTTTTCCTTGTTCAGCTGCTTGAAGTAATGTTAAATTTCCTTTTTCTTCATAAAATACTATATTTAGCGGGTGTTTGACGTGAATATGTCAAATTGTGTCCATGTCCAAATATCACATCTTAGATACTTAAACCCACCAATATCACATAGGTTGCATTTGAACGGCGATTTTCCTTTGTATTAAATTGAGTTGTAGGGAAAAGTCAGTTTGTAAGTTGAATTGATTTTACGTGACAATTTTGGTTATGCATTGATCCTGGAATGCAATTGGCTGAGCTTGGAATGAAACGAGGCTCAGTGCTTCTGAAATCCTCTTTATGTCAGCTTGTTTCAGCTCATATACTTTGTGCTAAATGGTGATTTAGGAGGACCCATGGATTTTTGGTAAAAGGTGGGAATTATAAAAGCTGATTCAATACCTTTTTCCATTCAAGTTTTTGGAACTTTTGAGGTTCATAGTTAAGGCTGAACAATGTTTCTGAAGCAATCCCTCTTCCCCAATCTGTATAGGAATATTAATAAAACATGCCTTTTTTTCCACTGTTAATTGTGTTCAGATTAATAAATAGGAAGTCAGCAATTTTTTAAACTACATTGGAATGAAACAGGTTTGATTAAATAGTCATGCTCCTTGTTTTATGGAAGATAGTTTCAACAGACTTCAAACTGATTGAAGTCTGAATGGTGCAGAATTTGATTTTCATTCTGAGATGCCAAAGGGCGATTTAAAATTCATCTTTAGTTTTGTACAGCGTGTTCTGTGTGACAGCTAACTGAACAAGAGGAAAGGTATAAAATGTAACTTTTCTATGAAATAATACCGTCAACTTCATGCTTTTTGCTACATCTAGCAGAGAAAAATATTTTTGGTTACCAAAACATTTTTGGAGCTGACAAGATCTGATGCATATATGTGTATATAGATATTGCGCGTACGTGTCGCATGCATGCCATATTAAGAAAATATATTCAGGATAATGTAATTTGAGTATTCTTACCTGCTTGCTGTGTGCTTGGTAAACTATATGGATGGACCTGCCATCTGGAAACAGTTTTTTCTTAAGCACTTTTTATTTTTAAATTATAGTTAAACAGGTTAATGTTTTTGAACAAGTAACTCCCAGAAGAGGACAGCAAATTTAGGTTTTATTCTGGTATTGTTCTAGAGTGGTGCGGTGGCCTAGAGGTGGAACTCTTGCCTCACAATCAGGCGGCTGTGTGAGTTCGATCCTAGGTAGAGGCAGATATTTCTCTCTCTGGGCACAATGAGAATATATCTGTTGATTATAACTCTGCATTGGCGACAGGAAGGGCATCCAGCCAGTAAACACTCAACTCCATTCAGTTGCCCAGACTCCACCCTGCAAGGGATTATGGGGTCATTAAAAAGACGATGATGATTGTTCTGAAGAGCTAGATCCTATGCAGCATGAAGTTGCTGTACCATAAACGTTGAGGAGAGATTTAAGTCATGGCTTTTCAGTAAGACATTGTCCTTTTACTTCACTTTGTTCCATTCAGGTTTAGCTTATAGATGACAGTTTTGGTGGTTTAGGTATACTTGTGAAGCACAACATCACATGTGTGACAGCCTTGCTCACTCTGTACACCTGCTACTTTCAGCTGAAAGGACTGTCCTTCCAGTTCCAGAGTCTCTGAAATTTTGTTGTCTTCTACAAGAAATAAATCACCAAGTTTTTGAGTTGCCTAATATTATAAATCGCTGTATTTCATGTATGTTCTATTATTGTAACTGGAGTTTCGGGCATTGGACATTTGTTTTAACATCTCTGCTTTTTAAAAAAGAAAAAGTGACACGTCTAAGTATCAATAGTTGGGCTGCCAAGATGCTACCAGGGGAAGGCTGACCCAAATTTTAAAAACTTGAAATGATAAATTGTTGGATTCTAGGGAGCTCTCCCCATAGTACATCAGTATAGGCTCTTTTTCTTTGTTCCAAATAAATTAAAGAGAATAAACATTGAAAGCTTATAAATGCATTCCCCAAAGACTAATATTGCCAAATAAATTATTCCTTCCTTCCAAGAGTCTCATTAGTAGGGGTATGCTATAAAATAATGCACATTAGTGTTTTAGGGTTGACATTGGGAGATTCTATAATTTTTTAATCTTCTAGAATCGGGGATTTATTAAGACAGCAAAAAAGGCCTCGTTCTTTTATAATTACTTTTCTAGAGTTGCTGGCAATTATGCTTCTAATGCAGAGTGTGTGTTTCATAAAGATTTATGCAGGACCATCATTTGGAACAATAACTGCATCAGTAATTATAAAAGGAAACAGGTAAGAAATAGTTCAGCCTGTGTGTTTATTCAAACTGTTTTGCCTCTAGGCTTTCAGGAAGTGATCACTCTAATATTTATTTGCTTTATTACTTGCGTGATTATCACATCTGAAGAGCAGTGGGGTTTTTTTGTGACCAGTATTGCATGGAAAGTAGAATTAAACCTTGGGACGTGTGTTAAAATGATAAAACGAAGGATTTCTGTAATAAAATGAGTGGAAATATTAAGGAAACTCAACTCAGATAAATCTTAGGAGCAGTAGAACAATAACAATTTCGATAAACATACCTTAATCCTCCAAATACAAATAGGAACGGGATTTTTTTTACTTTGAAATTTCTGCAGTTTTTTCCTTTTTTGCTAGAATTGCTGCTTTGTAGGAGTGACATAATTCGACAGAACTGTAAACATTTTACATGGGAGCTGTTTGATTCAACTGAACAGACAGCATAATACTAGAATAAACTTGAGCGACTGATTTCCACACTTTTAAAAGAAGTGTCTCTAGTACCATCTGTTGAAAGTTGCCAGAATAACTTAAATTATCTAGTGCATGTCATTAACGTTATAACTCTTAAGGTGTGATAAATACAGCAACAGCATTAACAGATGGGAGAAGTGAGACACAGCGAAAGTCATCATATTGTTATAGGTAATCCTTGACTTACGATGGTAATTGGCACTGGAATTTCTGTTGTTAAGTGATGCAGTCACATAGTGTGATGTCACATGACCATATCACTTACTGTTGGCATTCTCAGCACTCCCTGCGTAACCAAATTCATTAGCCAAAGTCGTCATCATCATCTTTTAACCCCATAATCCCTTGCGGGGTGGAGTCTGGGGAACTGAATGGAGCTAGCGGAGTGTTTTAATGGCCAGATTCCCTTCCTGTCGCCAATGCGGAGTTTTGTTTAGCAGATATATTCTCAGTGTGCCCAGAGAGAGAAATATCTGCCTCTACCTAGGATCGAACTCACAGCCTCTTGATTGTCAGGCTAGAGCTCCACCTCTAGGCCACCTAGAAGAAGCACCCTGACCAAGCCATCGCTTGATCTGTGCCAGTTCCGAGCCTCCCTTCTTCCAAGATAAGGGACTACGTCAACTCCCTCAACTGCCAGTTCCCTGACATCTCATAAGGAGCCTTGGTGGAGCAGCGGACTAAAGCGCTGTTAAGTAGCACTTAGCTGCCAGCTGCCTGCAATTACTGCGAGTTCAAATCTCACCAGGCTCAAGGTTGACTCAGCCTTCCATCCTTCCGAGGTAGGTAAAATGAGGACCCGGATTGTGGGGGCAATAAGCTGACTTTGTATAAAAAAGAACACCGCTTGGGGGGGCCAAAAGCCCTACTAAGCAGGTATATACAAAAATATGAAGGCTATTGCTTAACGCATTGTAAGCTGCCCTGAGTCTCCAGAGAAAGGCGGCATATAAATCGAACCAATAAATAAATAATCAATCAATCTCTGCTCTTTTGGCCACCCTATACCTTGCCTATGGGGCAGGAAACAGCCCTGCAAACATGCAGCTCTGGAGCTGCTTGTCACACTGGAGCTCAAGGGCTTCTTGGCACCTTATGGTCCTGGGGCTGCAAGAAGCCACTCAGCCACAGCACAAGCCCCCTCCCACTGCAGCTATACAGCACAGCGCAAAGCTCAAGACACCGTGGGAAACCCCAGCCTGGTCCAGCAGCGTGGTACACACTTGCTTCTTAAGACCCAGCTAGCTGTATTATAAAACATCTGGAGAGCACACATTTTCCCTCCCTGTTAACAGGTTTTGTACATTATTTTGAAAAGCTTATTACTGATAAGGATATTGTTGAGTGACGCCCAAAGTCGTGGCTTATAAAGCAGAGTACCGTTAAGAGTTTTACGCACAGAAACGGTTTGAGAGTAATTGTGAATAACATACAGACAAACTGGGTTTTATAGTATTTTACTTTTAGGGAAAAGCAAATCCATAGTCCTTTAACAATCCAAGTCTTAGCCATATAAAGTGCAATATAAGATCAATCCAGGGATATAAAATCTTCTTAACCAGTTTGTAGAAAAATACCAGGAACAAGCAGGAACAATATAAAAAACAGTTCAATAAATATCAGAAAGCAGTAAATAAATAATCACGATCAAACCATTGACCATAGAGAGATCGAAAAGAGTTACAGCATAGGAGCAGGTAAAACGGTGTAGTAGCCCACACTAACCATACTTTAGCTCTCCTTAAATACATTGGCTACAGAGCTCAGCCAATCAGGATGCAGAATGACTCAGCACAATTTTTTTTTAAAAAATTGATTTATATGCCTCCCTTCTCCGGAGACTCAGGGCGGCTTACAGTGCGTTAAACAACAGCCTTCATACTTTTGTATATTTATACAAAGTCAGCTTATTGCCCCCACAAACTGGGTCCTCATTTTACCTACCTTAGAAAGGATGGAAGGCTGAGTCAACCTTGAGGCTGGTGAGATTCGAACTTACAGTAATTGCAGACAGCTGGTGTTGATCACTATGCTTTTAGTCTGCTGAGCTAAACCAGGCTCCTGTTTAGCACAATTCTGAAAGCTACATAATACATTCACATAATACAAACATACAATGTTGGCTTATATATTTCCTGACCAACCAATTAGGCAATAACCATTTCCTAACAATTACAAACAGAATAGTCATGAAAAGGGATACCCATGACTCAAATTGTATTACAGTCTAAACCAGGGGTCTCCAGCCTTGGCAACTGGAGGACTTTAACAGAGCTGGCTGGGGAATTCTGGGAGTTGAAGTGCGCCAGGCTTAAAGTTGCCAAGGTTGGAGACCCCTGGTCTAGAAGGTTCAGGAATTATTTATCACGATTTTACGTTTCTATAGTTTATACAGCCTACAGGTTTACATTGATGTTTGTTATTTCTCAGTTAGCCATTCGTTTCGTGGAATGGACTGTTTTCTGTATAGTTTTGAAGATTTCCCCACGCTTTGAAAAGCAAACAAGGAGCTTGAAAGAAATTGGTCCTGCTGATTAAGGAAGATTGGCCCAACTTGCTTTCTGTACTATCTCACTTTCTGTGGAAGACAGCCCATTCGTTGTTCCTTCTTTTCTTTTCTTTTCTTTTCCTTTAGCATCAGCATAACAAGCATCAAGTCCCTGTCGTTACAACCACTACTCGGTTTGGAATAGGGATATTTTTTTCTCCAAGGCTTATGCCAGTGTCAACCATGTCAGTTACTAGTCTAGACATCATACAACATATCCTTTCTAGTAAAATTACCGTGTTTCCCCGAAAACAAGACCCTGTCTTATATTTTTTTTGAACCCCGAAATAAGTGCTTGGCCTTATTTTCGGGGAGGTCTTATTTTGGGGCACATGGAGGAAACCAGAGGAAATGGCGGGGACCGGCTGCGCATGTGTTTAAATATTTTTTTGGGGGGGATTATTTTAGCGCATGCGTTCAAAAGCCCGATTGGGCTTATTATCAGGGGATGTCTTATTTTAGGGGAAACAGGGTATTTTTGTGTCCATTTTTGTGTTTTGTACCCTAGCATTTTTTAAAAATTGGGTTTGCAATAGGCGGAGTGATTTTTGGAAATTCTTTTTAATTTTGTCCTTAGGACAATTTTCAGTAGTATAACTGAGGAATATTGAAAGATTACTGAAGAAAAAGACAAGAAGAACAGAAAAACAACCCACCGATGTAGCAACTTTAAAGAGTCAATCATAGGACTGAATTGATGTTTGTTTGTTTTGTATGTTGTCTTAATGTATTGATGTTTGTTTGTATATTTTTTATTAATAAAAACCTTTTAAAAAAGAAAGAAAGAAAGATTACTGAAATCCTTTTTGCCTTTGCTCAATGTTGTCAATGACTCTTGATCTTAAATGTTTGCAGTAGGTCTCTGTATCGATCCTTCTTTACTAACAAAACAGTTTTCACACATGCCATTGGAGAGAAGTTTTTAATTTCACTTTCCTTTTTGTGCAACATAAGGAGAGCCGGTTGTGAAAAAAATGACAACATTTTCTATGACTTTCGATCAGTATAGGATTTCTGTTTTTAAAGTGGAGGCTGTCCCCAAATAATTTTGCACTAATCTGTTAAATCTCTCTTGTCCTAGAAGAAACAAAAAATTAAGAAAAATATACAATTTGCTGCTGACCTTTGCTGTACCTAATTATCTTCACCATTAACTCCCGTTATGCAGAGAAGGGTATTTTCATTAGCAGGACTTAATACTTTATCCTTTATATGGGGTAAGTTTATGTTGGCAGGAAAGTTTAATAATCTTTCATATTCTGAATTTCTCAGTTCAAGTCTGAATGTGACCATCTTATCCGCTTTGTGTTGACCCTTATACCAGACTCTGTTGTCAAAATTTTTAACTGTTTCCTCTCCTTACTAAATATTGGCTTGAAATTGAGGTTATGTGCTTTTTGCTAGTGGATTGTTGACTGAGATTTCCAAGAACATTGGTAAATTCTGTTTAGTTGGGATTGCTGAAAGTACTGGGTTTGAAATATGCCCAGGCTTGAATGGACTAGCTACTTAGGCCTTACGTAGAAGATAAACAGCCTTTAATGCTTTTCACTAACTTTTGTCTTTCAACTATGTTAAATTTCTTCTTTTATTCTACTGCCTTGTATTGTATCGCTGCGTTCTTTTTTATTTTCAGCTGTGGATCAAAAATACACAGATAAAAATAAGAGCTTCTTAGTGAACAGATCTATTTATTGTGTTACGTGGGAAGGTAGCTTAGGGGAAATATAAGTATCTAAATTGGTATCAATTTTGTACTGGTGGGCACTTGGTGCAGTGGATTGCAACTAAGTATATAACTAATAACAATTTTTCTCTGGAAATTAGGTGGTTTGAGCTTAGGTTAAATACAAGCTAAGATTTGTAGTCAACCAAAACTAAGCTATTTATTTATTGCTGCAATATAACCTCATTTCCCCATAAAGATTGAATGGAATATAAAACTATAAAACTTTCATGCCTTGCATCATAAAGACTTGAGGTATAATAATTAATATTGAATATTGTTCAGTAGGATTGTCCTTTTAATCTTTCTCCATGAATTAATGAGCATGGCTTTGGGATTAGAAAGACAAGTTGTCTGGCTCTGACGCACTTCTGTATCTTTTGGGGGGGAAAAAAACCACCTTTCTATTTAAAAATAACCCCGAAGAACCCCTGTTTGCTTTTATAAAGACCACAGGTGGATTACCTCTTACTTTTGCAGGTAGTCCTTGCATAACGACCGCTTGCTTAATGACCGCTCGAGGTTTCAGCGGAGCCCTCAAAAGCTACCTGAAAACAGGTTCCAGTGTTTTGATGGTCACAACAATGGCCGGTTGCAGCGTGCAGATTTTTTAAAATTTAAATTGATTTTTTGTTTTTGTTTTTATCAAGTTTATTTCAATAAAATGCTTTTGGAGTGAAAATCTACTGAAAGGTAGTTTTCAATTTAAGATGCATTAATTTAGCTTATTCAGCATGAAATGGAACTTAGTTATGTAGCACGAGACTCTATATTCTGCAATATTGGGACTATCGGTGAGTCAACAGCGGGTCAGAGGAGGAGCCGCTGCGGGACAGAAATGACAGTTGCTCTTTGAAAATTATGATTTAAATCGAGTTAATTTAAATCAAGCCTTTTTACTAGTGATTTAAATCATGATTTAAATTGACTTGATTTCAATCAAATCCACCCTGGCCACAACTACCTCTTTTTCTTCTTGGAGATTGAATAAAATAGTTGAACAATTATTTTGTCTACTTTGCCTCCTGTACATGTTTCCTTCTGTCCATGAGTTGGCACAAAACTTAATTTGTCCTATTCCAAGAGCCATTCTCCCTCCATAATGAGACTGTCAAATAGTGGTATCCTAACCCCTTAATATCTTTATCTCTTATTGATTTTATTGTACTTTCTTTGTCTTGAATCACCTAGATTCCCTGAGACTCAGGTAGCATACAACTTTATGATGATGATGATGATGATGATGATGATGATGGTTGGTCGCACCGTAAGCCTGATGTTTAGATTGAATTTGGCATTTTTATTCGCCTCTTTAATGGAATCCAGGATAGGCAGACAATGTTTGATGGTGTTAAAAGTTATTGTCGCGGAATGTAAACTATTCCAAGTAAAGCTGTCTTTTGCAATTGGCCGAGAGTGATTTTGTCAATGCCGATTGTGTTCAAATGGTGCTCCAGTTGTTTTGGGATTATTATTATTAGCTTAGGGAAAAGTGATAAAAAACATCAGAAGGAGGAAAACGAGAGAATGATTTTAATACCTTATTTCAAGAATTCCTCCTCCCGATTGCCTTAATAACACAATGCTCTCATATTAATTCAGATTCAACAATATAAATTGAAAACAGGTTTTGAAGTCGGTAAATGTCTCTGGTTTTTACATTATTAAATTAGCAGCGAGTCCTGTTTTAGATAGCAATTTCAGAATAATTTCACATGGGACAAAGCCTAGTTGTTCCACTACTGGCAAGTTGAGAGCTTTCTGGTCTAGTATTACGATCGAATTAGCATAATGTCATGGTTAAATTAGATTAATCACAGATGAATTATTCAGTGCCACTGAAACAACTTTTCTTCTTTAGCAAATCTATTTGGAAAACCATTCTTAAATAGCAAGTGAAATGATGTAATATTTGAAGCACTTTGTTTTCAATCCTAACAGAGCTTCAGGTTGACTCAGCCTTCCATCCTTCCAAGGTCGGTAAAATGAGGGCCCAGATTGTTGGGGGCAAAATGCCGACTCTGTAAACCGCTCAGAGAGTGGTGTATGTAGAAGTCTTATATATGAATAGAATAGAATAGAATAGAATAGAATAGAATTTTTTATTGGCCAAGTGTGATTGGACACACAAGGGATTTGTCTTGGTGCATATACTCTCAGTGTACATAAAAGGGAAAGATATGTTATATTATAGTGTACATTATAGAAAAGATATATGTATACTTGTATATAAGTATATAAGTCTAAGTCAGTGGGTCTCAACCTTCCTAATGCCGCGACCCTTTAATACAGTTCCTCATGTTGTGGTGACCCCCAACCATAAAATTATTCCTAAAACCATTGAAAATACATGTTTTTGGGTGGTCTTAGGCGACCCCCGTGAAAGGGTCGTTTGACCCCCCCCAAGGGGTCCCGACCAACAGGTTGGGAACCACTGGTCTAAGTGCTAAAATATTGGTATCTATATCTCCATCTCCTCCATCATCATCATTATCATCATCATCATCATCATCATCATCATCTTTTAATGATCCCTTAATCCCTTGCGGGGTGGAGTCTGGGCAACTGAATGGAGCTAGCAGAGTGTTTTAACTTTTAATGGCCGGATGTCCTTCCTGTCACCAGTGCGGAGTTTTGTTCAGCAGATACATTCTCATTGTGCCCAGAGAGAGAAATACCTGCCTCTATCTAGGATCGAACTCACAGCCTCCTGATTGTGAGGCGAGAGCTCCACCTCTAGGCCACCGCACCATTCCTATCTAAATCTCGATATACTATCAATATTGCTAGTCCACCGGCTAGAACTTAGCTATCCATAAGTCTCCCAAATGCACCCAAGCGGGGGGGAAATGACGACGACTGAGATAAGATAACGGATAAGAATCCCCATCTCTGTTAAGTGATATCACTGTTAAATGATAGGCACATTTGGCATTTTGAAAAGATGGATGTGGTTGGAATGGCAGATGGGATTCACTTTGGGAGACAGGAGCAAGAGCTGCAGATCGTCAGATAAAATTTGAGCCCAAAGGAGGAAGAGTTCCAGAAGCTTCTCAGAAGAGGCATTTCCTAGTCTGGGAGAGAGTAAAAGGGAAGGGAAGGAGGGGTAGGTTCAAAGTTGCAGGATTCTGTTAATGTAGCCCTTTCAATAAAGTTATAGCTAGTAAAGTACTTCTTGTTTGGCTTCTTATCTGGTCTACCTAGCTAGGCTAAAAGTGATTGAGCACATATCAGGTATAAAATACTTAACAGGTAGTCCTCGACTTACAACAGTTCATTTAGTGACCGTTCAAAGTTACAACAGCACTGAAAAAAGTGACTTGTGACCGTTTTTTCACACTTATGACCTTTGTCGCGTCCCCATGATCATGTGATCAAAATTCAGATGCTTGGCAACTGATTTTATGACCGTTTCTGTGTCTTAAGGTCATGTAATCCCCTTTTGACAAGCAAAATCAATGAGGAAGCCAGATTCATTTAACAACTAACTAACTTACCAACTGCAGTGATTCACTTTACAGCTGTGGCAAGAAAGGCAGGGACCGGCTGCTCGTGCATTTAAATATTTTTGAGGAGGGCTTATTTTCAGGGGAGGGTTTATTTTTGGGGGCGGACTTATTTTAGGGGAAACACGGTAGATAGAATTCTTTATTGGCCAAGTGTGATTGGACACACAAGAAATTTGTCTTTGGTGCATATGCTCTCAAGTGTACATAAAAAGAAAAGATACATTTGTTAAGAATCATAAGGTACAACACTTAATGATAGTCATAGGGTACAAATAAGCAATCAAATCATACTAGGAAACAATCAGTATAAATCGTAAGGATACAGCAACAAGTTACAGTCATGCAGTCATAACTGGGATGAGATGGGTGATAGGAACAATGAGAAGATTAATAGTAATAGTAATGTAGCCTTAGTGAATAGTTTGACAGTGTTGAGGGAATTATTTGTTTAGCAGAGTGATGGCGTTCGGGAAAAAACTGTCCTTGTGTCTAGTTGTTCTGGTGTGCAGTGCTCTATAATGTCATTTTGAGGGTAGAAGTTGAAACAATTTATGTCCAGGATGCGGGGGGGTCTATAAATATTTTCACAGCCCTCTTTTTGACTCGTGCATATACAGGTCCTCAACGGAAGGCAGGTTGGTAGCCATTGTTGTTTCTGCAGTTCTAATTATTCTCTGAAGTCTGTGTCTGTCTTGTTGGGTTGCAGAGCCAAACCAGACAGTTACAGAGGTGCAGATGACAGACTCAATAATTCCTCTGTAGAACTGGATCAGCAGCTCCTTGGGAATTAAAAGAATTAAAGGAATGGTTAAAAAATAATAATAGGAAAGTCAGGTGGAACAGGGAGTTGATGGGCCTCAGGGAAGGTGTCCACAGAAGCATTTGTGTCCTGAGAAGGTATATTGGGGACTAACGATAAAGGCTTATGAATTACTAAGAATTATTAAAAGTGTTTAACTTACTAACTTTACTCAAAAGATTCAGTTTATTTATGAGTTCATCTTTTTCTTCAAGAATGATGAAGTCCTCTTTACATGCAGAAGAGGATGATTTTGTGCCTGAGCTTCAGCGAAGTATCCATCCCCGTGAAAGACCAGATTGGGAAGAGACCCTCAATGCAATGGTAAGGCATTATTAACAATATTATTGGGTACATTCTGCTTGTAGTGACTTAAACAAGAGCCTTGGTGGCGCAGCAGACTAAGTACTGTTAAAGTAGCACCAGCTGCCTGCAATTACTGCGAGTTCAAATCTTACCAGGCTCAAGGTTGACTCAGCCTTCCACCCTCCCGAGGTAGGTAAAATGAGGACCCGGATTGTGGGGGCAATAAACTGACTTTGTATAAAAAAGAACACCGCTTAGGGGGCCCCCGAAAGCCCTACTAAGCAGGTAGATACAAAAGTATGAAGGCTATTGCTTAACGCGTTGTAAGCTGCCCTGAGTCTCCGGAGAAAGGCGGCATATTAATCGAACCAATAAATAAATACAATAAATAAATGACCTTAGATGTGTAGAATTTTTTAAAAATGCCCTCATTACTTCATAAGCTGAAAATCATAAAATGTTTCATCTTTGGATGCACTCCCTATATAGGGGGAAGATGATGTGCCTACTGAATGTGTTCCATTAAATCATCTTAGATAGCATAGCTTGTGATTATTTATTGTCAATAATGCTGCAGTGGTTCTCAGGCTTCATTAATTTCCCCTTTAGCTATGATCCACAAAATTTGATCCCCTCTCCTTGAGGAAATTAATCTTAGAAGCATACATATTACTAGCATGGGAATAATCTAGCCTGGAAAATCCTGACGACATGAATTTAAGGTAGTCCTCGCTTAGTGACCACAGTTGGGATCAACAACTCCTCCATTAAGCAAAACTGAGTGGGAAATCACGTGGCCGTGACTGTGGTAATCAGTTTCACACTTTCAGCTTTTTGCCTCCTAATCACTCCCCTGCCCTTTGGAATATTCATTCTGATGCTGTGATAATTGGCATGAAGGGAATTAATGTTGTATTTACGTCCATTGGTGAGGAAGGGGTTACAAGAGAGTAAGCAGGCACACAGATACACATCGAAAGCAGTGTGCGTTAATCCTGACAGCCATGAGTTCATTACACAAACATTCCGGTGTACTCTCATTGTGTGCTTGTTCACTCTCTTATAATCCCTTTCTCTCCAACCTATCTGCTTTGTGAAGTAGGGCAAGGAAAGTATATTTATGTGTATACGTGTGTATGCACACTTATATTGTGTATGTGTATGTAAGACATCCATAATATTGTGAAGTGGTGTATGCCATGTAAAAAAAATGGCTCTTCTAGCCTTTCAGTGCAGAAGTATTTTCATTGAATAGATCTCATTATTTATTTCAAATCTGTAAATGATAAGTTTTATGTCTGGGTGTGGGGCAGGAAGAATTTTCAAAATGCTTAAATTACAATGCTGTAATTATGCAGTAATGTGGACTAATTGGATAATGTGAATATTAGTTGGAGACTCCTATGCTTACTATCTCTTATCAATGCAGAATATCACTGTCAACCATTATTGTGATGATTGCTTAAGGAGCATCTTTCTGGCTAATCTTGTCTAGGCTTGTTTTTGTACATGGATAAAGGTAAAGGTAAAGGTCCTCCTTGCACGTATGTGCTAGTTGTTCCTGACTCTAAGGGGTGGTGCTCACCTCCGTTTCAAAGCCAAAGAGCCAATGCTGTCTGAAGACGTCTCTGTTGTCATGTGGCTAGCATAACTAAACACCAAAGGTGCACGGAACACTGTTACTTTCCCACCAAAGGTGGTCCCTATTTTTCTGTTTGCATTTTTACGTGCTTTCGAACTGCTAGGTTGGCAGAAGCTGGGACAATAACGGGAGCTCACCCCGTTACGCGGCACTAGGGATTCGAACCGCTGAACTGCCGACCTTTCGATCGACAAGCTCAGCATCTTAGCCACTGAGCCAACACGTTCCTATGAAAGACCAAAGCATCACCAGGCTTGTAGAGATGAGTGGGAGGAAGACACTGTAAAGTACTTCCTGTTATTGCCAAGAAAACTGCATGATTGTGTCCATACATTTGCCAAGTGTCAAGCTTGACTTTTTTCTTACGATGCTGATGCCTTTTATTTGCTTTTGTTATTCAGTGATCATTAGAGGGAACCCCAGGGAGATGGCAGTTTTTCATACTGAGTTAACTATTAATTGGTTTAATAGCTGAACATCTTCTGTTCAGATCTTTTCCTAGTGTTATGAGGCTGTTCTGCTTGTTTTTCTGGTTGATAATTAAATGGCTGTTAAAATACATTTTTTTGGTCTTCCTATTTGAATACAGAAGCTTTAGTAATTGAACTACTAGATCTTCGTTGCAATTTTGGTCTTCTGAATTACTTTGTTATTTTTGTTTGTGCAATACTGGGGACTGATTTTGCCGACGTGGTGGTGGAAGAACAGTGTTTTCTTCCTTAGGAAGACTATATTGAATACACATTTTATACTATCTCAAAGATGTATTGGTTTATCATTAATAGTACCAAAAATGATTTGTTCGTTGTTGCTTTTTTTAAATGATGTGCATTAAATACAATATTACTTTTTTTTGGTGGAAATTCTTTGTTTTCCCAGAAATAGCAACTTTGGTGTTTGATTGATCAAATCTACTAATATTAATTTAGTGAACACTACTCCCAAGTCTTTTTTGTTTCTTCTAGCTTGAAATCTGCTGTTTTTCCTTAAATTGAATACCATAAATCTGGAATATATGACAGGTTTTTCAGTGAAAGAGTAGCCCTACATTTTAAACCAGATGTTCCCAATCTAGTGCCTCTAGATCTGTGATGGCGAACGTATGGCACGTGTGCCAGAGGTGGCACGCAGAGCCCTCTCTGTGGACATGTGTGCCGTCCATGCTATTCCAGGTTCCGTTGCGCGAATTCCAGGTTCGCGCAATGGAATAGTTCAGCTATTCGCGCAACGGAATAGCTGGACTATTCCATAATAGTCCAGCTATTCACGCAATGGAATAGTCCAGCTGCTATTCCAGGTTCCGTTGCGCGAATGCGCACTGGACAGCTGGTCTTCGTGCAAAGACCAGCTGGCGGAACCCGCAAGAGAGCAGCTATCCGGTACGCATGCGTGCAATGGAACCCAGAAGAGCAGCTGGCTGCCGCGCGCATGCGCATCAGCCAGCTGCTCTCTTCTGGGTTTTGGTGCTCCGACGTGTGCTCCAGTTTCGGCACTCAGTGCCGAAAAGGTTAACTGTCACTGCTCTAGATGGCTGAGCATGAAGACATTTGAGCCCAACACATCTGCCAGGCTGTGTTCTATTAACCAATGCTGGCTAATTCTGAATATTTTAAGTTGCCATTTGTATAAGTAGAGGAGAATGGGATACTTATTCAAGTAGTTTTTTCCCCCCCCAAAAAGTTAAGACAGGTGTTTGTAGTGAAACTATCAAAATGAGCATATTTAAATTCTGAATCTGGGATGGGTCATTGTGAAAGGTGTCGAATTGCGGAAGTCCTTTCCAGCACAGCAAAATTATAGGCTATCTATCAACTTGCCGTTCTGCTCTGTTGTACTTTGCAAAAGGCAGCCTCATGTGAAAATCCGTTCAGCGGTTACCTGTAAACAAATCATGGTTGGACAATTGGTAATGGGAAGGAGCCGGCAGATGTTTTCTTGCCAATTAAGCTGTTCTGCAGCTGTGGCCATCAAATGACTTTCAGACTGTCACTGTGTCTTAGACTAAAATATCTCATAAGACTTCATATGTGATGGGGAGAATTGGATGCTTTGCAGGTGAGGAGAAGGTGTATCTGTATGGGTAGACGAAGTTCCACCACTATAGAAGTTGTTACGCTTGTTTGGTCAGGTTGGAGGCCAGTGGATTGTTCATTGTAGACACCTTGAAACAAACCTTGATTATCTTTTATTTTTTTTCTGCATTCATTGTTTGTTTTATATTTAATTAAATTTGCTGACGACCAGTTCTGATCTGCTCTACTAACATCAATGTAGTCAGCCCTCATTCATTTCACTTTGATTTTCTGTTGATGAATCAGATATTTTCCCCATTTACTTTAATTCTACTTTTATTTGTTTTCATCCCATAAGTCACCTGCCAAGTGAGAATTAACAATCTACTTGGGGTTCACACATGGAGAGCGAAGCTAAAATAAGGTTGGTTAGTTCAGTATATGGGGAGAATATAATCGTTGTCTTACTATGTCAGGTCATAACATTAAACATTTCTTCATTTGTGTACAAGACTTCAACGTGTGATTTCTGGTGGCATATAATCTAACAGTAGCAAAAATAACACTTAAAAAAGAAGAAGAAGAAGCAATTGCCAATATAATACCGTTCCACTGAGGTCTGATTCAGAACACCTCCAGACATAGAAATCAGGAGTGAAATTCAGCAGGTTCTGACAGGTTCTGGAGAACCGGTAGTGGAAATTTTGAGTAGTTTGGAGAACCGGCAAATACTACCTCTGGCTGGCCCCAGAGTGGGGTGGGAATGGGGATTTTGCAATATCCTTCCCCCAGGAGTGGGGAGGGAATGGGGATTTTTTTTTAATTTATTTTTTTAAAATCATTGATTTTTTTATCCACCCTGGTTTTGAACAAGTATATAATATGGCCATCTCCTTTGCATCAAATATTTCTCACATTGGCAGCATATTTTGGAGGAATTCTAAAAGGCTTCTGGACCGACTTGCCTTATAACACTAAGAAACAAGCTTTGGCAAGGCTATTGTTTGAAAAGCCTCAGTCTACTCCACACTGGTTTTGAATTGTTGGGGCAATTATTTAATTCGGTTTTAATTCGTTTTTAAATTTTGTATTTATGTTTTTTATCTCTGCCTGTTCACCGCCCTGAGTCCCCTCGGGGAGAAGGGCGGTATATAAATCTAATAAAACAAACATAAACAAACACCGAATGGCCTTTTATACCAGCATCATATTCAAATTTTTTTTAAAAATTAATTTAGCTGCCTAACGATAAGATCCACCACTGAATTTAGGAAAGTTACAGAACTTTTTTTTTTTTTGGTGAACTGCCAGTTTTGCATGAGCTGTCAGAATATGTCAGTGACGAGTCTCATTTGAGAGGAAAATAAAAGCTTACTGCAAACATGATCTTATTTTTAGGAAGCCGGGTGATGGGAAATTTGACAGCTGCAGTAGCTAGGTCTTAATTATCATACATATAACTCCTCAGTTCATTACATTGTTTGTTTGTTGTTGTTTTTTAAAAAAATTGACTCTAAGATGATTTCCAGCACCAGTATTTCATTTAAAAGGCATCATATCTCCATTTGAAAAGGATATCCAGGTTCTAACACTCCTCCGAGTTGATATTTATCAACTGGGTGAGTTTTCTAGAGGTAAAAAAGAACTAGAATATCATAGCATCTGAAAGGCTAACAAGACTAGGAGGTGGATGAGAATGCATATTTTTTAAAAATTTAAATCGGATTTTTTTTAAATTAAATTTATTTTAATAAAATGCTTTTGGAGTAAAAATTTAAAGATAATTTTCTATTTAAGATACATTAATAATTTAGTTTATTCAGCATGAAACGGAGCTTTATTTTGCAGCATGAGGCTGTATATTCTGCAATATTTACATTTTTGGTAAACTCCATTCAATGAATCCAAGCTCTGCAAGGTGAGATAACATGCACTGCCTTGATGCATTCACACAATTTCATAGTAACCGTGAGATAAATCATAAATCAAAGTTCAGGAATATTCCTTTATCCCATTGTTTTGCAAATCTATGTACACTACAAACTCTATGATGGTTTGAAGAGAATTGCATCTGTACCACCGGGCTCTTAAGTGTGAGGAGGAACGGCAAGCAGTCAAAATGAAAGTGAAACCTTCGAAGCAGGTTATAAATATAATATTAAAGAGCACCTGTCATTTCAGATCCATCATGGCAGCACCTGTTAGCGGGCATCCACTCACCTGCTGCCTGCCTCGTCCCTCACCGTGTTGTGTCACTGCCCCATCACCAGCCGTCCCATTAAAGTGACTGGGACTGTCGGTGAGTCAACAGCGGGTCAGAGGAGGAGCCGCTGCGGGACAGAGATGACAGTTGCTCTTTAAAAATTATGATTTAAATCGAGTTGATTTAAATCAAGCCTTTTTACTAGTGATTTAAATCATGATTTAAATCGTGATTTAAATCGACTTGATTTAAATCAAATCTACCCTGTTCAAAACTCAGTTATGATCTGGCTCCAATACATATCAGTCTTGTTTTTAGATAGGAATCTTAGTTCATTTCTGTTTTGTGTTTTTTTTTTATTATTTTATTTATATGCCACCCTTCTCCGGAGATTCAGGGCGGCTTACAATCCATTAAGCAATAGCCTTCATATTTTTGTATATTTTTATACAAAGTCAGCTTATTGCCCCCACAAACCGGGTCCTCATTTTACCCACCTTAGAAAGGATGGAAGGCTGACTCAACCTTGAGCCTGGTGAGAATTGAACTCGCAGTAATTGCAGGCAGCTGGATGTTAAATGCTGCCTTGGTAGGAGGCATTAGCCTCCTACGCCACTCAGGCTCCTTTGAAAGAGACTCTTGCAAAATGGGAATTAAAACACATCAGATCAGATGGCTATAGGGTATATTCTTTATATACAAGGCTGGGAAAAGAGTACCCCCCCCCCCCCACAAAAAACCCCAATTGGTATGATTCATTGAGAGAAAGGGACCTAATTGAAAGACACACAAAGATCACATATATGGCTTGATTTCTGCATTCTACAGTGGCTGGATCTTATGAGTGCTTTGCAACAACACATTTATTTAACCTTGCCGACGTCTTGAAGGTTCTGTTAAAATTACTGAATGTGGGGGCTGAGCAGCTGAAGATTTGTGAATCAAGCCGTGCCTGCATGAAGCCTGGCACGATGAGATAAGTTAGAATTGATTCCAACAATACTAGCCGAGTTGTTAACCACCTGCGCTTTGCTTATAGCTTGAATTCATTTTATAAAACGTTTTCAAAAGAGCAGTTTTATCTCTACCATCCTAGGGATGGTAAAAAGTTTAGCTGCGGAGATGGCTCGCTTTCCTGGTTCTCTCATTTCAACCTCAAGGGCAGAAGGAGGCACAGCAGCAGTCAAAAAATAATAATAATAATAATCAGAATTAACAGAAGGATAGGAGTCAATGATTTAATAACCTGCCATATTCCCTCAATCGTTATTGCAGTGTCCTCAAAGAATTATATTCATTATTTCAGCTCTTTAGTCTCTCGGATCAGAACTTGATGGGGTTTTTTTTTTTTCCCTGATGAAATTACTATAACTTGGACACATGAGACATGAATTTCATTGAGGGCCGCATCGCTGTGGTTGACCTGGGGGCGTGTGGCCAACTGGATGGGCATGGCCAGCTTGATGCCAACTCATTGGGCGTGGCCGACTGGATGGGTCCCCAAACTGTTTGCATGTTTCCTCTTCACATTGGGTGGACTGGGCCGAAGCGACTTGGGCCGGCTCCTTATATTTTACAGAACCGCCCTGCGGGCCAGATCTGACCACATTGCAGGCCGGATCCGGCCCGTGGGCCTTGTCTTGTGACACCCCTGCAGTAGGCATTTAAATTAAAATGTGTCTCCAGGTGATTCACCGCGTGAAGAATGCACCTCTTTCTATACATCAGATTCCCTTTGCCGTGGAACTCATTTATTTCATAACAGATTTCGTGAATCACCGTAAGCTTCCTATAGATGCATCATCGTTGCTCTCTGATTGCTTTATTACCGGCCGGTTTATCGTCAGTATGCAACATTTTCGCCCCCAGCTTTTTGCCTGGCTTGGCCTTGCCTGTCAAATGCGAAATATCACCAATAGCCATGAGAACATTGATGAAGTTCCTGTCCCAATTAACCAATACGACTTCATTAGGCCAGAGCAATTTCTGTTATGGCTACTAACAGAGCCTGTTTGGAAATAGGTTCTAAATGAAGAAATTAAGACATAATTAGTTACCAAACTTCCGGCAAATTTGATGGACCTAAGAATAGATTCCTGACCTGTTTATTAAAAACCAGAACTTCTCTTTTGAGACAGATTCTTTTCCCCACAGTAATTATAAAGAAAATAGCTTCTGCCTATTTCCCCCCCCCCCCTTTCCATTCTCCCAGTGATATTTGATGGGAATTGGGTGAAGATGACTTTTGCAAAATGCCTGCTATCTTTATAATGAGTCCATCCTACTGAGCCTGGCACTTCTATAAAAAAATGCAGCTTCTAGTATTCCTCTGCCATACTTCAGCTGAATACCTTGTGCAGTGCAGTAACTCTGTAGAGAGAGATAAAGCATTCAATAGCTGGAGTTTTTGGATTTATGTAGAATATACCCTGAGGCTGTAAGGGCCTGGATGGAAGAGAACTTGGCTGGATCTCAACCTTAATAAGACAAGTGGCTTTAGGTTTTTGAGCTCCTCTCCAGTGACTTATCATGATTGACTCTGGATGGGGTAGCATTCCCCTAAGCAGAGCTGGTGTCCAATTTGGAGTTCCTCTTGGTGTTATGATTCCTTCTGAAAGAGCATATGGCAGCCATAAGCAGGGAGAGGCTAATATTATTTGCTTGTTGAATCCATTCCTAGATCAAGATGCTTTCCTTGCAATCACTCTTTTCACAGTCAATTCTTAGTCGCTTCCTTCATTACTGCAACAGACTTTTGCCCCTCTTACTAGGTCCAATATTGAGAGTGTTCACCTTAAACGTTGTTATCTGGTAGAACATCAGAGATGCACTTCTACTGTATTTGCTGCAACCTCTTGGACAGTCTTTCTCTGATGGTTGGAGGTTCCCCTACCCTCTTAACCTTCTGGAAGGTTGGGAAAACATCCTCCCCCTCCTCTCTTTTAGATATATTTTTATAACTATATACAAATATATTGAATACAGTGTAATTGTCCTGGCATTCCACTTACCATAAAACAAAAGTAAAAAACGGAATAACGTATATACTATTTTGAACAGTGCTAGTTTCTGACCATCATATTCTAGTATGTCAACTTATCTATCATTCTAATACTTACAATCCTATATCGATATTAAAAAAGATATCTCTTTCCATGTCTGTCTAACCTGATTCTTTCACATTCCAACTTTTTTTAAAAAAAAATTGATTTATATGCCGCCCTTCTCCGGAGACTCAGGGCGGCTTACAATGCGTTAAGCAATAGCCTTCGTACTTTTGTATATTTATACAAAGTCAGCTTATTGCCCCCACAATCTGGGTCCTCATTTTACCTACCTTAGAAAGGATGGAAGGCTGAGTCAACCTTGAGCCTGGTGGGATTCGAACCTGCAATAATTGCAGGCAGCTGATGTTAATAACAGTTAATAACACTGCTTTAGTCTGCTGAGCCACCAGGCCTCCTACCTCGTGTTTCTAACCATTGTTAGAATCTATTCCATGTTGAATAATATTCTGCTATCTCCTTTATCTTTTATTTTTAGCGTTAGTCTGTCCATTTCCACCGTGTCTAGTATCTTCCTTATCGTCTCATCGTCTGAAGAGGTCTTTTCATTCTTCCATTGCTGCGCATATACAATTCTTACTGTGGTTAAGATATGTAATATTAGTTATATTGTCCCTTTATCACAGCCATCTGATATAATGCCTAATAAAAACAATCCTGGCATAAAATCTATATGTTGTCTAATCATTTTTTTTTTTAACCACATGTGAATTTGTGACCAAAATTTCCTTGCCTTTATGCAAGTCCACCACATGTGGTAATATGTGCCAGATATTTGTTTACATTTCCAACAGTTTGGGGACATATTGTTAAAACATTTTAGCTAATCTTGCCCAGGGGCAGATTCAAATTTGCCGGAATGGCAAATTCAGCCAGCAGAATACTTTCAACTATCAATTTAAAAGTTAAAAAAAATAACAAAAAAGATATATCCTTTTTATGAACAATACACTGCACAAATTTTATTTGATTCTTTAAAGAAGTATCAAAGGAATAATAAACATGTATTTTTTTTTTACACAAGGGCAGTTATTTTAGCAAGAGTTCTAAGTCATGTTGTCCACATAACTGTAATAGAAAATAATGATTTCCTCTTTTGAGAATGAGTCCAGTTTCTTTCCAGGTTCATAGGATTCCTTTTCCAGTGGGGCATTAACATACTATTTCCGTTTTTTGATTTAATTGTAGTTTAGGCTGTTGTTTGTAGTGTAAATTACAATTAATTTTACCTTATTTTATTGTAGTTATTAATACAATAATTATATGGGATGAACTATATTCAATCATTAAAATGGATGAATTATGCCTAATTGAAACTGAAAGCAATAGCTTCTAAGTTTCCCCATTTAGCTAATAGACCATCAATTGCTGGGGGTTTTCTTGGCTATGAGCTCAGCTTCTTTGGAAAAGATTCTCCAATAGTAATAAAATGAACCCATAATGAATGACCTTTAAATGTCTGTCTTAATACTGCCCGTAAACCTACGGTCTACACAAATTTATTCCGAATCATTGTCAGAAGTACTGAACTTGTTTATAGAATTTAATTTAATTAATTTAATTTAATTTAATTTAATTTAATTTAATTTAATTTAATTT
>WNWU01000047.1:5032628-5052677 GCA_012654045.1 Ptyas mucosa | reverse complement strand
CGCTGGCTGGGGGATTCTGGGAGTTGAAGTCCACCCATCTTCAAGCTTCCAAGGTTGAGAAACACTGCTCTATATCCTGGCAGAGGTATAAAATGCTTGCTCACGGTGTGAATCGTGTTGGATTCAATTTGTGAGAAGATAAAAGGACCAACCTGCTTTAAGCCTTCCTTTCCTAGAGCTGCGGAAACATGTTTTGTGCGCGCCGAGGCGTCATTTTTGTACGAGAACCATCTGGTTGATAAGGTTAGCGACTTGCTAATGTCTGTATTCATCTTTGATTAATTATGTTGACTTACCAAATGAGCTTGCAAGTTTTTTTTTTTTGCGAGTGACTATATTAGCTCTGGACTCCTTGGAGCTTTTCCACGTTGGTTGTTTACAAACCCCATATCCCCTAAGCACTGAAGATATTACCTAGTCAGGTAACGAAATGCCTTCAAGCAAACAACCAAGCCCGGAGTGTAGCAAGGATACCACAGCCCAATCCTGAGCCACGTATATTCTCTTCTCTTGGAATATTAGCTTTGCTGATGGAAAAAAAAAAAAAAAGTCCTGCTCAAGCAAATAGAAAATTAGTGTGAAAAAAATTAGGTGGCAAGTAGTTAACAGTGAAATGGACTTTTTGTTTTGCTGTAAAACGAAGGAAACATACTTTTAACAATATGTTGTGTCTGAATTGGGACACTGTTGTATTTTTTTTTTTATCTGGCTGGCCTCTCTCTTTCTCTCTAGCCTCTTAGCAACAAAAGCAGAGTTGTTGGTATTCCCCAGAAAGTTGGGTGGGGAAAAAAAACCCCTCTGCCATTCTTTATATTTTTCACTTGACCTAATTTCTCTTCGTCCCGTAGAGAAAGTAAGATTCTTTAATAAAGAACTTTATGTTGGTTGGGCCTCCAAGTCTCCTGGCACCTAATAAGCCGCCCTCAATTTCACCAATGTAAGAAGAGCTGAGAATTTAAATTACCCCTCTCCTCAATGTCAAAGGACTGGAGCGTGTGCAGTTTTGTAAGAATGAGATTTGCTGCAAAGCAGTAGTGTGTGGACACGGAAAAATAATTTATTTCTAGCAATATAAATGTTTCCTTTCTCAGTGCTCGGTAAATATATGCAAGATGCAAGGAGATCCTGTTGAAAGCACAATTTGACTCCGTCAGATAATGTCACACCGTGATAAATAATTCTTCTTTTATTCTTGGCTTGTAAGTATTACGCTCAACGAAATGGCGGTTGACAAGGGCCCAGCGGTATAAAAGGCAGAAAGCAGCAAAGAGGGAACGGGAAGGATGAAAATTCTAATACGTGATGATACTGCAGGAAAAAAAAAAAATGCAGTCAAACCGGGCCATTTAATTTCGCTGAATTCATTTGAGATATTTCCTCATGGAATTCATTCCTTGCTTCCTCAGACAGCAATTCCTGTTGGCTTACAAAAGGAAGAAGAACTTTCATCTTGATCGATTGACATTTTCTCTCTCCATTTATAGACTCTGGTTATTCTTAACAATTGCAGTACATTTCATTCTTAATTGCTAAGAAAACTGATGATGTCTAGAAGTGAAGGATAGTTATATCTGGGCTTATATGTAGGAGTGTGATTCATTTTGGTTATATTCTTCATAAATTGTAGTTGTGTCGAAAGGACTACAAGTAAAATGCAAGTCATAGAGGAGAGAATGGAACCAACTCTTAAGAGTTTTCTTAATAATGCTGTTGGATGAATAGTGAATGGAACAGAATACATGCATTTGTTACTCTCATTGTTCTCAAAAGCTGAACATTTATGTGAAGCCGCTGGGTGAGATCATCCGTGGTTTTGGGGTGAGATACCATCGGTACGCTGATGACACCCAGCTGTACATCTCCACCCCAGACCACCCCAATGATGCCCTTGAAGTGATGTCCCAGTGCCTGGAGGCTGTGCGGATCTGGATGGGGAGAAACAAGCTCAAGCTCAACCCTTCCAAGACGGAGTGGCTGTGGCTCCCGGCATCCCGATATAGTCAGTTGACTCCATCACTGATTATTGGGGGCGAGTCTTTGGCCCCCATGGAAAGGGCTCGCAATCTGGGAGTCCTCCTGGATAGGCAGCTGTCCTTGGAGGATCATCTGACGGCTGTGACCAGGGGGACCTTTTGTCAGGTTCGCCTGATTCGCCAGTTGCGGCCCTTTCTTGATCGGGATTCCCTGTGCACAGTCACTCATGCCCTTGTCACCTCTCGCCTTGACTACTGCAACGCTCTCTACATGGGGCTCCCCTTGAGGAGCACCCGGAGGCTCCAACTGGTCCAGAATGCGGCTGCGCAGGTAGTGACGGGAGCAACATGGCGGTCCCATGTAACACCACTCCTGCGTGAGCTGCACTGGCTCCCGGTGGTCTTCCGGGTGCGCTTCAAGATGTTGGTGATCACCTTTAAAGCGCTCCATGGCATAGGGCCTAGTTATCTGCGAGACCGCCTACTGCCACAAATGATCTCCCACCGACCTGTGCGCTCCCACAGAGAGGGCCTCCTTAGGGTGCCATCAGCCAAACAATGTAGGCTGGTGACCCCCAGGGGGAGAGCCTTCTCTGTGGGGGCACCCACCCTCTGGAACCAGCTGCCCCCTGAGATAAGGAGAACCCAAGACCTCAGCGCCTTCCGCCATGCCCTTAAAACCCACTTTTTCCAACAAGCAGGGCTGGCTTAGGAAGTAATTTTAGACGTTTTAAATTGGTTTGTTATTTTTAAAATTGGAGCCAGATTTATATGTATTTTAATTCTTAATATTTGTATTGTATGTTTTCTAATTCTGGCTGTTCACCGCCCTGAGTCCTCAGGGAGAAGGGCGGTATATAAATTGAAAAATAAATGAATAAATAAAATAAATAAATAAGCATATAGACTAGACCTGGGCTTTTTACATCCCGTCCCATGTCCCCCCCCGGCACATCTGGCCCTTTGACTGTCCCTGTCTGGCCTACATGAGGTCAATCAGAAATTAGAAATCAGATGTAAATAAGTATATGCCATCCATACAATATAACTTCATTGCCTTTTGACGGCAGTGCTATTTAAAAAAAAAAAATTACATATGGATATGCATAGTAACCTTGAGTATCACTAAGCGCTGTATCTTTTTATTCTTGATGAATGTATTTTATTCTCCTTATGTACACTGAGAGCATATACACTAAAGACAAATTCCTTGTGTATCCAACCACACTTGGCTAATAAAGAATTCTATTCTAATTTACTGCTTTTTATAAAGCGAGAACTTCAGTCCCTAGTATTAATCCGGCTTAGATTTCTTTGGCATGCGGATCTTTGTGGCAAGTCAGGATCTAGAGTAGGGGTGTCAAACTCGATTTCATTGAGGGACGCATCAGGGTTGTGTTTGACCCCAGGGAGCAAGGGTGGGCGTGGCCAAGGTGGGCGTGGCCAGATCGATGTCCCTCATGCTGGGGGCACCTGTGGTGGCCCGAGCACTCTGCCAGCGAAAACGGGCTCCCACGACGGCTTCCTGCAACCCTCTGCCAGCAAAAACTGAGGTCGGGAGGGCCGTGGGTGGCCCTCCCGAACTCCGTTTTTGCTGGCAGAGGCACCAAGGGCCGGTCCTTTACTATTTCTAGGGTGGCCCTGCAGGCCAGATCTAAGCACCCCACAGACCAGATCGGCCCCTGGACCTTAAGTTTGACACCCCGATCTAAAGGGAGCTGTTGCTGGCCCTACCAGATAATTTTTTAACCTCAACTTTCTCAATCAACACTGGGATCCTGCAGAAGTTCTGAATGGTATACGTGATCCTTCAGATGAAATATAATGCCATCTGTGATCATGTGTAAATGTCTCTTCAGATCGATCTGTTCTTGTACTTAATAGCAGAGCTATCTCGTCTGGATTAAGCCTTACCCTGTTTCTTTTTATTAGTTCCGAAACTACTTCCTTAATTATTTCATGACTACTGCAGACTTCCTGCTTCCTGGGATGGAAGAGCAAGTTATGGTTGGCATTTCATCCTAAATCTCCAGATGGTGATGAATGTCTTTAAATGGTACAGATGGGCACCAGATAGCAGGCGAAACCAGTATAGCAATCCTTCCATTGCACTACTAAAGAAGAGGAGTGGATCATTTCCATAATGATCTTCATTTTTATACCTCAAGATGCCCAGAATATCCTCCTTTCCTTTGCTCAACAATTATCAGACTAGAAAACTTGTTTTTCCTCCAGTTAATGAAGTACTGACATTAATAGTGGATATTAACATTCCTATTAAGAAAATTCAGGTTCTCAAACAGTTAACAAAGAAATGCTTACTGAGTCACTTTCAGTTCAACATATCATTTTTGTGATGTTAACTTTTGCTTTGCACGTGTCTATTCTAATGCATATTTAAGGAATTAGAATACATGATTTATGTTTCCGCATCCAGCCGAAAAACTTTATTCTTTGCAGTATGCTGCCACCCAGTGTTGAGAAAGCAGATAACTGTTCCACAGAACTAACTTAGATTTACGATTTATTTGTTCTGTAAAAGGAGTTAGTGATGGGGTTTGATTTACTTTTGCAGAAAGGGAAGGGATGCTGCGATTAATATAATCACAATCATGTTAATACAGGATTCCAGGTAGTATTTGGAGACTAAAAACGGACTGAAATAGACGCAGAAAAAGATTTCAGGTACTAACATAAAGACACACAGATTGTCCTCAATTCCCAACCATAATTGGGATTGCAATTTCTGTCGTATGTCATCATAACTTGAGTCAGACCTGGTTGTTTGACAATTTTTACAGTGTGTTTTTTTTTTAAAGCAAATCATGCAGTCATTAAGTGAATTCACTTCCCCAACGGAAGGTGTTGCTGTTGGTTTTTTTGACTGAAATCAGCAAAAAAGGTTGCAAATTGCAATCCCATGACTGTAGGATGCTGCAACCAGTGGTAAATGTGGGCTGGTTGCCAAATGCTGGAATTGAGATCACGTGACACTGAGGGTGGTGTGATGATCAGAAGTGCGTTGACAGTTTGTAAGTCAATTTTACCAAGGACCATCGTTTTTTTTTTTGTTTTTTTAAAAAAACAGTTGTAAGTTGAGGATCACCTGTATGGATATAACTTTCAGGTAGGCGGAAGTTACTATAGGAAGGTCATGCTGCTACTCACCTTTTATAGACCATTAAATACATCAAGGGTTATTAAATAAGTGTTGGACCTGCAACTTGTTTTGGGTTTTATGGGTGACAATTGAAGTCAGGTCATTGTAAGCCAGTTTTTTAGGTATCGCATTGTTTTGCAAATAGCAGTAGCTTTACAGCCCTCTCTAAGCAGTTTACAGAGTCAGCCTATCGCCCCTAACAATCTGGGTCCTCATTTTACCCACCTCGGAAAAGTGGAAGGCCGAGTCAACCTTGAGCCGGTGGGAATCGAACTGCTGGCAGTTGGCAGAATCAACCTGCAATACTGCGTTCTAACCACTGCGCCACCAGGGCTCCTACGAATATACCGTAGCAGGCTGTGAGACAGAGATTGTCTCACTTTTCAGAATTTTTTTATATGGCGGCCTGATCTGCTTGAGAAACTAAATCACGATGGCTGATTTTGGGCTTCATAAATACATTAACCATTCCGGCCTAATATCGTTATATGTGAACGAGGCCACGGTGTCCTCTTTGTACCAGGGACTTTTCTCAAGAGTTTTTTATTCTGCTCTCCCTGCCGTTTTGTCGGCATCCAATCAACTGTCCCCCCCCCCCCCCCCCCCCCTCCTCGCAACGTTCCTCTCTAAAATGATCTTGGCTCTGGGGGACACGGCGAGATACATGGAAGCAACTTGAATGACTTCCAGGTTTTGGTGGGGTTTTTGGTTTTTTTTTTTTTTTTTGTAAATTAAGCCTCTAAAGGTCTGTCCACAGTTGCTGGAGCTAGGCTGCATTTGTTCTGGCAGCTGCTCCCCTTTTCCCCAGAAGGAGCGATTGAAATATGGGCAACTGCATGAATTAATTGGGTTGAGGAATAATAATTGAGGGCCTTCTTTGACCTCAACACTTACTTTCCCCAAAGCCTTCTGTGTTCTTGAGCAGCCCAAAGAAATAGAGGGAAATGTAGATTGCCTTTTTTCTCCATGGTAGTAAGCTGCTGCTGCTGGCGTGTGTGTGTGTGTGTGTGTGTGTGTGTGTGTGTGTGTGTGTGTGTAGATTTGTGGCTCATTATATTTCTCTGGGTCACGTGGCTGATTCAGTTGAAGCGATCTTTGCCTATTTTGCAAGCTTGAGGGTTAAGTTTGGAGGTGATGGGCTTCTGGCAGCGTTCCTTAGAATATCGGTTTCCATAGCGATGAGAACGATGGTAATTGACCCGCAGGAAAGATCAAGAGAGGGTCTGCGCTCATCCTCCTTGCGATGGAAATGTGCTTATTACCGTAGGTGGGAGTCAGTAACTGGTTCGATGTAGTTGCTGGAAAGAGGTTTAAGAGTTTATTAGTTCTTGGAGATGCATCTTATTCAACGACAGGAAGGAAAACCAAGACTGTAGAGAAAACCAAGACTGTAGAGAGGGACCAGTGGCGATTTCCTTTTGTCTTTACGGCTAATGGACAAAATGAATTCTGGTACTGAATTTTGGGGAGTATGGAAAGCATCGCCACAGAAATAGTAAATTGGTCATCACATAAACATCGTTGTGATGGCGATAGGCAGGCATACATCCTGCATCTTTCTTCTTACATGTTGCTTTGCATTCATTATTTTGCTTATCTGTTTTTTTCCCTCAGGTCCAGTCGATGCTTCTTTTCCTCAGTGTGAGGAGTCATATTAATAAGCATTTTTTTTTTGTTGATACCTTTCAAGGGTAAAGATTTATTGCCAAGCATGCCCTGTAGACATACTCAAACAGATGCATCATTCAGATCCTCTTCCTTTAAAGGACCATATTTATATGGCTCCTGAAATCTGAATAATGTTTCCTGTGGAAATAGAGCTAGTGCATGGGCTGTAATTTTCTCTATGTGGAACAAGTTTCATGGATAAAATGATTTATGGAGTATTTACTTGCATAAGTATATATATACACATCCCATGCTGTTTACTTCATTTGGCTTTCAACGTCTCTTACAATTTTTAACATCTATCGTTCTTTATTTTGGGATGTTTTTTATACTTTTTAATGTGTTTATTAATTGTTTTTTTTAAAGCTGTGTTGGATGCCCACCTGAAT
Organism: Ptyas mucosa; assembly: GCA_012654045.1. Lineage (NCBI taxonomy): Eukaryota > Metazoa > Chordata > Lepidosauria > Squamata > Colubridae > Ptyas > Ptyas mucosa. The sequence continues at coordinate 5,045,487 of WNWU01000047.1, read as the reverse complement.
CGCATGTCTGTGAGAAGATGGCATATCAATTGGTTTCCTAAATAAATAATAAATTGCAGTCAATAAGAAAAATGCAAGATGAATGTGAAGCAAAGTAGAGTATGTAGAAGTCGATAAAGGCAGAAAAGCATTAGCAATAAGGTCAATTATATATAGGATATAAAGACAAGTGTCATGCCGATTAATATGAAATGAGCAGGCAGCATAATGTTGATATTTTAATATCTTGCAAATAGGTAACATTAATATCTACAAGCCACATTTCCTTAGGACAGAAGGAATCAAATGACTGATTAGAATAAATAAAAATAGCTTTTAACAGGCCTCTTTTCATTGATGAGAAAACATTTTCTAGAACATCCTCTTGGTTTAATCATTTGTATTCCCCTTTTAATTTAAAACTTCGGTTAGTTTCCTTTGTACATCCAGTAAAGATTGCTTTTTCAAATCATTCTCTTGGTCTGTCATTTGTAATTCCAGTTTTGGTTTTTTTCTCCGTCTTGTCAAGTAAAATTTGTTCCACATCGGTCATTCCTTCATTAACATCTTGTAATCTTATCTCTAGAAGCAGACATCATTACTGACAGCATTCATATTGCAGTTTCTAATTTGTTCTTCTGAGATCTGAGATCTCATTTAGTATTTCCAATGTTAAAATGTTTTGTGCCATTTTGTGTCATATTAACTGACATCAACAACAGGGTGTGTATTCCCCCCCTTCTGCTTAGATTCTTTATTCTCTTCTAGTGTCCAGTTTCTAAAATCACTACCTTCGTTTTGACTTGCAATAAACAATATAGTCAACATTAGTGACTTTCCCAAATTGAACCTTTTAATTTTTTAGAGTCGATTCCAAAAACCTATAGTAAAAGACAATGTTCCAAATTTATCTGGACTCTTAATCCGTTTATCATTTTCTTAGACAAAAATCTTTTAAAGTTTTTTGCTGTTTAAAATTCTCTTTAAGTTCTTAAAATTATAATTAATTTTCATTTTGTTCAGAACTGAAGATAAACTTATCCAATGAAGATTTTTCATACTCGTGTTCAAACAACTTTAATAGTTGTGAGATGGTTCTTCGGTAATTTCTGAAAGTGATTAGGAAGTGAGGTTTGTAAACTTAATGTCCTTTAAAGACTCTACCACAATTGCAAGTACGATAGCTGATCCTGTCCTATCCCAGTGCTCAAACTCATAGAAAACCACTGTCTTGCGTCTTCTTGTGAAGAGCAGTTGCCTGGAGCACATATGGGTGATCTCCATCTTTTGCTTATCCGGAGAGGTTCCAAGGAACTGGTCTATTCATGGTTCCCTGGTCTTTACCTCAATTATCAACAACAAGAGCTAGCTTCAATTTACCATACCACCCTCCGAAATCTGGATCAGAGTGGTGAATGTACGGAGATTATTAGATACCAGGGCCATAGGCTAGACTGGGAAGTAAAAAATAATAATAATTCTGGGAACAGGCAGTTACGAACTTTCCCCAAAAGTGTACATGGCCCTGTCTATGAAATAATTGGGTCAGACTTGATAAAATGCAGCCTTACCTTTCATGTGTAATCTTCTCTGTTTCTACAGCTTCTTAACTCTCTCTAGGAGCTTGCTCCCTAATAAGAGAGCACAGACTCCGGTTTTTATGGAGCAGAAATCTGAGAAGCATAAAATCACTTCCCCAAATACAGCTGGTCCCCTAACTAATTGCCAATTATATCTTGAGGCTCAAAAGTCAATTAAGGGATAATGGGTTAATCTTTACTTCAACATCACAGTGGTGGCTTGAAAACCTGCAGTTGGTCACAGCGTAATGTGGAAACTAGACAGGTGATCAAATCCTGAACGTGGTAATTGAGATTCCAATTAATTCAATAAAGCAGCATCCACGCTGTGAAGTCTGTACATTTAGAATAATGCCTGGCTGAATTCGTAGGGGCTTCCTTACAGGTAAAAATAGAGTCCTGGTGGCGCAGTGGACTAATTCACTGTTATTAAGATCAGCTGCTTGCAATTGCTGCAAGTTCAAATCCCACCAGGCTCAAGGTTGACTCAGCCTTCCATCCTTTCTAAGGTAGGTGAAATGAGGACCCAGATTGTGGGGGCAATAAACTGACCTTATATAAATATACAAAAGTATGAAGGCTATTGCTTAACGCTTTGTAAGCCGCCCTGAGTCTCCGGAGAAGGGTGGCATATAAATCAAATTAAAAAAAAAAAAGTCCATTAGAGGCCGTTGTCAATAATTGGAGGAAAAAAAAATACAGTATCTCGATACGAAATGCATTTCTTTGGGAGCAAGTATTGCTTTCTATAATGCACTTAAAAAAAAAATAACGACTATGAGATTTCAACCTGGAAATTATTCCATGCGGACAAACCTAATATTTCATTTTAATTATGGAGGATAGTTTGAACACTGCAACTAGGAGGAACTGGATACCCCACCCGCACCCCAGAGTTTATATTCTGAAATATTCTGGTTCAGCTTGATGTGGCTAAACTTAGGTTTGGGGCTGAAATGGCATCTCTGAGTCATGCGGATTTAGCAGGGAAGAAACGAATGCTCACTTAAGGAGGCAACGGGGGGGGGGGGGGGGAAACAAAGATTTCTAGAGCCTGAAGACGTGTACAGTGGCTGTTTTTAGATCTCTAAAGGATCTCCTGGATAATCTAGATGTTTGCAGTTCAGCATTGTCTCTTTTTGTATACTCATGTAAACCCCCCCCCCCCAATACCCACACCATTTTTGCTCAGTAATAAAGGGAGTCTGAATTTAAGGCAATCCTCCTCCAAAGAAGATTATACAGGAAAATACTCATCTGCCTCTGTTAACCATATTCTCAATGAATCAAGAAATGTTTCTCTCTTTCTAAATTGCTTTTTTCGGGGTAGGGAAATTAGTTTTCCTTTCAAATATTTATTTATTTATTGGTTCGATTTATATGCCGCCCTTTTCCGGAGATTCAGGGCAGCTTACAATGTGTTAAGCAATAGCCTTCATACTTTTGTATATACCTGCTTAGTAGGGCTTTCGGCTCCCCCTAAGCGGTGTTCTTTTTTATACAAAGTCAGCTTATTGCCCCCACAATCCGGGTCCTCATTTTACAGATATTTAAATACATAAATATCTAGGCATGTTCATGAGCAGACACATCCAGACAGAAAAACCTTTCTGAGATGGGAGTTGCTTGATGCGTTACTGCTGATTTAGAATGCGAAAGAAATATATAAGTGAGCTTGTTCTAAAAGAAAAAAAAACATACTATTTTGTCTACTTAACCTCTTTATGGAGTAACATTCTCAGATGATCCACACGATAACACAGCACGGTTTCATTGAAGTAAATTCCTACCAAAAAGTCGTCGTAACCTAGCAACCGCTTTCAGACCTGATTTAACTGACTCCTGGATGTTAATGCAGAAACTTCATTTATACCCAGAGAAATCAAACTCTGATTTTAAGTGAGCCTCACTTCTGGTAATGGGAGAGTAGGGAATGTATAAGCATATAGGCAGGGTGGGTGGGTATTGTTCTCTCCCCCCCCCCCCATCTATAATTTTGTACGTCTGAGATGTCGAAAGATCAGCCAGCTAATCTTGAATTTTTTTCAATTTTTACTGACGATGATGACGTTTTTCTAAAATGTTCAATTGCACCAGTGATGCTTTGGGAAAGGAAATATTAGAAAACATTTTTGCTCTTTCCTGATGGAAAAGATCAGCCATGGGGATTGGTTTGGACAAAACTCAGCAGCATTTTTTCGTGCGGCTGTTGATAAAAATAGAATCGCCAACGTCCGATGATGGATATGGCACAAGAAGAAGAATAGGTCCCATCATTCTAGGTTATCCTAATAGATAGGAAGTTGTAATTTTATGGGTGAAAATGAAGATCAGCTCCTGGTATTGCAGTGGACTAATTCACTGTTATTAAGATCAGCTGCTTGCAATTACTGCAAGTTCAAATCCCACCAGGCTCAAGGTTGACTCAGCCTTCTATCCTTTCTAAGGTAGGTGAAATGAGGACCCAGATTGTGGGGGCAATAAGCTGACTTTGTATAAATATACAAAAGTATGAAGGCTATTGCTTAACGCATTGTAAGCCGCCCTGAGTCTCCGGAGAAGGGGGGGCATATAAATCAAATTAAAAAAAAATACAGTTGATGATCTTAAATTTACCGTTATTTCTGGGTTTCTGGGTTTCTTCTTATATCTTCCCAAACTTGGTTGTAAGGTTAAAACAGGGAAAATTCATTTCAATCATGCTTAGGAAATTCTGGCTGGATAAAACTCCCGGCAGACAGCATATTTGGTGCTTGAAGACCTTAACATCTTAAAATTCAAAACACAGATATTAGACTAAGATATAAGACTAGCAATCTTCTCTTGCTAGTCTTGCTAGTCTTAAAATCTTCTCTTGGTCATTTAAAATTGTCATTCCAATTGCTTTTATTCTATGAACTAATTCTTTATCAAAACATTTGTACATTTTTAATTGAAAAGGGGTTTGCAGAATTGTGTATTAGGCTTCTGAGCAATCACAATGAAAGGCAGTAGATCAATGCAGTGTTTTTGAAGTATGAGAGTACTCAGATATTAAAACGCCGTTTTAAGTGAAAAGTCTGTTCAACACATACAAAGGGATATTTATATGGTTAGATTATTGCTTCTGCTTTGTAGATCATTTGATTATTTTTTTTTTAAAAAAACCCGTAATTATCTAATTAGAGGGCAATGCATAACTTCCTCAGTTACAGGAAAAGAAGGAAAATATTTATGCAGTATATTTGGTTGTAGGTCTGCCTTAGAAGCTTTTTCTTCTGAGTCCACCACTCTTCTAGCTGGTGGTTAAACGTAAAGGTTCCCCTCACACATATGTGCTAGTCGTTCCCGACTCTAGGGGGTGGTGCTCATCTCCGTTTCAAAGCCAGAGAGCCAGCACTGTCCAAAGATGTCTTCATGGTCATGTGGCTGGCATGACTAAACGCCAAAGGCGCACGGAACGTTGTTACCTTCCCACCAAAGGGGGTCCCTATTTTTCTACTTGCATTTTTTACCTGCTTTCGATCTGCTAGGTTGGCAGAAGCTGGGACAAGTAATGGGAGCTCACCCCGTTACGCGGCACTAGGGATTCGAACTGCTGAACTGCCAACCTTTCGCTCGACAAGCTCAGCATCTTAGCCACTGAGCCACCACGCTCCTTTCTGCTGGTTAGTGTCTCTCTATACTAGGAACTTGTCAGCAGTGGGATCCATTTTGGAATAGACTGCTCAAGAAATTTTATCTGGAGCTTCATATCTTTTTAGTGCCAAAATAAAATACTTTTTTTTTTTAAAAAAAGGCAAATTTTCAGGAGTCTCTTGGGTTTTTGTTTTTTAAACTTTTGCCCTGATATTTCTAGTCAGTCAGTCAGTCAGTCGGTCGGTCAGTCAATTAATCCATTTGAGTTCCCACAAGGCTATGGTTAATAAGAATAAGAGACCAATTGTGTCCATAATGGGAAAGAAAGGTTTTAATTTCAAAGTGAGCTACGCCGATTTTTCAGTTCTCGATTTTATTTTTTCTAGTTTTAGTTACATCATGTTAAAATATTGTCTACGAACTGTTAACCATGATGGGGTCATATTCTGGAAGATCCTATTTCTGGCAGCTGTTTGGATTTCAGCCGCGGAAAAACCCCGACCTTCCAACGTTATTAATTTCTTTTCCAGTAATCTGTGAGGCGGCAGTAGTGCTTGCTTTTTTTTTTCTTTTTCTTCCTTTCTTTTTTTTTTTTTTAAATGGTGAGATGTTAAGGCCCGGCAATACTGGCCTCAGTTGCACTCTCTTCAGCCTTCACAATTTCAAGGGATTTTGTTGGCTTGCAAAGATGGATCATCGGGGAAACATCAAGAGAAATGAAGCAAGCCTTGGAAATGGAACAGAAGGAGATGGTGCTTTTTAATTCCAGGCGTTGGATGGTAGTTTCTTATTTTGCTTTTTTCTTATTTTTATTTTTTTTTTTTAATTGTGGCAGCCAGTTGAATGTCTAGCCCTGGAACACTGTCCTGCATGTATCTTCTCCCTCCCCTTGTTTCTCTTGGCACCCGTTAAAGCTACATGGTTCCTCTGGCCGAACCTTTTCATAGCAAGAGCGTAAGTGAGGAATGAAAGAAAAAAAAAAACACACACAAAAAAACCCTGAATGGAACTGCACCGATTTACCAACAGCGCAAATTCAGCATGAAATGGGCAGCTTGGAAAAGGCTAACTGGGGGACCCAGGGACATCTCTGTCCCTCTTCATAGGTACGTTCGTCCCAAGGGACATTTGGAACTAAGGAAAGGGGCAACTGAATGAATGTGAGGTTTTTAATTTGGGTTTCATGACCGGCTGGAGTTTCTTGCATTTCGGAGCTGATGCCTGGAAGGTTCCCCCCCCCCCCTCTCCAATTAGTTGCTGGAACTGTCTTGGAATTCACAGGCCTCGGTTGAAATTCCAGCCATGGAAAATAAACGGTCATTTTAGCAAGGATAAGCGTAGACTGGATGGGCCGAGTTGCTTTTAAAAGCATCTTCGGGGCAGAAGTCTTTTTCACAGCGAAAGATCTCAGCGATAGAAGCAGCAGGGACATATTTTTTGAGTGTGGCAGCATTTAAAGGTGCCTTTTAAGGGAATCAATACATTTTATTAACTTCCATCTGTGCTTTTACTTAGTGTTGTAGCAAGAACTTTTTTTTTAATATGAACCTCAGCTGTAAAAGCTGAGGGGGGAAAATCCATTTTCATTTCCTCTCTTTGATTTGAAGATTAACCTTTTGATGACTGATTTTTGATGCATTGAAAAGTTGGTGCCTATAATCAAAGTTATTGATAAAAGTACAGAGGCAATCAATAAAATTAATATCAGGATTTCATATTGCTTCAAATATGTTTCAGTCTATGTTCTTAAACTGCAAAGAAATGACAGCATTTGGAAGCCTGGCTAGGTGAAATTGTATTTTTACATGTAATTTTATTTACATGTGTTTCTAGTATGCAAGGTGGACATGCATTGATATGTATTATTAAATGCCTCATGGATGTGCCCTATCTGTTTGTATATGGCAGTACAGTTATAAAAGCAAAATTTGTGGGAATCAGGCTATAGAAAAACTCTTGACTGACAATACTGTAAGTGTATACCTCAATGTTTCTATTAAAGGTAAAGGTTCCCCTTGCACATATGTGCTAGTCGTTCCCGACTAGGGGGCAGTGCTCATCTCCGTTTCAAAGCGAAGAGCCAGCGCTGTCCGAAGACGTCTCCGTGGTCATGTGGCCGGCATGACTAAATGCCAAAGGCGCACAGAACGCTGTTCCCTTCCCATCAAAGGTGGTCCCTGTTTTTCTACTTGCATTTTTTACGTGCTTTTGAATTGCTAGATTGGCAGAAGCTGGGACAAGTAATGGGAGCTCATCCCATTACGCGGCACTAGGGATTCGAACTGCTGAACCGCCGACCTTTCAATCAACAAGCTCAGCTTGTTTCTATTGGAGATGAGCTTTTGAAAACCATGATTGTTTTCAGACTGTGACATTATAGAAATAAAGCTCACAGCAAGGAAAAGTCCCTTGTGTAGATGAGAAGGAAAACTTGTTTCGAATTGTAGTTCCATTTTAAAGTCACTATTCCAGGGTGACTTACAAATATAGATACAACATAAACATAATAATAAAAACCATTATACAATAATGGTTACAATATTGACCTGCACAGAGCAATAAAGTCCATTCATGGGACTGTTTGAGCTAAAAGTGTTAAGACTTGACATCCCAAATGAAACTGGTTCCTTGCCTATAGGACTACTGAAGAAAAGGCCCTTAAGAAGCCTGGTTAATGGCATTTAAAGAAATAAGAAAAAGAAAATAAGAAAAATAAGGTAAAATAAGGTAAATAAGAAAAATGGTAAAGGGAGGGTAGCAGATATAGAGATATATGCCCAGGTATTACTGCTTTAGACAATCATTTACTTAAGAGTCTTAGACCTTTTGTAGAAATGAACTGTGGAACAACGCAGTAACGAGAAATTATTTTTTCAAACATTGTTCTACTCTAATTTCCAGCTATCCATTGTGCAATTACATCTTGTAAAGCTTGGTCAGAATGATTTCTGTTGTAAAACTCCACTTCCATCTACTAGCTATTCTACTGTCAACGACTTTGTATTGCGATCGGTAAAATGTTTCTAAATTCATGCAGTATAGAAAGAAAGAGTTTGGGTAAATAGAAAATCAAATGCGCAGAATTCATTTCTCGTAAGTATAGCGGTTGCCTTTCTGTTGGAGCTGAGCTACCAGTTCCACAAAAATCACACAAGTCTTTCTTTGAGCTGTTAATAAATCTCTGGCTCCTCCAGATTGCTTGTAGGAAATATGTTTTTTTTTTTAAAAAAAATTCTTTCCTCCCTCTCCAAGAGGAGTTTCCTTTATGTGGATTACTACATTTCTCCTGGAGAGAGAAGTAACGGCTTTGCTCCACTGTAGATGTGTCAGAATTTTTGCTTTAGAAAAAAATAATAAAAAAATGTTGAAAAGCATTAAACATTTTATTCTCCTTCATCTGCAGTAAAGTAATCCCGGGAGGATTTGTACAAGGAAGCAGTCAAAAGAAGATGGCCGTTTTTTAATGTTGGGAGACATCATAAAATGAGGGCCAGCTTCATAGTAACAAAATCCTGTTGGTATCTCCTAATCTTTTTGACACATCGGGGGCCCAGTCATTCATGGCTGGGTGGGCATTCATTCACGCCTTGGTCTTGCATAATGTCCTCCCTAGTTAGGACAGATCAGCGTTTATTTGCCGTGTTAACAAAGATAGGAGCCTGTTGACAGGCTGTGGGTTTGGATCCAATAATCATCTAGAGCTTGACCTTATCTGGGAAAGGAAACTTTAAATCAGGGAAGAGCTCTTCAGCTCTCTGATTTAGAGCACATGCTTTGCATGTTGGAAGATAAGGCAAGTCAGCCTCTTAACAGATCCAGATAAGGCTGGGGGTGGGAGGGAAAAAAAAACCCCAGCCAGTTTGCATAAATTAGGGTTTGCAGTTCTTCAGATGTTGCTGAGTGTTAACTCCAGCAGTCCCGGTCAGTGGAATTGGATGCTTGATAGTGAAGTGTCCCTGCATATAGAAAGATTATCAAGTCTTAGTCACAATAGGCGCCGGCGTAGAAGGACATACGGTTTGGCTTGATCAAAAGCAGCTTCCTGTGAGCCTCAGTTTCTGTCCAGCCTGCACATAATGTTGATGTCAGCTTCTGAGGACCCAGATTGTGGGGGCAATAAGCTGACTTTGTATAAATATACAAAAGTATGAAGGCTATTGCTTAACGCACTGTAAGCCGCCCTGAGTCTCCGGAAAAGGGCGGCATATAAATCAAATAAAAATAAAAATAAATAAAATAAATAAATAAACATAATACATGATGTGCATGAATACAGGTAAACCTTGATTTATGACCATTTGCTTAGAGACTGTTTGAAGTTACCACGGACTTCCCCCGGGCTATTTATAATCCAGATGTGAAGCTACCTAGTGTTCGTTCTCTCCCTCTCTCTCTCTCTCTCTCTCTCCCTCCCTCCCTCCCTCTCCCTCCTTCTCTCTCTCTCCCTCCCTCCCCTTCTCTTTTTCCTTCCCTCCCTCTCTCTTCTCTCTCCTTCTCTCTCTCCTCTCCCTCTCCTTCTCCCTCCCCATCCCTCTTTCCTTCTCTCTCCTCTCTTTCCTTCCCTCTCTCTCTCCCTCCCTCTGTCCTCTGCCTCTCTCTCCTTCTCTCCCTCTCCCTGTCTCCTTCTCTTTCTCTTTCCCTCCCTCCCTCCCTCCCTCTCCCTCTCCCTCTCTCCCTCTCTCTCTCTCTCTCACACACACACACTTTGGGTGCTCAGTAACCGGTCCCCATTTACAGCCGTTTGTGGCAACCCATGGTCATATGATTGTGCTTTAAGATTTTTTTAAAATTTTGCCAAAAACAGGTCATTTAACTGCCTGGTTTTTGCTGGAAACCGGCATTGTGAACAATGGATTTGCTTACTGATCATGGTATTCGCTTAACAACTGTTGCAAAAGAGATTGTAAAATTGGGCATGATCACACCAATGACCCGCTTAGGACTTAGGACCATAATTCTGAGCTCAGTTATGGCTGTAAGTCAAGCATTACCTGGGGTACGCAAATCCCCACATTACTGCATGTCAGAAATGTGTAAAGGTTAAGGGGGGATTTTGCCTGTGGAAAAGCCTGTTCATTGGTGCATCTGATAGGGCTGTGGTGGAATATCAATTTTATTTAAAGTTGGGTGATTGTCTGGTGGCACAATGGTTAGAATGCACTATATTGCAAGCTAATTCTGCCCACTGCCAGGAGTTCGATCTTGATCGGTTCAAGGTTGACTCAGCCTTCCATCCTTCCAAGGTGGGTAAAATGAGGACCCAGATTGTTGGGGGAAAGATACTGACTCTGTAAACCGCTTAGAGAGGGTTGTAAAGCACTGAAGCAGTATATAAGTCTTAAGTGCGATTGCTATAGATGAATATTACATTAATAGCAGTGAAACTGAATTTGCTTGATCATCTTGAATGTCTTTATTTGAGAGATCAATCGGAATAAGCTTGACATTTTCCCTCATTCTTTTAATAGTGTGGGGTATGTGCCTGGCTATTCTAGAATCAAAAAGGCAGGAAAATCTTCTCTGCAGCCCACAAATGATTGCCTGGATTGCTCCTTTGCACAGGATGGGGTTATCTGCATACTTATTATGTAAAATGTGTGCCTTGTGGTGTGACCTTTATTGTCGTTAAGAATGTGATTACAATCTTAAGTTTCCTTAGGCAATTCTTTACTGTCTTCACTGTGATAGCAATATCTGTTTTGCAGTTTGCGTGAAAAGCACAACAACTCTTCCAAAGCCATTGTTCATTGAGCTTTTAATTGAGCTGGATAGTCAGCCATTAAATAGTTCTGCATGGTAATAAAAAGTCACTTGAATTCTTTTGCTTGTGGAAATGGGAAGCTATATATATATTTTCTCAACCTGAGAAAAAGATATGTAGGCCAATGAATTGTAGTAGGAAGAAGTAATAGTGATAGGCTTCTATGTTATATGTGATCAAGTACCGTATTTTTCAGACTATAAGATGCACCTAAATTTAGAAGAGGAAAGCAAGAAGTTTTTGGCCTCCCTTTTCCCTGCCCTTTTCCAGTCTTTTTCTGGTCTGTTTTTATGGCTTTTTCCGGTCTGTTTTTGCGGCTTTTTTCTACCAGTTTTTGAGGCTTTTTTCGACTGATTTTTTTGGAAAAACTAGCTGAAAAATCCTTGAAAATGGGCTGAAAAAGCTGTGAAAATGGACTGGAAAAAGTCTCAAAAATGGGTTGAAACAAGACTAAAAACAGGCCGAAAAGAGCCTCAAAAACGGGCTGAAAAAAGCCTCAAGAGTGGGCTGGAAAAAGGCCTGGAAAGGGCCCCAAAACAGGGTGTGCGGGGGCCAAAAAACAGCCGGCAGGTGCACAGGGCTTCAGCAATATTTGGTTTATAAGACACACAGACATTTTCACTCCCATTTGGGAGGCAGAAAAGTGCATCTTACAGTTTGAAAAATACGGTATTTGCAGGAAGTAATGAATGGCGTGTGTCTAGTAAAACACAATGTTTGTTCCACAATTTGTAACTTGTTGGTGGGGGATTCAAATTATGGCAGGTTTTTTTGAGCCCCAGGATTCAGTTGAAGTTTCTGAATTATCTAGAAAAGCAGCGCAGTGTACAACACATCATGTGATTGGCAAGCATTTAATTGCACCAGCTCTGAACAATCTCAGGCTAGGCCTCTTTTTCCCTTGATCAGATTGTAACCTGGGCCAAATCAAAAAATATTATCAATCTGCATAAATGGGAATGCGGCTTCACCCAGCTTCACTTCAATCCCCCTGTTGTGGCTCCGACCCCCGAGCCCATCGTATCGGAGGAAGAAGGCTCCGAACATGAAGGAGAGGAGCTGACCAGGCCTCCCTCTCCCGGCCCCTCCTCTCTGGCAATTCCTCAGGTGTCGGCCGAAGGAGAGGAGATTGGTCAGGAGCCAGGTGTCTCCGATCTGTCAGAGAGTGATGAGGGAGACAAGTTGTGACTGGATCCACGCCAGCGTCGGCATGCTAAACGGTCACAGCATATGAGGGGACGTGCCAGAGATTGAGCTGAGTCACTGGACCACACCCCACAGGCTATATAAGGGAGGGTGATGGCCATTCCAGCTCTGTGACGGACAAAGCAAAAACTCTGGCGAGTCACTAGCCCTTTTGGACGAACAAAGCCTCATCTGTTGTGGATTTCTGTTACTGGACTATTTCAAACTGTCTGTATTTCTGTGTTATCTGGTGAAGGGACAACCCCTCCTTCTTGAAGTAAAAACTCTTGGCAGGCAGCTGCTGCGTTGCTGCCAAGTTTTGATAACGAAACTTTGACTGTTTTGAAACAATTATTTAACCCTTTGGGGTAGGTGTTTGTGCATGTGGGAGACGGGGACAGAACACCCCCTTCAGATTATCAGCTTTCCCCACTCACAGTACAGGTAGTCCTCGATTTACAACAGTTCATTTAGTGATGGTTCAAAGTTACAGCGGCACTGAAAAAAGTGACTTATGACCGTTTTTCACACTTACAACCATTGCAGCATCCCTCATGGTCATGTGATCAAAATTCAGATGCTTGGCAACTGACTCATATTTATGACGGTTGCAGTGTCCCGGGGTCATGGGATCTACTTTTGTGGCCTTCTGACAAGCTAAATCAGTGGAGAAGCCAGATTCACTTAACAACTGGGTTATTAACTTATTTATTTTATTTATTTTATCAAACTTTTA
>WNWU01000047.1:4980968-5017597 GCA_012654045.1 Ptyas mucosa | reverse complement strand
AAATAAAATAAAATAAAATAAAATAAAATAAAATAAAATAAAATAAATAAAATAAAATAAAATAAAATAAAATAAAATAAAATAAAATAAAATAAAATAAAATAAAATAATAAACAAACAAACAAACAAACCTTTCCTTAATTCTGGCCTTTTTTCAATTATCCAAACACTTTTTAAAGGGAGAGTTCAAGTTTAAAAAAACCTGTCAACTGTCAATAAATTTCTTCTCACCAAACATTTGAATTGTTTAATGCTGTTCCCTGATATGATAGTTTGTATATTGTCTCTGATATATGCATACACTCTCTACATAAAGCAAGAGAAGAAAACCTGCCTATTGCCAAATAATTGTATACTCACATTTCAAAATCATGACTGTAACAGCATTAATGTCCTCCTTAAAACAAACATCAGTATTGTACACAGAAACAAGTTTTATAAACATGTTGAAATGCATCTAGTTTCTATGTTTTCCACGTTGATAGACAAACATGTTCAGCTTTGGTCTTGACAGTTATGCAATTGCTATCCTATTAGTACATTAAGAGTGACATGATTTCCTATGTATCATTTAAATTAACTTGTAGGACATCAATTTGCACTGCATGATATAAGATGATACAGATGTGTGGACAGGCAGGCATTTTATAATGAAATTATTCACTGCTGGCTAAATAGTAAGTCTATCTCGCATATTCCCAAAATCGGCTTTTTAGCTCTTAACTCAAAAGCCAGACTGAATTTGCATTTGCAAGGTTAGCTTCTTGCGTTGATTCCTCAAGGTCATTCTAACTAAAAGCAGAACATGTTTGTAGTTTTTTTAAAAAAAATTAGTTTCACACATGCATACATCTGAGTGGAATAATATGTGTCACTCATGAAATTCAGATTTCTTTATTACATGTTAGAATAGCCCCATTTAAAATGTACTGGTTTAAATTTCCGTAGTACAGCTTAAATAAGGAACACCTGTTAGATAAATAATAGATAAATGATACTTTGAATTATTTTTTTCTTTCACTGCTTCAGTTTTCTCATCAAACTACCGTTATCTACTTAAAAGTGATGCATTCACATATGATTTAGCGATTGCCCATAAGTTTCCTCACAGCAAAAGGGGACAGCAGCATCCTTCACGGGGAACTCAATCGACATGCTGATAATGAATTGAAAATGTGGGTCATTCTCTGTGCACATAGATAATTCTGTATTAGCACACCCACCGCCATCTGGAATGTTAGGAGATGAACGCCGTTTACCTGCCTTTCTAAAAGCCACAATTCGCTCTGGTGTGCATCCTTTTAATTTACAAACTCTTGCAATATTGGATCTCACGAGCTGACTGTAAAGGCACAACTGTCTTCAAAAGCAGTTTCTGTGTTTTTCGCGTTAAGGAGTAAAATGTGTGAGTGTGATTTTTTTTGATAGACATTGTACAGACAGACAGACAGCAATTCTGTATTCCAGCAGCCGGTTAATTCTGTGGGTACAGCCATCAATAATTTCGCTCTTTTTTTTAAAGATGGGAACTTCATTTCCCTTTCATCAATCCTCCCTATCTTATCCTGTTGGATTTCTCAGAGGTCAGAGAAAGATGATTCAAAATCTAACCAGCATGGAATTTGATGGAAATCTGTCCCTTCTCTGTCTTAATTTGGCTACTGTGTTGGTGGGAATGCACTGTCATAACAGATGCACTAGCAATTGAAATCTGCAAATTAAAAGCTGGCTTATTTTGAGTGACAGAGCTGTGCCTTATGTTCTGCTGCTGGCATAGTCTTGCAGCTCTTCAACTGGCAGATCTTGGGTGTAAGAATGCATAGTCTGAATATTTAAAGATCGTGACGCCCTTGAAAAAGATCTTTTTGTTCAGCAGAGATTCAGCTACATCCACAGGCCCCTTGCTTCTTAAGCTGAAATGGATGCTTTGCTTCAGTGTCCCTGTCTTGCTTACCTTTGGGGTTTCATCCAAGATCTGCAGTCATCTCATATAGATATAATTCATTTACTAATACTGTGTTTTCCCCAAAATAAGACCCTGTCTTATATATTTTTTTTGCCACCAAAAAAGGCACCAGGTCTTATTTCTTGAGGGGTGGGGAGTCCACTGATTCATCTCACTTGCGTGCATCACCACCGGCCTCCTTTTCACTGTCAGTGGCCTTAGGAACTTCTTTAGCCGGCAAGGCTTTCCTGAAGGGTCGATCCGGAGCTCTGTTATCGGCTGCAGAGGCATTCAGGGAAGCCTTGCCGGCTGCAGAAGAAATGGACCAGCGAGGCAGGTGTTGGTTGCAACTGTCTGAAGGTAAGTAGTAGGGCAGCTCCACCCCCACCATCCCCACCCTAGCTTAATTTTTAATAGTGCACCCTGGAGTGGGTGGGGTCTTAATTAGGGATTATTTGGGGGGAGGGGAGGGCTTATATTGGGTGCACATGTAAAAAATCAAGCTAGGATTTACTTTTGGAGTAGGTCGTGTTTTCAGAGAAACACACTGTACCAAGTAATTCATATCAATCTTTTTACGTTGCAGAAGGCATTATAAATCCGGAGATACGGAACATCCTAGATTTGCGCGCTTTCGGCCGTGCCCTTAAAACGTTCTTTTTCCAGCAGGCTGGCCTGGCCTAACCTCTTTTAAATTGTTTTACGTTTTAAATTTTAAATTGGGTTTTAAAATTGGTTTTAATTTGTCGTATGGGGCCATAATATTTAATATATTTTAAATGTTTTTAATATTTGTATTACATGTATTTTATTTTGGCTGTTCACCGCCCTGAGTCCCTCGGGAGTAGGGCGGTATATAAATTTAATAAATAAATAAATAAAATAAATAAAATAAATAAATAAATTCATCAGATCGAAATGTCTGATCTAGACTGATCTAAATATCTAGATGTAATAATAGGCATTGCCTATGAGGATGATTGTGATGATAATGATGATGCAAGGGTATTCTGTTTTTTTTATTTTTTTACCCCGAATTAATTTAGGCAGGGCATATTTTAATGAATTGTCAATAAAGCTTTTGAAATCGGAAATGTTCTCTTATAAAGCTACAATACCTGTGCAGTTTGTTATTGATGACAAGGTCCCTGCATAGGATTTTGAACTCCTCAGGGTAGAAAAATTGTAAATTCCATTAGCCCACACCTACTCTTGTTTGCCAAGCGATATCCTGTAAGTTCTGAAAATCATAAGTCTGGTAGCACCTGTTTTTGACTAATTTTATTGCAAGGCATAAAACGCAGTTCACACAAGGATATGCCTTTCAATAAAATGTGTTAGTCAGGCAAGGTGCTATCAGACTCACAATTTTTCTTAGCTTCTGTAGAGTAAATACGTTGAAGTTTGATTCTAAGAAAAAGATAGCAAAGCTGCTTTTTCAAACTGCCCCTTCTGAAAGAATGGACGAATGTTTTCTGTTTGTTCTGCCTTTGTCGTAGTCATAAAACATCTAGACTAAAGGTAATGCTTGTAGTCAGCCAATTCTCAAAGAATACAGTCATGAGTCTAATTAGAGAGGTTCTTTTGTCCTTGAGGCCTATTGTGCTCCATTGTTATAAAATCCCAAGTATATGTTAGACTGTTCCATTGATAAAGGTTCAGTGTGGTAAACAGTGAAGCGAAATTATTAGTTATACTCATTGAAAATGAATACAGTCCCCTGGTTTAAGAGAATATATAATAAGAAAGGCCAGCTGCCTGCAATTTGGTAGATCAAACCTCACCAGGCTCAAGGTTGACTCGGCCTTCCATCCTTCCGAGGTGGGTAAAATGAGGACCCACATTGTTGGGGGGCAAAGATGCTGACTCTGTAAACCTCTTAGAGAGGGCCGTAAAAGCACTGTGAAGTGGTATATAAGTCTAAGTGCTATTGCTAGTGCTATTATTCCTATTCCTATTCTAGAGCCCTGGTGGCACAGGAATTAGAATATAGTATTGTAGGCTGACTGCCCACTGCCAGGAGTTCGATCCTGACCGTCTCAAGGTTGACTCGGCCTTCCATCCTTCCGAGGTGGGTAAAATGAGGACCCACATTGTTGGGGGGCAAAGATGCTGACTCTGTAAACCTCTTAGAGAGGGCCGTAAAAGCACTGTGAAGCGCTATATAAGTCTAAGTGCTATTGCTATAATAAGAAGCCTCCCAAGAATTTTGTTTTAGAAAAGCATTATTATTATTAAACTGTAGTTACTGATAATTTAAAGTTTTCTTGCTGGTTGTCAGATTATTCTCTTGGAAGAGTTCTATTAATAATCTTTTCATTTTCCATGCAATTAAGTTAGTGAGATTAAACAGCGAGTTCAAAGAGAGGCAGAAAAACCCCGTCCATATTCTCTCATCCGGTGCCAAGAATCAAAGTACCATGTCAGCTCAGTCCCTTCCAGGGATCTCTGCAAGGACACAATTAAAGAATGGATGAGCTTCAATTGCATTGTCAGGACCACCATTTAAACATTTTTTTTTTTACTACACCCTGTAGACACCCTGGTCTACAAGTCAAGATCAGGAAAGTGAGCTCTCAGCAAAACACCATACTGACCGAGAGGAATTCAACAAAGCGTATTCATTAAAATCCAGAGGGCGTGATCCGATTTGAATTTTTGTGATGTTCCAAAACGAATATCAAGCAAAAAAGTGCAGAGAGAAGCTTATTCTGAATTAAGCAAGGAGAGGGCTGAATTTCACCCACATTCCTTTTCTCTTGTGTAATGGCATGTTTTTATTCTCCAAAGCGTTTCTGTAAGAACACTGGCATTTTTCACAAAGGCTGTCATGTTCGCTCCAAATTCCTCTTTGCCATGTTGCCATAATAATAATATCTGCTGTGGTTCTAGCTTATGCTGAGATGTTAAAATGGTAGCTTAAAAAAAAAGAAAAAGAAAAACAACCAAGGAACTAGGGGAAATGCTAATGACTTGAACTTTATCCCGAATAGGGAAGGGAAGGAAGGAAATCCCTCGTCCCTTGTCATCAATCACTTCCCTTAAATTTACACTTACATTGTATGCCTATCAGGGGCGCTTTTGACAAACATTTGCATGATTATGATTTCCCCCCCTTTCTTTAACAAACTGAAAATCTGATTAACCACCCTGTTACCTAATACAAGCGTCTTTTCCTCAGAATTGCCTATGGGGTCAGTTGTGTAAAATAACACACTTGTGTAATTACTTTGAAATTAATTCAGGATGCTTTCCTCACCTCACACAATCCCTGCGATAGTTTGATTGCCACAACCACCTGTTTCAAAGGAGTCAGTGATTTACTCCTTTTTGCCTTGAAGGAGGCAAGCTCAAGTAAACTAAACTACTCGTACCACTTGCACGGTTGAGCCTTGATAACTTCCTGATACTAAAAAGTTGGAGACGTAGGAAATCCTTAGACAAATTTGCTTCATATTTTAGCTTTTATTTCAATAAAATATCCCTAGAAATTTGCTGCCAAACAAAGGCAATCAGTCTCTTTCATAGGCCAGTTGCTTTTAAAATGTATTATTTTCTCATTTTGTAGCCCATATATTACATGCATACTTGTGGGTTATGAGGATACAGTGATACCTTTGGTACTCATCATTAATTGGTTCCAGGAGGCACAATGAATACCAAAAACGATGAGTACTAAACAATTTTTTTCCCCATAAAGAATAATGTAGTGAGTCACAAGACAGCCAATTTGACAAGCTCTAGCTTGTGTGTTGAGTACCAAACAATGAGTACTGGGACAAATTTTTCAGGTCAAAATGCATTGAATATCAAATTCGATGAATTTTAAAGCAGTTGAGTACCAGGATACCACTGTACTTGATGTGTGAACACTCCAGGTTTATGCTTTTAAAGATCCTACTCAGTACCATGCAATTAATAATTCTGAAGTAATAGCAAATGCTCTTCAGTTTCTTCCTACCGATTCTTGATTCCAGGAGCAATTTTCCATATATTACTCCCTTTGCTGGCTATACTATTTTATTGTTCTAGTGGAAATAAAACAACAGCTGTCCCAAATAATGTCTTTTCCCCCCCAATATCAAAATTGTGAGATTATTTTCTGATTTCCTGTCGAAGCTTGGGCGTCATACTTCCTTAAAAGGGAGGCATATAGCATCAAAATCATATCAAGATGAATACAGAAATAAATAAAAAAATCAAAACAAGTGAATCACCCAGTAATAAAATGTTACAATAGCTGAGCACTAATTGAAAAATAATTAGATGTAATGTACAACTTTCTCAATTTCCCTATCGTATAAACATACCAACTGAAAGAGAGGATGTAGGAAATGTGTGTGTGTGTGTGCGGGGTTTTTTTTCCCATATACTCCTATCATTAAAGGACAGCCATCCATGAGCCATGGTGGCGCAGTGGTTAGAGTGCAGTACTGCAGGTTACTTCTGCTGCCTGCCGGCAGGTTACATCAGCTGCCTGCAATTTGGCAGTTCGAATCTCACCAGGCTCAAGGTTGACTCAGCCTTCCATCCTTCAGAGGTGGGTAAAATGAGGACCCACATTGTTGGGGGCAATGTGCTGACTCTGTAAGAGGACTATGAAGCACTGTAAAGCGGTATATAAGTCTTAAGTGCTATTGCTATCCAATCAACAATGACAGTACGAAAATGGGAGGGCCAGATTGTCACTCTGGCTTTAACCAGTCCTGTACTCTCGTCGGGTGCCTGAACTTAAAGTTTGAATGATCTAATTGTATATTTTGAAAATACCAAAGATTCTTAAGAACGTATCAGTGCTAACGACCAAGCAAAAAGCAAGCAACCCATTTTAGTTGGGAGTTACGTTGTGGGAACTCTTGTGTGTTCAGTGCATTATGCAAACCCAACAAATTGCAAACATAATAGTTTGTTTAATGGGTAAACGGATTGTGCAAACGTAGCCATCAGTTGCTACCCATCAGTCATGTAAATACTGTAAACGGCCAAGATTCTTTCTTTTTTTTCCCGTTGACTCTTGCATTATGGAAGCACCATAAATGAACAAATAAAGTAAGCAGCATTGTAGAAGCTTAGCAGCCCTTTAATTCATCTCCAAAGTTAAATGTTTGTGGTTTCTCAGAAGAGGCGGAAAGGTTTTTAATCCTGTTGGGAAAAATGGATTTGGATGCAAGCTAGGGAACATTATCAGTCCTTAGGCTGGCCACTGAACTGTGCTATAGCTGTAAACTGTGCTATAAAGGAATGGAGCATGTAATTTCCCCTCATAAATGGTTAACCCAGTGTTTCGTTCTGGATTTCCGAAAGTAGATAGGAAAACTATGGGACAAAATATGGAGCTGCATCACCTGTTTTTATGCTGTCTTTCCTTTCCTGTCAATTGCCTACGGTCTTACAAGTATATGGAATTTGAGAAGCTACTCTGGGTGCTTTATTTTAAATAAATCTCTTGTTACAGATTCTGCTTCACCCGAATCAGTTATTTTTAATGATAGTGGGAAAAAGAGAAAGAAAAAGAGAAGAGATTGTTTTAAACTGCCAATAGAGCAACAGGGTCGATTCTTATTGACTAGACCCATATTAACAAAACATCTTTGCGATTATCTTCCCCTAAAACGACTTTTCTGTTTCAATCTGACAGTGTCCAAAAAACACGGCAAGCTTATTACTTTCTTGCGTACATTCATGAAGTCTCGACCAACAAAGCAGAAACTGAAACAGCGTGGGATCTTAAAGGAGAGGGTCTTTGGCTGTGATCTTGGAGAACATCTTCTCAACTCTGGCCACGATGGTAAGACAAAACAAACAATGTTTGTTATAAACACTTTGTTTATAAGAACCAGCACAGCACCACTTCTGAAAGAAACTATTTGTTTGTTTGTTTGTGTTTTGTCAAATGTAGCATTTAATAGGTATGAATATGAATTTTGACATGAATGAAGGAAATGAATACAAATAAATGGGGACGGTAGGACAGGGACGGTAGGCACGCTGGTACGCTTATGCACGCCCCCTTTACGGACCTCTTAGGAATGGGATGACGTCCATGGTAGACAGTTTAAGGTTGAAGCTGTGGGGGTTTGAGGATGTAACAATGGAGTCGGGTAGAGCATTCCAGGCATAGACCACTCTGTTGCTGAAGTCGTATTTTCTGTAATTGAGTTTGGAGCAGTTTTCCTTGAATTTGTATCAATTGTTTGCCCGTGTATTATTGAGGTTGAAGCTGAAGAAGTCATTGACAGGTAAGACATTGTAGCAGACAATTTTGTGTACTATGCTTAGATCAGACCGCAGGCGGAGCAGTTCCAGATTGTCCAAGCCCAAAATTTCAAGCCTGGTGGCATAAGGGATTCTATTGTGAATAGAGGAGTGGAGGACTCTTCCTGAAAAATTTAATTTAATTGTAACTACTTCTATATGAGCATTAGAATATTCCATCTCCAGGACTCCAATCTACATCTTGATATTTATTAATGATGAGTCAATAAATATCTTACGGCATTTAAAATGGTGTTGTCTGATCACATCAGTTTGTCTGATGGAAAATTTCTTCTGGCCTGGCCAGTTTTCCCACATCTTCTCCAGGAGAAGAAATAAGTGGCAGAAGGGACGAACAGTAAATTCTTGCTTGAGTGAAACTTTGCATACACATAATTAGCTATAAGCCTAAATGTCTAAGATTTCCTTCAGTTCATAGATCATGTCTGAAATACTTACATTATTACATGTAAGCGTCTGTCTTAACACCACAATTTTGTGTACTGTATTGTATAATGAATCCACCCTGCTTGAAATTTTGTATTTGGATGTCAGTCAGAGGTCTTTTGCTATTTTTGTAGTCTTTGTTTAGAAAAGAACCAGTCTTCAAAAAAATGAGTGTCTTTAATTAAACTCTCCCATCCTGTTCCCCCCATATCCTTTAATTTTTGCCATTACTGGGGGAAAAGTATCTTAACTTAAATAATACCCTAAGCCAGGGGTAGGCAAATGTGGCTCTTTTACAACCTGTGGACTTCGACTCCCAGAATTCCTGAGACAGCTTGGCTGTCTCAGGAATTCTGGGAGTTGAAGCCCACAGGTTGTAAAAGAGCCACATTTGCTCACCCCTGCTCTAAGAAGTTGATGCATCATGTGTTAGGATGTGTATTCTTGCATCTTCCAGCTTATGCTTTAAGGTAAAGGCCTTCATACATGGCATAGACCCAGGGTCTCCAACCTTGGCAACTTTAAGACTTGTGGACTTCAATTCCCAGAGTTCCTCAGCCAGCTTTGCTGGCTGAGGAACTCTGGGAGTTGAAGTCCACAAGTCTTAAAGTTGCCAAGGTTGGAGACCCCTGGCATAGACAATCATGAGTTGGGCAGCTATACAGACTTACTAAGCAAGCAAATATATAACAATAATTAAGTTCCATTGTACTTTGGCACTTGTATGAATAAGGAATCTGGAACTACAAACAAACATAGTTAAAGGAGTACGAGGAACTAAAAACTTACTCAAATTGCTATGCTGTGCTATGCTATCCTTGGTCCTCCATTATAGAATTACAGCATCGTGTGCAATTTGTTATTCAGCAGCCTAGTTTAGAATAATGGTTATTCACCTCAGGGGAAGGAGAAGCAGAGTAATCCTCTTGCATTCCTTAAATATCACAAGAGTATCGTTTGCTTGGAATATCCATTTTATTTAAAGTTGGGTGATTGTCTGGTGGCACAGTGGTTAAAGTGCATTATTGCAGGCAAACTCTGCCCACAGCCTGGAATTCGATCCTGACGGGGCTCAAGATTGACTCAGCCTTCCATCCTTCCAAGGTCGGTAAAATGAGGACCCAAATTGTTGAGGGCAAGATACCGACATTGTAAACTGCCCAGAGAGTGCTGTAAAGAGCTATGGGGCAATATACTATAAGCCTAAATGCTACTGCTATTATCTAGTAACCTATGGCTGTTCCATGTTGTCACGTCAGACTTTACCAAAACATTCCTCTGAGTATGTGCTATTTAGGTGATGGTGAATTAAACCTTGAGGAAGAAATAAGAGTTCGGCCAAACTAGTCTTGTGAGTTGTCCCTTAAGGTGTGACATTAAGACGTCTTAATGATACTGTTATTCCGTGTTGTTTCTTGCCTTCTTCTGTATACGAAATTCCTTACTTAGACTTTATTTCATTCCCGTGGACGTTTTTGTCTCAGGGCATCACCCTAGATTTAAGGCTTATGCAATTAACACAAATCACTTTTTGCTTAATTATATAATGCCCCGGGAGGCACTAAGACGGGTTTCAAATTCCTCGTGTCTTTCTTTTGGCTCAGGGCCTGCTTACATTCCATAGGTACTTTTAAGTGTTTGGTTGGATGAACACCTGCACTACGATAGCTACGGAAAGCAATAAAGGTTCCTTTGGTTGACTCTTTAATGACAAGGGTATTTCCTGTAGTTCACCTTGGCTTGGACGCAACAATAAGGAAAGGAACTTAAGGCTGCAGTACTTTAGTCACTTTTATTTGGCTCTTCCTGCCAATTGAAGCCATTAAGCAAACGGTGCATAATCTACCCATGGATTGTATAAGATTATGTCTGAACTGGAGGTTCAACTATTTTCTTTCCGAAGAAGCTAAAAATCATAAAATAAGGATAAACCGTGACTTCGCCTTCAATTGTCCAAGCAATGCAGGGGACTTCAGCATGTGTTTGTAATTTGTGGCAACGGTACTTGTTTCAGTACAAAAAGATAATCCTTCTCTTTGACAAGAAATACAAGATCATAATGCCTAATTTGTGATTTTTCATGGTGAGAAACCTTTTCCTTTTCTACATTAGTTTTAAAATTAAGGAATAGAAATAGTTTGTCTCCATATTGCAAGAGGATGATGTAGTGCTGTATCCTTATTATCTAAACAGGAAAATCGGGTTTTTCTCAGTCCCCTACCACTTACAGGTAGTCCTCGACGTACGACCACAATTGAGACCAGAATTTCCATTATTAACCAAGGCAATTATTAAGCGGGTCACATCCAATTTTACAACCTGTTTGCTGTGGTTGTTAAGTGAATAACACAGTTATTAAGCAAATCTGGCTTTCGTCATTGATTTTGCTTTTGGAAGCTGACTGGCAATCAGATGATCCCAAGACATTGCATCCATCATCAATACATACCAATTGCTAAGCGCCCAAATTTTGATCCTATGACCGTGGGGATGCTGCAACGATTGTAAAGTCTGAATACCGGTTGTAAGTCACTTTTTCCGGTGTGTTCTAATTTTGAACTGTCACTCAATGAATGTTGCAAGTCAAGGCCTACCTGTATTGACATATTTTTCCTTAAAAGATAATTGTTTCACACCTGCCAGAAACATGATCATCAATGACCTACACAAAAAGTTTGGTTTTTTTTAAATTAGCCATGCTCTATTCTTCATTTTTGGAGATTTGTAAGGAATAAGTGTAAGAACAAAGATTTCTGATTCATAGAGGTGCAGTTGTGATAGTCAGCATGAAACGACTTGAGCAACTCAAGGCAGACAGTCTGAGTTTAGAAACCCTGTTGTCTTTGAATTAATCTTGCTTAACGGCCAGCTCTAAAGTCCATCTGTGCGTCAAAATCTACACAACACCAATGTAATCACTGTCAGTTGGAGCTTGGCAAGACGTTTTAAAACATTTCTCCTGTCACTTATAATCTCTTAACAAGATGTAATATGTTTTTGTTATTACTCAAATTATTGTTAGGCTACTTTAGTCCATTTTAAGCAAATAGATGTGCATATTAATTCTAAAAGCAGGGCTGAGTTTAGGATTTTTTTTTTTTTTTTTAACAAATACTTTATTAAGTTTCAAAATTAAAAGAAAACTAAAAAAAATTTACAAAATCTCTTTGTTATCCGGAGGTACAGTGTTCTTATAAATTAAATATCCTGTATCTGATCTACCTTGTCTTAAACTATTATTTTCCCATCATTATATTTACATTCTATAAGTACATAGTCATGTTTCATAGTATCTATTCACAAAAAGAAACAGATCATCGTCTTTTTCTGTTATCTAGCCATTTATACCAATTTTCCCATACTTCATAGTATTTAGATATCTCATCATCCATTAACAGGCTCGTTAACTTTGCCATTTCTGCACACTCTAATATTTTGTTTATTAACATTTCTTCTGGGGGTTGAGTTTGACTCTTCCAGGATTTCGCATATACCAATCTAGCCGCAGTTAATACTTGGGTTATAAGCTGGGTTTTATTATTTTTTAGGCCATCACCCACTATACCTAGAAGGAAGAGTTCTGGAGATAAAATTACATCTTGCTCTAACATTTCACAGAGCCATTGTCGTACTTTTGTCCAGAACCTTTTAGCTACTGGGCAGGACCACCACATATGGTAGTACGTGCCGACTTCTTTCTCGCATTTCCAACACGTGGGTGAGAGATTTGGAAACATTTTAGCTAACCTAGCAGGCGCTAGATGCCATCTGTGTAGCATTTTATAATGGTTCTCTCGGAATGTTGCTGCTTTTGTCATTTTAAAGTTCCTGTTCCAAGCCTCTTCCCAATCATTAAAATTAACACAATATCCAAAATTTTTTTCCCAAATACTCAATTGGTTTTTTGCTATGGCCTCTGCCTTATCCTCATCTAATATAAAATTGTATATTTTTGTTAACATTTTCTTATCTACTCCCCATATAATTTTATCGAAGTCTACATATTTCCTTTCAATACCAAATTGGTCCCTATCTTTTTGAAATCTTGAGTTCAACTGCCAATATTTCCACCAATCCAGCTTGAATCCGTGATCTCTCAGGGTTTCTAGAGGTTTAAGCCTTCCATTTTCATCCAAGATATCTTTGTATGTGCCGAATTTTTCAGTTTCCGTCTTGTTTGGGGCAGTCATAGCTTCCATAATAGAGAGCCAGTTTGGGGCTTTAACGTAGATTTTCTGTCTGATTTCCTCCCAGGTTTGTAAAAGTGTTTCTCTAATTCTATGATTGTGGAAATAGGTTTTCTTCTTTTTTTTGAAGTCCCAAAGGTGGGCATGCCAACCTTCTTGTAGGTCATGTCCTTCTATCGTCAATATTCTCTTGTTACGTAGCGTTACCCATTCCTTGATCCAAATTATTTTCGCTGCCTTTTGATATGCTTCCCAATCCGGGAGTCCAAATCCGCCCATTTTTCTCTTGCCCTGTAGTATTTTAAATGATATTCTCGATTTTTTCCCCTCCCATATGAAATTTCTAATATATCTATTCAGATCTAAAAAGAATTTTTTGTCCAGACTTAATGGAATGTTTTGGAATAAGAATAGGATTTTTGGTAGAATGCTCATTTTAATTGCGGCTATTTTTCCTGTGAGAGATAGTTTTAGTTTTTCCCATCTTTTAAGTTCCTGGTGTATTTTGTGTAGTAGTGGGGTATAGTTATCCTCTTTCAAAGATGAATATCTTGCAGTAATCCAAATTCCTAGGTATTTAATTTTTTTTACTACCTGAAAACCTAATAGAGCTTCCAACTCCTTTTTTTTTATGTCTGTCATGTTTTTGGCTATTATTTTGGTTTTTTCCTTGTTAAGTTTGAGACCCGCCACTTGGCCATAGTTTTGTATTTCTAATAGAACTCTTGGTCCAGTTTCTAGTGGGTCTTCCATGATAAGGGCTACGTCATCTGCGAAAGCTTGTATCTTGTAAGTTTCCTTCCTCACCCTAGGTCCTTTGATTTCTTTAGTGGCTCTAATCTTTATCAGCAACACCTCTAGTGCAAGAATATAAAGTAAGGGAGATAGAGGGCATCCCTGCCTTACTCCTTTTTGGATCTGGAATGTTTGGGTCTTATCCCCGTTGATCAATATATTGGCCCTCTGTTTATGGTAAATATTTTGGATCATTTTCCTAAAGTTTGTTCCGAATTCCATTAAATTTATTTGGTTTATCATAAAATTCCAATTTAAATTATCAAAGGCCTTTTGGGCGTCAACAAACATCAGTGCAAGTTGTTTTTCAGGGTGCTGTTCATAATATTCTATGGTATTTAATACTATTCTTAGATTGTCTCTGATTTGCCTCCCCGGGAGGAATCCGTTTTGATCTTTGTGTATCCATGAGTTTAAGATTTTTTTAACTCTTTCGGCTATTATATTCATAAATAATTTGTAGTCGGAGTTTAAGAGAGAAATGGGTCTGTAATTTGCTAATCTTTTTGGGTCAGCGCCGTCTTTCAAGATGAGCGTTAAGTATGCTTCTCTCCAGGTGTCCGGGATTGTTGAGCCTACTAAAGCTTCGTTAAATATTTCTAATAGCTCTAGGCTTAATGCTTCTTCCAATTTTACATAGAATTCCCCAGGGAGGCCGTCTGGACCTGGAGTTTTATTCTTTTTTGTTTTAGAGAGGGCTGCTTTTAGTTCTTCTATTGTGATTTTTCTATTCAGCATTTCTCTTTCTTTTTCTGTGATTTGGGGTAGGCCAGCATCCATCAGATATTTTTCTATCTTATTTGGTTCTATTTTCTCATCTTGATACAGGTTTTCATAGAATTCCCTCACATACTCTAATTTTTCCTCTTCCCTTATTAAGAGATTTCCTTTAGAATCTTCCAGTACCAAAATCTGATTCTTTTCCTTTTCCTTCTTTAGTTTGTAGGCGAGCCATCTTCCTGACTTGTTGGCGTTTTCGAAACAGTAGTGTTTAGATCTCTTTATTTTTTGTGCCATCTCATCCTGATCTAACAGATTTATTCTATGTCTCGCCATCAACCACCTCTGTTTGGCCCCCTCGTCTCCCGGATTTTGTTGTAATTCTTTTTCTGATTCTATTAAGGTTTTAGTATAACCCTCCCTGGCCTTTCGTTCTGTTTTATTTTTAAATGCCATGTGCGAGATAACTATCCCTCTCACATAAGCTTTCATAGTGTCCCAGACAACTTCTCTTGCCGTGCCTTGTTCCCCGTTTTCTACAAAAAATTGTTTAATTTCTTTATTTAGTTTTGATAGGAGCTCTTTATCATTTAACAAATTTGTCCTAAGGCTCCATCTCGGTTGTTTCCTCCTGTTCCTATATAGCCAATTGATTTCCAGCAGCTTATGATCTGTCCAAGTATTTGTACACATTTCCACTCTTTTAATTTCTAAGCCTAGTTTCCTAGTGACCCATACCATGTCTATTCTGGACCAGGAGTTCTGTGGAATTGAGTAAAATGTGTATTGTTTTTCTTGGGGGTGTAGTGTGCGCCACATATCTATTAAGTTAATTTCCTCAGTTAAGTCGAAAAAACTTTTTGGTAGGGGAAGTCTTTTGTTTTTCCTGGTTTTACCACTTTTATAATCTTTACTCGGGTCTACAATTCCATTCATATCCCCTAACAGACATATTTCATTCTGTGTCCATTTAGCAAGTTGTTCGTGTAGTTTTTCAAAAAATTTCCCTTGTTTTTTATTTGGGGCATATACCCCAACTACTATCATTTTAGAGGGCCCTCTCGTTATTTCTACTATTAATATTCTCCCTTTTCCGTCTTTATATTTACATTCGGCTTCTATTCCTTTCTTAACGTAAATGGCTACTCCCCTTTTCTTTTTTTCAGCTAATGACGTGAATACCTTGCCAAATTTAGGATATTCTAAGCGATATACTTCATCTTTTTTTACATGGACTTCTTGCATACAGATTATATCAGGGTTTTGTTTAACTAGTTTTGTCAGAATTAGTTTTCTTTTTTTTGGTTCATTTAAACCATTGACATTTAATGATAAGATTTTAATACCATCCATCCCTAGCGTTAGTATCTAGTGCCTAGTTTTTGTTTGCTTTTAGGGTTACTTGTCTTACTGGTCTGGTTTTTCTCCCTTTATCTTCTATGTCTTCCTTTTTCTTTTCGTCTTCTATATCTTCCTTCGTACTCTGTTCTTGGGATGTTTCCTCCTCTGTATTCGCTGTTTCTATGTCCTCCTTACTCGATTGTTCTTCTTCCCCTCCTCTTAGTTGTTCCAGGAATTCTTGAGCCGTAGTTAAGCTATCGATTTTAATTTTTCTCCCCTGCCATGAAATTAGCATTCCCTCCGGTATAAGCCAGCGAAATACTATATTTCTCTTATTTAACTGATTTGTTAGAAATCTATAGTTTTTCCTCCTTTCCCTCACTCTTCTTGGGATCTGTTTAAGTACATTTATCTCTTTCCCTCCATAAATAATTGGCTCTTCCCGTGCTATGTTATATAGTATATCTCTCACTCTTTTCCTAGCAAAACGTACGTGGACTTCTCTTGGCAGCCTGTTTCTCCTCACATAGTTCGTCTGGACTCTATAAGCCTCGTCGATTTCCCTGATTATTTCCTGTTTATCTTGCTGGAGAGCCTCCGCTATCAGCTCGGCCATCTTATCTCCCAGGTCCTCTTCTTTATCTTCTATGATGTTCTGGAAACGGAGATAGAACGAGGCCCTATCCATCTCGAGTTGGATCAAAGAATCCTCCGTTTCCTTCTTCTGTGCTGATAGGGTTTGGTCCACTGCTTCTAATTTCTTCTCGTTTTTCTCCGTCCTTTGCTCTACTTTTTGAATTCTATTTTCATTCTTACTGATGGAGGTTTGGATCTCGTTCATTTTTGAGTCCAACGCATGAATATCCATTTTCAACTCAGAGTGGCTATTCAGTAATTTTTCCTGCATAGCTAACATGGTTTCTTGTATAGATAGGAGGGAAGATTGTACTGTTTGCAATGTAGGTGTTACAGGGGGCTTATCCAATTTCTGTAGGCCATCTAGTGATTTCTGAGTAGCTGGGGAGGCCATTGACAGCGTTGGGTTTGAAGGGACCTTTTTCCCTGTTTTTGCAATAGTAGAGGTCAAGCTTGCCATTTCTTTTAGAGTCGCCTTTTGTTTCCTTAATATCCTCTCTATATTTTTCCAAATAACCATCCAATGAAGCTCGTCACTATCTATTCAAGGAGTCTCCTTCTAAACCAATCTTGAGCCTTTTCTAACTTGTGTCTCCTTTAGTTTTGTAAAAGGGTTCAGGAGATATTCTATTAGTATCAATTGGATTGTATCAATTTTTTTTTTTTTTTAAGAGAAATAGTTCCAGTATAAATATATATTTTCTAACAATTACAATAATAGTTACTATCTACTCTGAAATTCTTAAGGGAAATATATAAAATGCTATAATCAAGTATCTTTCTTAATTGATTTTAAGTTCCTTAATTAATTCTAAGCAAATATATCACATATAAGATCGGTTCTATTAGTTGTGTTTAAATTATAAAAAAAAACAGTTTTTTTTCTATTCAAACAGTCTCAGACTACTATTAATATAACATGGATTAATATGAGTTAATATATAGTCTAATATAAGTTAATTAAAGATAAGAGTTACGATAATATGTAAATCAAATAGCTATATAAGATAGTATAAATGTATTTGTTCTATAGGGTGTATATATTAATATAGGGTAATAAATATAGATACAGTTAAATACGGTGTCGTAGTTAGAGGATTAGATAAGAAAATAAAAATATCGAGGTATCACGTTCACTTCAGTAGGGTAACAAAGGAAAATGAATAGTCATTCGCTAGGTAGTATATTCTATGGAGTTTCTCTATGCTGAACTGTCCATGTGGCAATGAGTCAGCTATTTCACTTATCCTCAGAGAAGTCTCTGCGATGGCTGCACTTCCGGTCCCAAAGTTTCCAAAAAGAAAGGATCCGTGATCTTCTATACGTTCTTCTTTCAACTATAGCTCATCTGCAGCAGATCTAAAGTTCTGAGTCTCAGTTCTCAACTCCTCTCGCCCGTCTTCCCTCGCGTGTATATTCTCGCCGCCTCGTCTCCCACGTCTCCTCCGCCGGCTCGTCGGCAACTCCTCTCTCCGATCTGCTCTCTCTCTTGACACGCCGCTTTCCCTCTCTCTGAGCACCTCTCCTCCGACTCCACCGGCAGCTCTCTCTGATGCCAATTTCTCGATGGCTGAAAAAAGGTATTAAACTGCTGGGCACTATATCCTCCGCTCTCTGTCGCTTCCTCTCTTGTTGTCAGTTACCGAGGCTTCAGGTCAGCCATTTACTGGCCGGCTCGCTTATGCTGGGTTTGACAGAGCCGCCCGGTCGTTGCGTTCGGCGTTGCGATCCGCTGTCACGCACGCCTGGCTTGCCCTCTTGTCCACGGGGCTCTCCGGGCACCGCGTCCCCGAAGGGATCCCCAAAGCACAGCGTTTGGAAATGTTAAGGAGCAGCAGTCACTCTCTCAGCATCCCAACGCCTCGGGTCCCAACCGGAAGTCTCCGGCTGAGTTTAGGATTATCAAGCAGTAAACTAACAAAGCCTAATTACAGTCTTCTGTACAAGCTGTCAGGGTTCCAATTAATACATCCATAGCAAGCAAAACTCCGAGGCAAGTGTATTCCTCAAAGGGTAGCTTTATTGGAAATATCATATTGGCACATATCTGGTGAAAACCGACTCTGAGGGTTCCCGCGGTTTTCACCTCATTAAAAGCAACAGTTTTGCCTAATTAAAAGCAATGTTTATATTAAAAAAAATAAAAATGAATTTAAAAAGCAACCGTTTTTCACTTTCTCAAAACAATCAGTCACATGGTCCAATCACGGCTCCGTCCGATAAAATCACTCCTCCTCCGAGGGACCAGGTGTGAGAATGTCCTTGGTTCTCAAGAGAAAGTATTTTGTTTTGGCTACAAAGTCCCAACTATCTCAATTCCCCCCCCCCCCATCCCTCAACTCCAGTGTGGCAGCACTGAAGCTCCAAGATGGCTTTGGTCAGGTCAGCTTCAGGGTTGACACAAGCAGAGTGTTGGATAAAAATCTCAAAAGTGTTAAGTGGGGCAAAAGTCAGTTGGTGTTGTGACCTAAGCCCAAGTAGTTATTACCAGACACAATCAGTCCTAAACAAACATATTTTATTAGAACAGCTGAGAATTACTTCATTCTCATCTTAGTCCAAATTAAGTCCAAAACAAATCCTTCATAAACAGTCCTTCGGCCTTATCACCAACCTTTGTCTTCTTTGGCACCCTGCCAAAGGCTTCTCTTGGCAAAACCCCACAACGTCGACAAGAAAAAAAGTGTAGCAACATTGCTTTCCTACAAAGATCCCAAGAGCCATTGCTGCTCTTTTAAGCCTTCTGGGAGGGGCCAATCATCTCCTGGCCTTACTCCTGAGTCGTCCTTTTTGCTTTAGCTGCTCTTGCCTTCTGGCAGCTCTTCGCATGCGTGCACTAGGAACAGGCTCCTCCTGTTCCTCTGCCTCTCTGCTGTCTGACTCTGGAGGCTCCGGAGTCCGCGCATCACTCCCAGATGGCCCTGGCCCCATCTCTGCCTCTGACGCAGAGCCCTCGTCCGGGCCTTCTCCAGCCTCCAGGACTGGTCCATGGTCCTCCCCAGCCTCCTCACTGTCCGACTCTGCTGCCAGCTCCGCAGGCTGCTAGCAGACCACAACAGTTGGTCTGTGACATTAAGGTGTACAGTTCTTTATTGCCATTGATTTTCTGTGCCCAGATATTTGTTTTAAGATATCCCTGATAACCCCGAAGCTACTTTCAAAGTAAACAGGGAGGGCAGGATTGACTCAGTGGTAGCTGTGGACTTAGCAGCGGGTGGGAGAGACACAGGAAGATTGGCTGGAGACTTGGAGGGAGGCATTTTTGCAGAGAGAGAAAGAGGATGACAGTAAGAGGAAGGATGCCACTACAGTATTTAATACAGGTCTTTACTTTGGACCAGCTTCTGCCCAGGGACCTAGAGGCTGTATTGCTGGAAGGTTGGCTTCAGACTATTATTGATAAAGTCCATCTTCACCTAGAATAAGATCTAATGGGGGGTGGGGTGGGGTGGGGTGGTAGAGGAAGCCCTAGAGATGTGACTGTATGTGGGAATGACTTTGGGAAACGGAGGAAGATACAGTAGTGGCCAGAATTGTGGAAACCTTTTGGGAAAAGTGTATTTTTGAGGTTTTTTGTCTAATAACACCACTTTTGGGGGGGGGAGAGTTTCAAGGTAATCATATTCCACTCCTGGAATGTCCTGGGAATAGCCCAGACCTTAACCCAATTGAAAATCTATGGAGCCGGCTAAAGAAACTTGTTAATCAGAAGCGACCCAGCAATAAAACCTAGTTAATAGAAGCCATCATTCAATCTTGGTTTCACAGTATAACAGCTGCAGAACTAAAAGACTTGGTTCACTCCATGGGAAGACGCTGTAAGGCCGTCATTCATGCTAAAGGTTACCCAACTAAGGATTAACTGACATGGTGATCATTTTTGTATATCTCGTTTTTTCTACATGTTTCATTTTTCTTCTTTATTCTGTAACTGCTATTCTCATAGCAAATCCTTCATAAAAGCTATTGCATTATATCCTTGATTAAATTATCTTTCCATTGATACATAATTTTATGGTACTACTCCAAAAAAAAAAAGTGGTGTTATTAGCTAGTTTTAGAAAATACATTTTTCCCAAAAGGTTTCCACAATTTTGGCCACTGCTGTATGTTGCCTAGGGAACTGTCAGATGGGAAGGATGGGAACTGCAACTGCATAGTAGACTGGGAAGAAACTCAAAAAGGATTCTGTATAACAGGAAAAAGGTAAATGTTTCCCCTGACTAGTCATGTCGGATTCTAGGGGGTGGTACTCATATGCTTTCCTAGCTGAGGGAATCAGCATTGTTCAAAGATGATTCTTCCGTGGCCTTATGGCTGGCATGAGTATACTCCAAGGCTTACAAAATGTTGTTATTAATCTCCCTAACTTATTAGGCTGTAAATAGAGATGGCGGGAAATTTGTATTTTGAGACTTGCAAGATTGATGTCAACCTTCCCTAGTAGACCAGACAGGAAACACAACCAGATGAGCTCATTATACTTTTATTTGTTAGACTACCTTAACAGACTCTTGAGTGGTCCCGCCTTGGGCAAGAATCAAGCTAGGTGACCTTAGGCCAGTCTCATTCCCATAGCCCCTGGAAGAGGGCAATGGCAAGCCACTAATGAAAAACTTTACCAAAAAACCCTGCAGGGACTTGTCCAGGCAGTCTCCAACAATTGAACACGATTGAACGGGATAAAAAAATTATGTATACATTTAAGGAACCTAGTTAGGTAGTGACGAGGATGTTGCCTTGCTTTGTGGACGTTGAGTCCGTCAGCTGCCAGAATACCACGTAAGAAAGGAAGGAATCTACATGATATTTTGGCATTGATCAATTGTGCCAACTTTATGTTCCCACCTGAGCTTGTGACTCGTTAAGATGGGCAGGAGGTGAGATACTGTTGAGGGATGTCAACCTGCAAGCCCTAGAAATGGATCTAGTGTGGCTGAAATTTCATGTCCTCTATGGGAACCCACAGCCTTGTCCCTGGTTTGTTGTTGTTAGTTGCAAAGCCATGTCCAACCCATCACAACCCCATGGACAACGTTCCTCCAGGCCTTCCTGTCCTCTACCATTCCCCGGAGACCATTTAAGCTCACACTGACTGCTTCAGTGACTCCATCCAGCCACCTCGTTCTCTGTCCTCCCCTTCTTCTTTTGCCCTCAATCTTTCCCAGCATTAGGCTCTTCTCCAGTGAGTCCTTCCTTCTCATGAGGTGGCCAAAGCATTTGAGTTTCATCTTCAGGATCTGGCCTTCTAAAGAGCAGTCAGGGTTGATCTCCTCTAGGACTGACTAGTTGGATCACCTTGCAGTCCAAGGGACTCGCAGGAATCTTCTCCAGCACCATAGTTCAAAGGCCTCAATTCTTTGGCACTCAATCTTTCTTATGGTCCAATTTTCACAACCATCCATTGCAATTGGGAAAACCGTAGCCTTGACTATGGTTAAAGCAATCTAATTGTATTCAATCAGGACCCAGTTCGGATTTAAGTCCTGAAATCAAGGTAAAATCCTGAAACCCCCCATAATGGCCCCTGTGGAGTTTAATTCCACCAGAAATGGCAGGACTACTTTATAGGCTCGGCTGCTTAAGTTTTTAGAGTTGAATATGCACTTCTATTTCTAGAATGTAGAGTCGTCATTTTGGCATTAGGAAGAGGAAACACAAACTGCTCGCTTTATCTCTCAACAGGAGATGTTTATTGTGCTCAGCATCCTACAGCCTCATGGTAGTTAAATATACTGAGGTTTCTGCAAATCAGGAAGTATCTAGGAAACATGGATGGCAGGTTGCCTAGAAACTGAAGGTCTGAAAATAGCTTCTCATTTGATTAAGCATTGTTAATTGCAATTTCATGTATAAATAACTTAAGATGTTTCAGCATTATCAGCAATTCACAAAAGTCAAAATCGCGTCCTACATCTTAGATCCCAATATATCAGGGGAGCCTCAGTATAACATTCCGTTTCATCTACTATAATTAGGATATGTTGTCCCCTCAGTAGCTGATTTTCTGCAAAGTCCCATGACAGGTGATGACATCTGGCAGAAGTTGTTCTGGGCTTGACAGATACACCTGTAGTACAAAAGGAACACGTAGTACCGTTTTTACAACAAATGTAACATCTCCCGTTCTTGTTTTTTTCTCTCTCTCTCTCTCTTCCTGACCTTTTTGTGTTTTAAATCTTGAGTACCGTACTCATGTCTTTTTAATGAAGCGGAAACTTCATACCTTAAAAACAATAGTAGCATATACTTGTGAGATAAAATTCCTAATTCATGAATATTGTGCTTTTCACATTTGTAAGCTAACCTTGAAGTATTATTGAAGGAGGTTTAGTTAATCGTCAGTAATACACAAGGAAGCATGGTATTTTGGAAAAACGTCTTATATTGTGATCCAGTTTGCTAGATCTTGGTTGTGTTGGTTCAAAGAAGGACTTCAGATATTTGAGTGAAGGGAGTTAGTTCCCAAAAGACGTTTTATACATAGATGTGAGAATATTCCAAAAGGCAACTGAATGGGAGGAGGCAAATTGGGGCATTACTGTATCAAAAAATGGATAAATCCTTTTCATCCACTATTTTGTTTGAAGAGAAACATGTCCATTTAAAAAGATATTATGAAACTAGTACCCCAAATATACCATTCACATTAATATCAACATCTTTCTTCATCTATATATATATATAAAAGCGAAATACCACTCACGCATCATCACGAAATCTCCAGAACCGTAAAAGCCTACAAACTTGAAATTTGGCACGTATATTCCTCTTGGCTTCTAGATGCTCAGAAAGAAAGGATTTTTCGAAATGACCATCAGATTATTAGTATTTCTTATATTATTATTAACACGCTCTGATGCTAAGGAGTTAGACGTTCTACTCCCCCTCCCCACCTGAAAAGAACTCCGTTCCAACTGCCACTTGGGCATGGGCATGGGCATGGCCAGCGCGTAACTCATCCGGCCTGTGGGCTGGGAGTTTAGATATTCTACTCCCCACCTGAAAGGGAGAGAAGGGGATAAGGTAGGAGAGGCCTTTGCGGGGCAAGCCTGAGGGAGAGAAGGGGAGAGGAGAGGCCGATTGTAACTATTCATTAATTTTCAATCTGTAAACGTTGATTTAGCAAGCCTGATCACATAGTTTCGTAGTGGAGCACGGGTATCCAGCTAGTAATATATAGAGTCCAATTTGTCAGTCTAGTATTGACTGTGACAGTAACATGAGAATCCAAAGAGATTGCAGTCTCAAACTGACCATCGCCTACTTCCATCGCCTACAGATACATAGGAAGAACCATTAAGTGAAGGTTCCCTGAGTTGAATTCAACAATTGGTGTCCAACTAATGATCAGTGATCAGGAAATAAGTACATTTGTTTAATCATATGCAAGCAGTTCCATTTGCACTGTAGATTCCTTAATTGTGAGCCGTGGTGGCTATAATGTAGTTAATTCATGTGAAAGATTTTAATTGTATCCTCATACCATTAGCCATTCTCTGGCAGGGTTGCATGATGAAAAGAAGTCCTTTTATCCATTTTGACAGGGAGGCTGGAGGATTAACGATTTGTACATCAGTGTATCTGGAGGACAAATAGGGCTGTTGAGTGTTTGGTCAACTTAAGTGTTCCTCTCCGTCCTTTAATAAAATGGCAAATGAGCTGCAGGTAGTCCTCAACTTACCAAAATGCACTTAGTGACTGAAGTTATAATGGCACTGAAAAAAGTGATTTATGACCGTTTTCCCACACTTACAACCTTTGTAGCATCCCATGTACGTGTGATCAAAATTCAAGATGCTTGGGAACAAACTCACACTTATAACCATTGCAGTGTCCTGGGGACATATGTGATCTTCCGACCAGCAAAGTGAACGGGAAAACCAGATTCACTTAACAACCATGTTACCGTACTAATTTAACAACTGTAATTCTTCACTTAACATCTGTGGCAAGAAAGGTGGTAAAATGGGGTGAAATTCACTTAGCAAATGTTTCACTTAGCAACAGAAATGTTGGTCTCAATTGTGGTCGTAAGTCGAGGACTACCCCCCTCTCGATATAGATATAGATATAGATATAGATATAGATATAGATATAGATATAGAACATGTTTATCAGCAAAATATAAATTTGGTATAAAATGGTTTGTCGTGAATGCGACTGCTTGAGGGCTCCTGGATTGGAGCTGAAAGGCGAAAGGGATGCAGTACACTCCCTTCCACATGCTAGGGTAGACGAGGTGTCTTGATAGAAAAACACTTAATCTCTCCCCTGGCTCAAGCTGATGAAAGGAGGAGAACTTGTGGCTCAGAGATTAATTCAACTGCCTAACATGCAGGAAGCCCAAGTTCGAATCCGAGTAAGGGTATGGCTAGCTGATGAGAGCTAAATAGCTTGAAACAGATCTATACTAGTATACTAGTCTCCCTTTATTTCTTTGTCAGCAAAATAAAAATTTGATATATATATATATATATATATATATATATAAGACTGGGAATCTTTTGTGTTTGATATATTGTGAGATAAACACTTGAATCTGCTTTACAGGTTTTAAAAACCTTCGTATCACGGGGGGAATATATGTACTCTGATCCCCACTCCCAAATACCACCTTCATGTACATTCAGTGGCACAGACACTAATATTCACTTTTAAAGCTGCTTCATTCAATTTGCAAGACCGAGGACTACCTGTAAATAGAAGAACTTCTTAGAAGAACTTCTCCCCTTCTCCACTTTTGGGAGCGGGATTGTTTTCCCTTTTACCTTGATGTGTTAAATGTCACGGTGGGGTGCTTTGAAATTTCATGATGACAGATACAGCTCTCCCTGCCGCAGTTTGCTACAAGGCTGGAAAGCTCCCAGGAGACAAATGTGAAGGGAAACATGCTGAGTTTGTTCTCCCGTATCCATTGTGTCAATAAAGTAATTCGTAGAGGTAGCAGTGGGGATAAGGGGGGGGGGGGCGGGTTATCATTGAGAACCTCTGGATGTTTTTGTGCAGGGCCTAACCTCTTCCTGGAAGCCTTGGTAGTACAGTGGTCTAAAGCACCCTGTTATTAACACCAGCTGCCTGCAGTTATTGCAGGTTCGAATCTCACCAGGCTCAAGGTTGACTCAGCCTTCCATCCTTTCTAAGGTAGGTAAATTGAGGACCCGGTTTGTGGGGGCAATAAGCTGATTTTGTATAAATATACAAAAGTATGAAGGCTATTGCTTAGCGCACTGTAAGCCGCCCTGAGTCTCTGGAGAAGGGCGGCATATAAATCAAATTTTAAAAAAAAAATGAAAGAAGGAAAGACCAATGCCGTGCTCTTTACAAATGAATACATCAGTACCTATTGTTGGAAGAAATGTCCTTCTGGGTTCAGTTCCAAGTGGGGAAAAAGCACTGGAAACATGGTGACTGCTTGGAAAGATGGTTTAATGGTGGACAGCAGGACCGCATGGCTTGAGGTCCCGGGCAAAAAAGACACATGGAGTGGAGAGAGATATATATGTATACACTCTCTTGGGCCCAGCCTTAGAGTTTCCTGTTCCTGTACAAGAAATGTATCCCATTGGCTATCAGACTCCCAGGGGGCAGCGGTCTTAGCTAACTGTGTAGGTTGTCTGTGTCCCAGGCTTGGTTGAGCCTTGCTAGGTGATGTAATCTTCCCAGGTGCCATGTGGTGAGATGGGTAGTGGGCTAATCTTATCATGTTCTGAGGGCCTTGTCTTAATCCCATCACCCTGGAGCTGAAGGAGGGGAGGGCAGGGAGCTTCAGGAAGCTGCCTTGTCTTTAAAAACACGCTTCTCCTTTTCTCATCCAGGGAAACATAATATTCTGCCTTTTTAATATTTCCTAAAACATTTCATTCTTCTAGGAGAGGGGCGGGTGCTAACTTTCTTCACTTTGTAGCTCCAATTTACTCCTTTATTTTAAACCAGTGGTCCCCAGCTTTTTTGGCACCAGGGACTGGTTTCGTGGAAGACAATTTTTCCGTGGGGGGGAGGGAAATGTTTTTGCGCGCTACCTAGATCCCCCACGCATGCCCAGATGAAATTTTGCTTGCTTGTGCAATCCTGTTCCTAACGGGTTGAGGACCCCTGTTTTAAACTATTCCTGAATGGATCAAACCATTGGCAAACACGGGTGTGCTTATGATTTTTATTTTCTTCTTGGTTTTGAAATCTATGTTAATGCTTTATTTGAGTCAAATATTTAGGGGACCAATTTCACTCGGCATTAGGAGAGAAAAGTTGAGGTTCTTAAATTGATGACTAAGTAATTGAAGAAGGAGAAGGGATGGCTGGATAGATAAGATGGATGGGTTAATAGATGGACAAAGGGCCTATTGTTTTGATTTTTTTTTAAAAAAAACAGTTATATTCTTATGATTTTGACACAGTAGTCCTTTTCACATCTTTTCATGTTAGCAGTTCCCAATACCTAAAATGGGCTCCTAATGGAGCAGAGCAACTATTCTAAAAAATGCTAGAGCAGAGACTCTGATAAAAAAAAAAACAGGAAATTAAAAAAGAAACAGTAACAAACCATTGTTTCTGGCATCTATAATTTAAAAGGGTGATTGCTACAAGTTGAGCTGATGCCATAGAGAAACAAACTTGCAAATAGCCAGTGATTTTTGTGAACTACTGGTAGTTACGATTGCAAAGAGAAACCTTCCTGGATTAGACCAAATGCCTGTTTTGTCCAGCAACCTGTCTTCCATCATCGCTAACTCGATTAAAATAATCAAGGAAAATACATCTGGCCTTGCGAAGGGTTTGCATTTAAAATCCATTTTAAGTAGTTTGCTGGCAAAACCGGGTTTGAGCAAGCATGATCTATTTTTTTTTTTAAATTTGATTTATATGCCGCCCTTCTCCGGAGACTCAGGGCGGCTTACAATGCGCTAAGCAATAGCCTTCATACTTTTGTATATTTATACAAAGTCAGCTTATTGCCCCCACAAACTGGGTCCTCAATTTACCTACCTTAGAAAGGATGGAAGGCTGAGTCAACCTTGAGCCTTGGTAAGATTCGAACCTGCAATAATTGCAGGCAGCTGATGTTAATAACAGGGCTTTAGACCACTGTACTATCCAAGGCTCTTGATTATAAGCAGAGCAAGTTTAGTATTGGGTTTAGGAGTTTTAACAGATTAACAGAGTTGGAAGGGACCTTGTAGGTCATCTAGTCCAACCCCCCACCCAAGCAGGAGACCCTACACCATCTCTGATAAATGGCAGTCCAGTCTCTTCTTGAAAGCCTCCAGTGATGAAGCTCCCACAACTTCCGAAGGCATCTTCTGTTCCATGGGTTGATTGTTCTCACTGTCAGAAAATTCCTCCTTATTTCCAGGTTGAATCTCTCCTTGATCAGTTTCCATCCACTATTCCTTGTCTGGCCTTCAGGTGCCTTGGAAAACAGATTGACCCCTTCTTCTCTGTGGCAGCCCCTCAAATATTGGAAGACTGCTATCATGTCTCCCCTGGTCCTTCTCTTCACGAGACTAGCCATGCCCAGTTCCTGTAATTGTTCTTCATATGTTTTAGCCTCCATTCTCCTAATCATCCTGGTTGCTCTCCTCTGCACTTTTTCTAGAGTCTCAACATCTTTTTTATAGTATGGTGACCAAAACTGGATGCAGTACTCTAGGTGTGGTCTTACCAAGGCTATATATAGATCTCTCTTTCCCTCTCCATCTTCCTGTCTTGGGTCTCACTTTTACATTTTTTTTTCATGAGCATTCCTTTTTAATAATTTTGGGGATGTTCCAGCTCAGTAGGAACCTAATTGTCCAGGAAAACTAGTATTGTAATTGTGAGGCAATGACAATCTACCTGCTATATACGGATTTGCTTTAAGAACTATTCAGTATCTCTTTGTCAGTTCTCAGTTTATGTGAGTTGGCAGATTACATACAAATAGGTTTTAAACTCTCCTAGGAATCTTTCAAAGTTACTTAGTCATGGTATCTGCCAGGGTTTAAATGTGTATGCTTGTTATTTTTTAACCATGTCAAATACCAACTTAAAGTGGTATTTAAGATGTTCGCCATGAAATCTGTTTTATTCCTTTGGGGGGCTAAAAGTATAAGGATTGGTTGTTTTGAACAGCTTGCTGTTGGATTGGTTGGTATGTTACTCTGAATGTTAATGTGTGCCTAATGCTACCTGCTTTTCAGTTGATCCTAATCTGTGTTGCTGCTTTTTCAGTTACAGATTAACTTCCTATAAGGCTGCCTTCTGGAAACTGTACATGTGGCTTACCTTTTTTCTATTCCTCTGATTAATATGCTCGAATATATATCCTTACACATATAGAAATTTTAATAATTAACTTAAGAGTAACTTCTTGTCTGGTTTGATAATCTGAAACTGTCTAGGTCAAGAGTGAGTAGACTAAAGGCCAACATTCCTAAGGCTGATTTTCTTTTTTTAATCCAAAGGCCTTGGGATCTTCTAGCTACAGCCAGTCAAGAAACAACAAATCCAAGAGCAGAACTATAGCAATATTTAGCTCTCTTTACGAGTTAAGCAAAACATTGCAATCATTAGGAGGCTTCAGTCTTCCATGGGGCTGTGTAGTATTGTCCCTGAACATCAGTATGCCTCAAAAACGCAGTGCTATTTAAACCCATCTTCCACACTGCCTGTTTCTATTTATCCCTAGAAAGAAAGAAAGAAAAAAAACATGTTGGCTGAGAATAGATGAATAATCAATAAGCCATTATCCCAGCGAAAATATTCCATCTGCTTAGTGCTGTAGATTAAATGGTAGAAAAAGTAGGTTCGCGTATCCCATCTAAGCATAAGTTTGTGGAATCATTTAGCCTCTTGACTAAACCACAGTCGGTTAGGTATGCATTACAGTATAAGGTTGACAGATTCCAATATCTGAATTTCTACAACACATAAAACTAAAAGCAAATGTGTGTCTCTGTTACTTGAATTTGTATGAATTCTGAATCAATGCTTGTTGGTAAACCATAGAATGTTGCCAGAAATGCAGTGCTTGTAGAGAGGAGTGGGTTTCAATAGAGGCTAGGAGTTTAACCCTGCAGCATAATAATACTGGTAACTAAAGTCACAGCTACAATTTAGAGGCAGTTCTCAGTGGTACTTACTTATCTGAGGCCACTTTTAGAAATGTATTGATTTCAGTTTGGATCTATAAACAAATGGGATAAGCAAGAGTTTTAAAAAGAGTGTTACCTGGGCAGAACCCTTCCATGATCCAATGAATGGACAAATCTGCCAGGATGCTAATGAGAATATGTGATGGTCCATTAACACTTTTTCCTTTTCCTTTTAAGTTCCCCAGGTCCTCAAGAGTTGCACTGAATTCATTGAAAAACACGGTATTGTGGATGGAATCTACCGTCTGTCTGGGATTGCATCCAATATCCAAAAGTTACGGTAAGGTTATGTGCGTTGTGAGTTTCATTTTCTGATGGGTGCCCTTTTTCTAAGACCTGATTTCTCCTTCACTCCGAAGCTGCCTTTTGGATTTTAAGATTCTTTTCCTGTCTGAAAAAAACCAAAGTACATAATCAGTTAGGATAGAAAACAGTTGGGTTGTTCTGGAGCTGTTACCTGACTTCAGAACGTTCAGTAGATCGCAGGTAATATAGAAGGAAGTTTCAAAAACAGTTATTGTACTTTGTTTGGTAGGTATACAAAGATTTTTTTTATGTGTTGGAAGAAATATCCATCTGGTTCAGTTCCAAGCTGGGAGAAAGACACTGGAAACATGGAGGCTGCTTGGAAAGATGGTTTAATGATGAACAGAATCACCAAGCACATGGTTCTGGTACAGCTGACCACACAGAGTTGAGAGTGAGGGGGTTTTATACCTTCTCTTGGGCTTTGCACTTGAGCTTCCTGTTCCTGTGCAAGAACATGTATTCTATTGGCTGTTGTCAGACTCCCATGAGGCTATGTAGGGGTCATAGCTGGCTCTATAGGTTGTCTGAGCTCCCAGATTTGGTTGAAGTTTGTGAGGGTGGTGCAATGAAAGGGGCATTGGACAATTCCTGTTGTGGCTGAGGGCTAATTCTACCTTTGTTGGATCTTGGGTGAGGATATTTACTTATGAATAGAGCTATCTATCTCTTTATCTTTTAAGTGCTGGCATCTGCTGTGGGCTATTAAGGAAGGTGGGGGGCTGCTTTCTCCCTCTAAAAACATGTTTCCATTTCTCCCTTTGGGAAATATAATATTCTGCCTTTTTAATATTCCTCAAAGTATTTCATTCTTCTAGGAGAGGGTGGGTGCTAACTTTCTACAATAGTTTGGATAGTAAACTTTTTAATATTTTGGATAATAAACTCTAAGGTTCTGGTTTCTTTGATTTGTATATGGGCTGGGGGTGGCTTTCAATGACTTTATTTCATTCCTCACTTATCTTTCGCTTTGTAGGTTTGACAGATGAGTAATTTATCTAAACAGGAAGCTGTCATTTAATACTTAACGTGACTCCATGACATGGGCCACGTACCTTGCAATTATTTATGTAATTGCCTCATCCACTTTGCAGCTAGTAGTTTTTTTCTGAGCAAACTAATTGGCTATAAGATGATTGAAACTGCTTGTCAAAAAACCATCTAGAAAAAAACATGCGGCTTTACAAAAAAAAATTGGAAGTGTGTTTTAAGTTGCTTTTACATCTTACTTAAAGGCAAACCATGTTGTCTTCTGATTGTATACAGGGGTGGGCTGCTGGGGGTTCGCAGAGGTTCGGGAGAACCTCTAGCTAAGATTCTGTGCAGTACAGAGAACCCCCAAATCCCACTCCTGGGTGGCCCTGCCCACCCCACCTCACCCCTCCCCTCCCAGGAGTCCCCACACGGCCCGTTTTGGATGCAGGTAAGTTCAGGGTGTACATGGAGGCTCGGGGAGGGTGAAAAATGAGCCTACCAGTTCGGTCCAGAGGGCCTCCGGAACCTGGGGAGGTTGTTTTCGCCCTCCCGGAGGCTCAAGAAATGCCTCCGGAGCCCGGGGAGGGCAATCCCCCCCCCCCCGCTGTGGTGCAGGAGGTAAACTAGGCCACGCCCACCATGGCCACGCCCACCCAACAACCGGGCAGAG
Organism: Ptyas mucosa; assembly: GCA_012654045.1. Lineage (NCBI taxonomy): Eukaryota > Metazoa > Chordata > Lepidosauria > Squamata > Colubridae > Ptyas > Ptyas mucosa. The sequence goes on along the minus strand of WNWU01000047.1, from coordinate 4,986,187 downwards.
AACCCCTTACTAAAATTTTTGAAGCCCACCCCTGATTGTATACATATATCCTGTTTCCCCTAAAATAAAACAACCCCTGATAATAAGACCAACCGGGCTTTTGAGCGCATGCACTAAAATAAGCCCCTCCCCCAAAATAAGCCCTCCCCGAAAATCTTTAAATGCATGCGCAGCGGGTCCCCGCCATTTCCTCTGGTTAGGGTTAGGGAGACAGAGCTGGAAATCGGGTAAGACGGCAAGAGGAGCCTCGTCTTGCTCCAGGCGCCCCGAAATAATAAGACATTCCTGAAAATAAGGCCAAGCACTTATTTCCGGATTCAAAAAAATATAAGACAGGGTCTTATTTTCAGGGAAACACGATATATATTTTCTCCCTCATCCCCTTTTGTTTTTCCCTACCTTCAGGCACGAGTTTGACTCCGAACAAATCCCCGACTTGACAAAAGATGTCTATATTCAGGATATACACTGTGTGGGTTCACTCTGCAAGCTCTATTTTCGAGAACTGCCCAATCCTCTGCTCACGTATCAGCTCTATGAGAAATTTTCGGTAAGATTGGTTTTTTTTTCTTTCCTTCTCTCTCCCTCCCTCCCCCCCCCCCGCCCTTTTACTGTATGGGTATCATGAGTTGTGTTTCAGAGATTTCTTAAAATTTTCCGATGGCTAATGTGGAGAAATAAAAGCACACTTAAATAACTGGCACGTTCCCTATATATCATTGCTGTATCAAATATATATGAGAATGCATTCGGTCTTCCAGTATATTATAGAACAGGAAGCGTGGGATGGCATTTCTCTGGGGAAAAGAAGCTTTCAGCTTATTTAGAGTGGCAGTGAAATCGGTGGATAGATCCTGTTCTGACCTAGGCTTCCCAAGAGCACGAAGCAGACTCCTTGTCCCTACAAAAACCTGTTTTTATTAAGTTACTGTGAATTCCTCTCATTCACATCCAGCAAAGTCTTTCAAGGGAGAATTCACAGTCACAGACCTTATCTGGCTTGGAGAGCTGCCAGGCCGATATCTTCAAAACTTGGCAAGGAGTCTCAGACAGTCACGAACCAATTAAGCGAACTAATTGTCTCCTGCAAACTCCCCTCCCTTTTCGCTCCTCTTTATTCCCTCTGGGAGGGGCCATTCACTGTCCTCCTGTGGCTTTACTCCTGAGTAGACACTTGTTCCTTAGCTGTTCCCTTCTCCTGGCAGCTCTGCGCATGCGCACACTGGGAACAGGCTCCAGCTGTTCTTCTGCCCCACTGATGTCCGACTCTGAAGGCAGCTGACAATTGTCAGACGGCCCTGGCCCCCTCTCTGCCTCTGATGCAGAGCCCTCATCAGAGCCTTCCCCAGACTCCAGGACTGGCCCATGTTCCTCCCCAACCTCTTCACTGTCTGAGTCTGCCACCAGTTCCTCTGGCCACTGGCGGGCCACAACAGATACTAAGGTATCTATTGATTGCAGACATTATAGGAAGAAAGCCATGTTAGTCTATTATGGTAACCAACAATACAGAGATTTGTTTGTTCAACCACGTCAAAAGCATCACAATTAAAATACGTTACACAGAATTTAAAATATAAAAAGCAAGATTAAAAGATAAAAAATATGTACAAATTAAACAGATCTCGCCCAGAAAATATCAACTAGGATTAGTTGACAATGCCAATGTCAACTTAGCAACTAAAACTGGGTTTAGATGACAATGCCAGAGTAGATTTAAGAGATCTCATTTCAAATCCCAAGGGAATAACTCCCATAGCTATTTTGCCAGGGAGCAATATGGGAAAATCCCCAATACCAGGGGTGTCCAACTCCCAGAATTGCCCAGTCAGTAGGATTGCAAAGTTGGACACCCCTGTCCTATACACTACTGTATATTGGAATTGGTACAGAATGCCCAAAGTATTATATAACATCCTGTGACTCAGGATAGTCAAAAACGTAAGCTAGGCATTTATTTTTGCTCTGCATCATGGTTTTGATAGTATTCCTGTGGAAGGCTTTAGGAAAAAAGAAAGAAAAAAGAAACAAATGTGCTGGGCTGAGACTTTGGGATTTCCCCCCCCCCTTTTTTCCCCCCCTAGGATGCTGTATCTGCTGCTACTGACGAAGAAAGACTGGTGAAAATCCATGATGTCATCCAGCAGTTGCCACCACCGCACTACAGGTCTGCCTACATGGTTATTGCATAATTATTTCGGTTGTGTTTACACCAGTGGTGAAATTCAAGGTTTTTTTTATTACCGGTTCTGTGGGCGTGGCTAGGTGGGAGTGGGGTGGCTTGGTAGGTGTGGCAGGGGAAGGATACTGCAAAATCCCCATTCCCTCCCCACTCCTGGGGGAAGGATACTGCAAAATCCCCATTCCCTCCCCATTCCTGGGGGAAGGATACTGCAAAATCCCCATTCCCTCCCCACTCCTGGGGGGAAGGATATTGCAAAATCTCCATTCCCTCCCCACTCCTGGGGAAAGGATATTGCAAAATCCCCATTCCCACCCCACTCCTGGGGGGAAGGATATTGCAAAATCTCCATTCCCACCCCACTCCTGGGGGAAGGATATTGCAAAATCCCCATTCCCTCCCAACTCCAGGGGAAGGATACTACAAAATCTCCATAGGGAGTCAAGCTATTCTCCAAAGCACCTGAGGGTCGGACAAAAAGCAATGGGTGGAAACTAATGAAGGAGAGAAGCAACTTAGAACTAAGAAGAAATTTCCTGACAGTTAGAGCAATTAAGCAGTGGAACAACTTGCCTCCAGAAGTTGTGAATGCTCCAATACTGGAAGTTTTTAAGAAGAGATTGGATAGCCATTTGTCTGAAGTGGTGTAGGGTTTCCTGCCTAAGCAGGGGGTTGGACTACAAGACCTCCAGAGTCCTTTCCAGCTCTGTTATTTTAGTATCCTGAAAGATTTATGATGACACAAAGTGGACTTCCAGTTTCTTTAGCTTGGTAACAAGACAAATGACACATCTGTGTCCTCCCTGCTGATCCTCTATGAAGTGGGCGTGGAAGCATCATGCAAAACTCAGCATGCCTCTTAGAAATATTCAACTCCAGGGCACGAAAGGGGAACAAATTTGAAGAAATTACAGGCTCTTATCTTGCCCTTCAGGCGGAATCGTCAATTAAAAATTTAATAGAATTGAAATGCGAGTCTAACTAGCACAGAGATAGCAGATGTGCTGAAGAGTCAGCAGGGAAGTAGGACAGCTCATCTCAGTACAATCCACATTAAGGAGAAGATACAAAGGGTGGCAGAAGTGAGTCAGACAAGTGGTTTAGAGATCTGGAAAAGATTTAGAGATGTTCTTGCAGCCGGCTTGGAGAACGTTGCTGCTTGCTACATTCAGTATGTGGGCATCCAGCATCAGAGGAAGGGCATGGTGTGGTTATGGGAAACTTGAGGATTTAATCCTTTGATCAGATGTCTTAACTCAGCGTGCCATAGAAACCGAATATGAAACCCATTTCGAAATGGAAAGAAATAGATCTTACTAAAGTCTTAAGATTTCTCGCTAATTTTTAGCACAGCAACGGCCACATAGAACATTGAGAGTTGCTTGTATCTGTTCCTGTACTAGCTCCTTGGCTTCTTACAGCTTTGTAGAATTAAGGACGTCTGGCAGTTGATTGATTGATTGATTGATTGATTCAATTTATATGCCACCCTTCTTTGGAGACTCAGGGCGGCTTACAATGCGTTAAGCAATAGCCTTCATAGTTTTGTATATACCTGCTTAGTAGGGCTTTCGGCTCACCCTAAGCGGTGTTCTTTTTTATACAAAGTCAGCTTATTGCCCCCACAATCCGGGTCCTCATTTTACCTACCTCGGAAGGATGGAAGGCTGAGTCAACCTTGAGCCTGGTGAGATTTGAACTCACAGTAATTGCAGGTAGCTGGTGGTAGTTAACAGCACTTTAGTCTGCTGCGCCACCAAGGCTCTTTTCCTTGTTCTTTCCTTGTTCTTATCCGTCACTGTTTAGAGCAAGGGTGTCCAACTGTGGCAACTTTAAGTCCTGTGGACTTCAGCTGGCTAGGGAATTCTGGGAGTTGAAGACCACCGGTCTTAAAGTTGCCAAGGTTGGCTACCCCAAGTAGCAGTCTGGATGGCCACATTCTTTCTTAAGCGTGACCCGAATGGCTTAGGCTCAAGCCTATTTGAGCCATAGTGGTGCAGTGGTTGGAATGCAGTACTGCAGGCTACTTCTGCTGACTGCCGGCTGCCTGCAATTTGGCAGTTCGAATCTCACCAGGTTCAAGGTTGACTCAGCCTTCCAGCCTTCCGAGGTGGGTAAAATGAGGACCCAGATTGTTGGGGGCCACAAGCTGACTATGTAAACCGCTTAGGGCTGTAAAGCACTGTGAAGCGGTATATAAGTCTAAATGCTATTGCTATTCGAACCTTTGAGTCATCGGTATAGGGGGCTGAAAAGCTGAGTTTCCATCCTGATTTATACTAAAGATGGATTACCCAGTTATAGTGCAATAGATGCATGTGTTTTAAATCTCTACACCCAGGAAATCATCCCCCTGTTCGTCAACAAACACTAGAGTCCCATTATATTTATTTCTTTATTATTCATTTTTCTTCTTTGGATTTGTTCTACCTGTGTTTGGCACCACACTCTTCTAGCACATACAGCAAAAGATTTGGTGTTTCACCTGGCTTGTTGCAAAGCCCAAAGCTGCTCAGAGTTGAGAGGAAATGACTGGCCCAAGGATCAGCCAGCTGGTTTCTGTGCCTAAAGAAGGACTGGAACTTCCTCATCAATATCCAGCACCCTGGTCACTGCTTCACATTGCCCCTCTCTTAATTTTTCTGTTGATTACATTTAACACCCCAGCAATATTGTTTTACAGTACCTTTCAGAACTCCTCTCTGTTAAATCCTATTATTCTTTATTCATCTTAGACATGTAGTATTACTGTTGAACCAAAATCTGTATTGTATATTAAATATTCACATGCAAAGGATTCACTGGAACTTTATGAGTATCCAACACAGCCTTAGTTATTGGATGTCATCCTAAATCAAGGAGAAGAATCCAGGGAAAATTAACTGTGCTTTGTTCTGAAATATCTGAGTAGGGTAGGGTAGGGTAGGGTAAGGTAGGGTAGAGTAGAGTAGAGTAGAGTAGAGTAAAGTAGAGTAAGACTAGGACAGGACAGGACAGGACAGGACAGGACAGGACAGGACAGGACAGGACAGGACAG
>WNWU01000047.1:4954714-4976182 GCA_012654045.1 Ptyas mucosa | reverse complement strand
AATAGGAATAGGAATAGGAATAGGAATAGGAATAGGAATAGGAATAGAATAGAATAGAATAGAATAGAATAGAATAGAATAGAATAGAATAGAATAGAATAGAATAGAATAGAATAATTTATTGGCCAAGTGTGATTGGACACACAAGGAATTTATCTTTGGTGTATATGCTCTCAGTGTACATACGGAGAATAAAATACATTCATCGAGAATAAAGATACAACACTTAGTGATAGTCAAGGTTACAAATAAGCGATCAAATCGTACTAGGAAACAAAAACAATATAAATTGAAAGATACAAGAAACATGGTTATAGTAATAACTGGAAAGAGATAGGTACTAGTAAGGAAGTGAAGAATAAAAGTAATACAGACTTAGTAAATTATTTGACAGTGTTGTGGGAATTAATTGTTAAGCAGAGTGATGGCATTCGGGGGGAAAACTGTCCTTGTGTCTAGTTGTTCTGGTGTGCTGTGGGTAGAAGTTGAAACAATTTATGTCCAGGATGTGAGGGGTCTGTAGGAGGGGTTGATTCTGCTTGCCTTTACTACCGGTTTGCAACGGAACCGCGCGCATGCGCAGAAACTTCCTGATGACAGCGGAGCCTCCCGTTGGTTTTACTACCGGTTCTTGCGAACCTGTCCGAACCGGGGGCAATCCACCACTGATCTGTAAGTATTATTTAAGGAATCTCTTTCTTTGTGGGCTCTCATTAACTCACATTATTCTCTCTCTCTGCTTTGCCTTCTGTTTCTGTGGCAGGTCACAGTTCCTTGTCACGACCTAAATCTTTGCTGGTGTCCTCCCCCTCCACAAAGCTGCTTACCTTAGAGGAGGCCCAGGCAAGGACTCAGGCTCAAATAAATTCCCCAGCCCTGACAGACAGCAAGTACATCGAAGTCGGTGAAGGACCTGCTGCTTTGCAGGGGAAGTTCCATACCATCATAGACTTCCCCTCTGAAAGGTAGAAGTATCTGTCTGTCTGTCTGTCTGTCTGTCTGTCTGTGTCTAATTGCATTGTCCCACACTTAGGTTTTCCATGAACAGTTTTGAAATCGAAATATTCTTCATTCCCTCTCATTTGCTGCTGGCCTGTATAAAAGGCCGCGGGCTTATAGCTTCTCCGTGTGAATTGCTTAAGTTGCTTCCGGGGCCACCACGGTGCTTTCAACCACTTTCTCAACGCCAAATCTTTTCTTGCTGTAGAAAGAGGCCTCCCAGTAAGATGAAAAAATCCCCCGTTGGCAGCTGGCGCTCCTTCTTCAACCTGGGAAAATCATCCTCTCTTTCCAAACGGAAATTACAGCGCAACCCAAGTGAGCCATCCGAAATGAAGGCGATCGCTCTGGCAGGTAAGGCCGCCCCTGTATCCATGTCAGCAAGGTGTTGCAGAGCTGACCTTAGATGCTTCTGGTTTACTCCACATGCATTGTTTTTTTTTTTTTTAGTATTAATTATTTAGTTTAGTTTTAGTTTTAATTTACTTTATTGTCATTGCACCTCGTACAACGAAATTAAATGCCATCTTCAATGTACATTATAACTATAAAAATAAAACACACACACGCATCCTTCACTTTCTATACAAGTGAATTGAAAACCCCTGATATTGCATGAATATTGCACTATACAGAATTCAATATAGTAACTGCCCTGGGATAGAAGCTGTTTTTCAATCTATTTGTCCTTGTTTTTTTATTATCCTGTACCGTCTGCCAGATGGTAATAGTTCAAAAAAAGAAAAAAAAGGTGCCCAGGAAGAGATGGATCTTTAAGAATGTTTTGAACTTTCTTAAGGCAGCGGAAGCTATAAAGCTCTTCCAAAGAGGGGAAAGGACAATCAATGACCCTCTGGGCAGTTATGTTAACCCTAACATTAATTAAATTAATGTTAATTTATTTCACAATAAATCACAGCATGCTCTGCTCTGAATGTAATTGAGAAATGCCGGAATTCTTCTGGTTCCAAAGAGGCATTTATAAACGAGGACGTTGCTCTAATTTCTTAGCACGCGTCGCTAAAACATCCTTCGTATGCTCAGGAGCACTCCTGTAGAACTGGAATCCCCTTGTTGCAGCCTGAAAACATACTTTGTTATATATTCATGGTCAGTCCACTACGCTCTCGCAAAACCTTTGACCAGTCCCTGCTCCATTTGATTCATACAGCGAATGTTTTAAAGGCTAAAAATTCAGCTCTGTGAAGAACTTGACATGTTCTTTTAGTCCAGTGTTTCTCAACTGTGGCAACTTGGAAGAGGAGTGACAGTCTGTAGCAATTCTCAGTCATCATCCAGGTCGTGGTTGTCCCAAAGGTGCTTTTTTCAGGAGGCAACTGGACTTTCTTGTTTTTTCTTTGAAGACGTTTCGCTTCTCATCCAAAAAGCTTCTTCAGCTCTGACAGGAAAGTGGGGAATGGAAGGATTTATACTCCTTGCAGACAGCTTGTCATTTGCATCCTTTTTGAGGGTCGTTGAAGCACTTGGAGGTTTATTGTGTCCTCGGGGTCGCTTGGGTGGTGCTCCTGATTCCTGTAGTCTGCATTTTTTTCCTCTGGAAATCCATTCCTACTCCCTCACCATTCAGTGGGTGTTCATCCCAAATTGCATAGCTAAAAGTCCGTAGTGATTCTCAGTCTTCCAGGTCACGGTTGTCCCAAAGGTGCTTTTTTTTTCAGGAGGCAACTGGAGTTTCTTGTTTTTTTCCTTTGAAGACGTTTCGCTTTTCATCCAAGAAGCTTCTTCAGCTCTGATTGGATGGTGGGCAATGGAAAGAAAAAACAAGAAAGTCCAGTTGCCTCCTGAAAAAGCACCTTTGAAGATGAGTGGACTTCAACTCCCAGAAATCACCAGGCAGCATGGCATAGCATAGCTGGCTGGGGAAATTCTGGGAGTTGAAATCCACCCGTCCTCAAGTTGCTATGGTTGAGAAGCACTGTATTAGACAAATAAATTTTCATCTCTATGTTGTGGCCCGCCAACAGAGCAGGCAGTAGAGTTGGACAGTGAGGAGGTTGGGGAGGAACTTGGGCCAGTCCTGGAGTCTGGGGAAGGCTCGGACGAGGGCTCCGAGTCGGAGGCAGAGAGGGGTTCAAGGCCATCTGGTAGTTCTTTGCCTCCTCTGGAGTCTCCGGAGTCTGACATCAGCGAGGAAGAAGAACAGTGTGATCCTGTTCCCAGTGTGTGCATGCGCAAAGATGCCAGGAGACAGGAACAATTAGGAAAACAGGGTCGACTTGGGAGTAAGGCTTGGAGATGATTGGCCCCTCCCATAAGACATAAAAGAGAAGCGAATGGGATGTGAGCTTTTGCAGGAAGCAATTAGTTCATCTGGTCGGTAAAAGCTGTGGAAAAGTTCCGTTTGACTCTGTGCTAAGTTTGGCCTTGCCCTGCGTGTGGCAATTAGTTCTCTGGCAGTATTCCAGGGGAGATAAGGTGGGTGTTTGTAAAACTCCCCTGCAAGACTGCTTGAGAAGCTGTTCAGACTAGGAATGACAATAATTCACAGCTGTATGAATTAAAGGTTTGCCGGGACTAAGTTTGTGCTATTTAATCCCTAAGAAAGCCTAGGTCAGGACACTCTGGGGGATGTATGGTCATATTTTAAATATATTCCGTTGTTTTGTTTCTGACTGATCAGGAGGAAGAGGAGACAGTGGAACCCTGCGCTCCGCCAAGAGCGAAGAGTCTCTTTCATCTTTGCATGCAATAGATGGCAAGTTGGCTTTTATTTGTATTTTCCTAAGAGCTTCTTCTAGAGACAGCAAATGCATACTTTAGTAAATATCCTATCTATAAAGAATTAGGAGGCAAAGGTCTCGGGAGGCTTGTTTGTGTCTGCATTAGGTGAAGAAACTTGTGCTTTTTACTCCTTAATAAGTCACTTTTTATCACCACCTTTTTTGGTGCAATTTTGGAGAAGAAAAAAAAGAATCTTTCCATGAAATAATATGCACAGAAACCTTGAAAGGTTCTTCCTTATTTCCCAGTCCTAGCAGGAAAAAGAAAACCGTGGAGACGTTAATATGGATGCAGGGAGGTGCATAAACATCTGGGACCAGAGTTTTAAGAACATCCTGTATTCTAATTACAAAGTCCCCATATCAAGACAAATTTACCTTACGTGCGGCCAGAATCTGAAAATAACATTTTAACACAGCACAGTACTTAAGCAAAATGGTTCGGTTGAGATCGGCATACGTCAGACTGATTGGGGTAGATTGTAAGGGTGACAGCGAAATATAATTTTATCATATTTTATTTATCTCTATGTTAAATTCTCATATTTTATTCCAATTTCATTTTAAACTGTGTTTTATTCCGATTTCATTTTAAGTCATATTTTATTCCAATTCCGTTTTAAATCATATTTTATTCCAATTCCGTTTTAAATCGTTTTTATCAGATTTTAGTAATAACTTGTGTCTGGGACTCTGCACTTTGATATGGCCCAAGTGCTAATCAATAAAGTAAGCTCCAAAAAACAAAAAACAACAACAAAACCCCTCACCAAACTACAAAGACTCAGAAGAAAATATATCCCTGTATTGTTTACAGAAAACCAAAGAGCAACTGACCATTTTACAGAAGGGGAGCCTTTACGTAAGTAGGCAAAGTACTAATGACCGTCTTTCCTCTTTTTTTTTTTTTTTGCCAGGTGAGTCTAAACTGTTTCGGCCCCGAAGACCAAGATCGAGCAGCGATGCTTTATCAGTTTCTTTTAACGGGGAGTTGTTGGGCAACATGAATCGCTGCAATTCTTACGACAATCTACCCCAGGACCAAGAAAGCGACGGCGACGAGGGACATCTACAGGTCCCTGCCCTCATTTCTCCCAGGTCGGCAGAGGATGTCGACCTGAGCCCGCCGGAGATTGGGGTGGCTAGCTTGGATTTCGACCCGATGTCTTTTCAGTGCAGCCCACCCAAAGCAGAATCCGAGTGTCTTGACAGCAGCACCTCCCTGTTGGAGTCCATGGACTACAACAAGGATAAGCCAATCCTCTTTAAGAAAGAGCTAGACTCGGGCAGCCAGTCTCATACGCCCTGCAGTGCCACCAGCTCGGAACCAGTTTCTCCTTACCAAGAAAAAAATCCAAGTCCCTTCTTCACCTTGGATTTGAGCCCACCTGAAGAGAGACCACCAAAACTCCTGTCTTTCTCCGAGAAACTCACCTGTGCCTATTCCCCCAAGTCGATCCAAAAGCCAGTCAAGTCTCCGCCGCTCTCTGCATCGGAGCCCGTTCCTTATGCCGTCCCCAGCCGAATGCCGGACGTGGTTACCGGAGGAGTGTCAGAAAACGTTGGCCCTTTCGATTGGGCTAAAAAAAACGTTGACGGCAATGAAGCGTCAAGCATGTCCCTTTCCCAGTTCATGGGAAGCAGTGAAAGTAGGCATGGTGAAGAACACCAGCAGGAACTCCAGAATCCGGGAGATACCAAGAAAGCAGAGCTTCAAGAAGAGGTGGAACCACTTACGCTCAGCAGCGGCCAGAGTAAGCCTGTACCTTCTGGACTGACACAGCCAGGTACAGTGTGTTTTCCTCCATTTTTTCTTTAAGTTCACAAGCCGCCAAGCTCTCGCTTCTCTGCACGCCTTTAAAAAGAGGGGGAAACACTGGTAATAATGATAATAGTAATAAATAATAATAATAATAATAACAAAGTATGTGTCTTCCAGAGCCTATAGATGCTGCTTGGGTCCTGATAGTGAACATTAAAAGAACCTAAGCTTCTCTGCAGCCTCCTTGTAACACACACAGACACACACACACACACACACACACACACACCCCACAGCCCTGTGAATATTTTATATAGCCCTGTCTCTTTTCACTTTTTTCATAACACGAGACGATCTCTTCCGATCAGAATGCTTCCTGATAAAACGTTATATTTTTGTAACTAACCATAGAAATAAATAAATTGGGCTGCACTCGAAGAAGAGACCTTTTTTTCTGGCCAAAAGTAACCCGTGATTTAAGTCCCATCCAACGATCTGGCATTTTCTTTCTGCACTGCCTGCCGCTTAGTCTTTAGGACCGCCACAGGAACTTGTAGACAATCTCTTGGCGCTTTTTCACACCGAACTGCTATCCCTGTTTTGCATGCATGAGAGAAGACGCACTTTGTCACGCCAAGGAGTTGCCACTGTGAAATGTTGGACTATTTTTTAAAAAAAAAAAACTTTTTTTTTTTATAATGATCTATAGGAATTGCTCACTCTCCTTTTAACGGGATAAAGTAGTAAACCATTCTCTTTTTGTTTTTGTTTTGTTTTGTTTCTACTCTTCTTCCCACTAGGAGCCGTTGCCCTTGTCACCCCCCAGGATTCTGCTCCAGTCAATTCTGTTTCTGTTGTCCCTCCTCCACCTCCGAAAAATGCCGCCCGCATCCTGGCTCTTGCCTTGGCCGAATCTGCCCAACAAGCTTCAGTTCAGTCTCAGAAGAAACCAGATATTTATTCAGACTGTAACAACTGCGGGAAAAGCGAGAGTGCAGAAACTCTAGAAAAATTCCACCCATATCCTGGCTCTGCTTCGGAAAGGCTCCAGTTCTATGCTGCTCTGCCAGAGAACCCGCTCAGTTTTCAGATGGTTGGGGATCTTCAAAGAAGCGGCTTGCCAGTAGGTCAGGGTCCCCAAAGCAGTGGCACGTCTGAAGGCGACAGCCATCTCCACCTTCTCACTTCTGAACATCGGGACCACTCCACTTTCTCTAATAACGTGACAGGAGACCTTCACGGTGGTACTAACATGGGCTGGGACCACTCCCACTTCTATCCATGTACAGTTGGAGACACACACCTCCTTACTCAATCTTTTGCCTCGGAGGATCAGAGTCATCTTCATTCCTGTCCTGGACGAACCGTTCAGGCCGAGTCATCTACAGCGGAGATACCACTAGAAAGTCCTCCACTCCATGCTGGTGTCCCTTTGGATAAGAACCCAATCCAGGCCACCAAGATTCATTTTCCCATCTGTAAAGTGGAGGACAGACTTCCCTTTCCTTCAGTCCCTCCTGGGGAGAAAAGCGTCCCCGCAGATCTAGCCTGCGTCATGAAGAACCACCCAGCAGCTGCCAAACTTAATTCTGGCATGTCCAGACCGAACGTCCCACCTCAGCCTTCTACAGTCACCAGCAACATTACATGGGGGGAAGCGGCTCTTCCTGCAGGAACTCACCAAGTTCCACCCGTGAGACCAGGGGACCAGCCAGCCGTGGGGCAGACTCCTCCCAAGAAACCTTCAGGAGGCTTCAGTCAGGTAAAACCTAAGTAGGAGCAATAACAAGAGCACTTAGACTTATATACTGCTTCACAGGGCTTTTTACAGCCCTCTCTAAGCGGTTTACAGAGTCAGCCTAGTGTCCCCAACAGTCTGGGTCCTCATTTTACCGACCTCGGAAGGAGGGAAGGCTGAGTCAACCTTGAGCCTGGTGAGATTTGAACTGCCGAACTGCAGCTAGCAGTCAGTTGAAGTAGCCTGCAGCACTGCACTCTAACCACTGCGCCACCTCGGCCAAGCTCCATTCTCTCTGCCCTCTCTTTTTGTACATTATAACTCGGGGGAAATTTATGTCCAAAAAAACCCCCACAACCTCTACTCTACTCCTATCTCCCCACCTCAGTTTACTTGATTTTTACCTGGCTTCCCTTTTTCTATTTTAATTAATAGTTTTTCTTCTGCCCACGTTCCTTAAAGCGAGCATCGGTGTGTGAGCTTTTTCCCCCAAGGTTTTTTTTTTTAGTTGATCTCAAGAGGAAATGGAACATTTGAGATTTTGGTTGCCGATTTTCTCCTAAGAAAATGATAGTTAGCAAGATAAATCAGCAAGGAGCCTGATTTAGCTCAGCAGACTAAAAGCATAGTGATTTAAACCAGCTGCCTGCAATTACTGTAAGTTCGAATCTCACCAGGCTCAAGGTTGACTCAGCCTTCCATCCTTTCTCAGGTAGGTTAAATGAGGACCCGGTTTGTGGGGGCAATAAGCTGACTTTGTATAAAATATACAAAAGTATGAAGGCTATCGCTTAACGCATTGTAAGACGCCCTGAGTCTCCGGAGAAGGGCGGCATATAAATCAAATTAAAAAAAATAAAAAGATGCTGTGACCGAGGTGTTCTAGGAATAGTCATGGAACATTTCGGTTTCCATTGGATGAAGTTTAAGGTTGTCATAACAACCTGTAGCACTAAATTAAGTGTAGCAGTAGGTGGTGCTATTCCGACACATATTGGCTAACTGCAGTAAGATGGTTCATAAGCAACTATTGCAACTATTTCAGCAGGGACCTGCTTTGCATTAAATCATCCCATTGCTTATTTGGCCCCATTTTCTTTAATGACATGACGGTAGTAAATTAATGCATACCACATAATTAATGAAGGATACGTAAACATTGCTAAAGATTCAGATTTTAAAATTCTGCCACCTATAGGCATGGAAAATATTATATATGGGCAATAAGTAGTAGCTGAAGACTTGAAAAAGCCTACATTTCTATAAGGTCACCCCAAATTTGAAATATTAATTCTTCGAAATGGCTTGACTACGTCTTTCATTACATTTCCCGTTGAAGTGAAAAGTCGGTGCGAATAAATCACCTGCCATCCAAACGTTGTACTTTTTTCCCCCTGGAAAAAGCTCTGTTGAGTTGCTAGTTTAAAAAAAAAAAAAAACTAGTTTGGTTTGCAAGGGAAGCCTGTATTCATTTCCGTAACCGTTTTGGGATTTATAATTTCTAACCTTTGTGCTTTCTTCTACCAGGTACAAGGAGAGACAACTGCAGACAAATTGCTGGAGCCTAGAACAGCCGAGCCAGCTCCCGTCTTGGATGCGGAAGCCAGCGCTACAATCCAGTGCACGTCAGCCACCCCAGTGGCTCTGTTTCACCAGGGACACTTGGAGAAACCCCGAGAAAATACCAGGGCTCCACCTTTACAGATGAGGTCCGAATCTGTCCCAGCTCAATCGTCGTACCCTTTCATGCCTCCGGTACCGCCTGTGAGGACAATGGAGAGCAAACTTGCAGCTGCCATGCATTCCAACAGCGCTGACACGATAAACCCTGCCAATTTTCATGCTTTTATGGCTTCTTCTTCATTGCCACTGTCAGCGGAGGATGTGTTGGCAACACCTGCCCTGTCTAAACAAGCATCCCTTCCGTCGGCCTATTTCGTTCCCTCCAAGTCAGAAAGCACGCCGGAGCCTCCAGCGCATCCCAAACCCTCATCGGCTCATCAATACAGGGCTGAAAATAGCCAGCCCCACCTTTTTCACAGCAAGTCTGAGCAGCATCCGGGCTACCCTTCTCTGTCAGAGACCCCCCCTTCCTTGGGGTCCCGATATAACGTGTACGCCAGTCAAGGAAAGAGCGCGTATGTTCATTATGCCAAGCCACGCAATCGGATCGAATACCTGTCTTCCCTAAGCCCAACGATGAGGAGCAGCAGTTGTGCGGAGGAAGCCCCACCCTACCCCACCATCCGGAGGGTGCATTCTCTCCACGTGTCTACTCCCTCCGCCATCCGATCGGTTCCCATCTCCCGCACTGAGGTGCCTCCTGATGACGATCCTCTTTACTGCCCTAGACCCCTCCTCCAGTACAAGCCATATCAGCCCCATGGAGATTATCACGTCACTCAGTTGCAACCTTATTTTGAGAACGGACGGGTTCATTACCGATACAGCCCTTACTCAAGTTCCTCCAGCGTTTCTTGTTATACCGCAGGCGAGGGTGGATTTTACGACTTGGACCCTTATGGTACAGTGAGGTTGAGGCAGTTCCATCCTCTCCCAGGCAAAGATTTTCCATCCTACTCCAAGTTACCAACCAAGAACCTCTACCGCTGTCCTGGTTTACCACCCTACTCTCGGGGAGGTCTTCCTGGGCACCTAGCAGGCAAAGAGCATAGTTTCATCAGCAGGGATGTGCCACCTGCCTCTGACGTCAAACCCATGTATGTCTCCTGGGACTTAGAAGATATGGAGAAATACTGCATGCAGTCTATCCGCCGAGAGAGCCGTGCCCGTCAGAAAGTCAAGGGGCCAGTCATGTCCCAGTACGACAATATAGCCCCTTTGTTGCAAGAGGAGGTACGGGCCACAGACGTTGTTCACTTGCGCAGCAAATCGGATCCTGGGAAAACTGGACTCCTCACTGTTGCTGATGGGAAAGAAGGAAGATACCTAAACGAGGGAGAGGAACGCTACTACGGGCCCCAGCTGGAACCGGACATCGACAGAGCCCATTACCGTGGTGGTTATGGGAACGGACAGTCAGAGAAACCTATGCTCCCTCAGAAACAAAGCAGCCTGAGGAACAGAAAACCGCCCGAGGTCGGTTGTAATTCCATTGAGCACAGAATGCACCTTGCACACGAAGCGGCTCACAGGCAGCCGCTGGATGCTAAAAACACCCCTCCCTATACTGATTACCGACCAAAGGGCCACTCGTCGGAACCCACAGAATCCCTGACATATCAGCACTCGGGTGGAAAATACATCCCAGCTAACCATGACGTGTTGAGACTGAACCACAAAGAGGTGAAGCTGGCCGAGGACGGAGAACGGGCTCGGTCGAGACACCCGGCTGCTCCAGCTGAAAAGCACTCCAGAGACTGCTATAAAGAGAGCGAGCACTACGGGCAGCCTCCGGGCCCACCGCCTAAGCCGGAACGGAGCCATAGCCTCCGCTTCCAGCACTCCGAGAGCACACCGCGGGATGCCAGTCTCCTGTACCCATACCAAACCCTTGGCAAACGCCAAAGTACGACGACTGTGGTATCCCAGTATGATAATTTGGATGATTACCATACCATGCCTCAGCACCAAAGAGGGGGATACTCTGGAGGAGGGGGAGTTGCACCTTCTTTTCCTCATCCACATAGTAGGACTTACGCCACAGCTTTGGGCCAAGGAGCGTTCCTACCGTCTGAGCTTTGCCTTCAGAGGCCAGAGACGGAAGTCCACGCAGAGTGAGCTCGGGGGGCCCGAAGGGATAGAGTGTTAGCAGCCTCTGCTGGACAGTGGACTGGTTTATTTTTTCAATGATGCACAAACATGCACACAAACACACAAAACCAACTCCTTCCATTAGCCCCTGTTGAGTTTCTGCTCTGTCCAGTCCTCATGCCGCTTATAGGGACTTTTTTTAAAAAAACAAAACAAAACACTAAATGTATAGTTTTATCCCATCGTTTAAAATGTAGCTTGCAACAATCACACAGGCTTTTTTTTATTATTATTATTATTAAACTTGAAGACGCAACCGGTCTCCAGGAAGAGCAGCATTAAGGATGAAGAGAGAGACGGGTCGCACTGTGAATGATTCTCAGTTTCCATAGATTTCAACTCATGGCGTTTCCTTTAGCGGTCCCTGTCCTTTAAAGCCACATGCATGATGTACGTATTGATAGGCTAATACAGACGTTTCTTCTCCAGGCAAAAACCCCTTGTCTGTGCTCATTTAAAGGAAGTTTTACGGAATGCCAAGCTTTAGTCAATATTTTAACTTGGGTCCTTTGGGTCCCCCCTCAAACTCTAGGGGGGAAAAAAATTTTTTTGCATCGTGTGTTCTTCTCCCTTTAGTTATACCACCACTATAACATAACTTTTTTCCACCCTAAATTTTGCTTTCCCTATTTGTCAAGGTCCAAGCCAGTCACACATTGGGCGACTGGTATCGCTAAGAAGGTGGTGAGCTCTCAGGCATGTTACCTGGTCTTATTTCCCCATGAAGAAATCTGTAATAAGCTGCTTCACATATTTGAGAAGTGAGGGAAGGGCAGGGAGGGAACCATTCATATGTTATAATCGGAGCTTTGCTTTGCTAGGCCGATAGACGCTGCCTCTATTATTTCATAAAGGGAATAAACTTCCCGAACTTTTCCATAGCAAGTGGCGTATCTTGCAAAAGCTTCTGAGCAGCAAAATATCCAGGGATCTTTCTCCTGAATGAGAGCTGCAATGCTGGGTTCCTCCCCCTCGTCCGCCCCCCTGCCCCCCCCCCCCCCCCGGTTACGGATACAAGAGAATCGTGATGCGTTTCATCGTTTTAGCACTGGAAATTTATTTCAACATTGTTATTAAGTAGCCTTGTGCCTAGCCTAACCCAGCAGTGGTCTAGAGTCTAGAAAAACAATTCCGTATTTCTTTCTGATTGCTCGGTGCTGCCGATCAGCTGATCCTGATAAGCTCATCGTTATAGAAGTAGGGAAAGGTACTACAGATGTAGGAAAATTCCAGTTGGTTTGATGGGAGAGTCAGTAAAACAGGCCACAATACACCGGCACCTGTCATGTAGTGTTTATAGGATAGCGATGCGTGCTTAGTACTTACTTGGACTCTACAACTTCCAGCAGTCCCAGCCAGCATGAGATTGGTAGCAGGTGGTTGGAAAATCGGTGGTCTGGCAAGAAGTGTGTGTGTGTGGGGGGGAGAGAGAGCTCCCAAGTCCCATGCTGCCCCACACTGTAAGGGAGACCTGTGTGCAGTAGATGCCCTGTGGGTACGCAACTGCCTCTCACTTTTTAAATTTTTATTTTAAGATGCCTGTTGAAAGGGGATGCCGCATTGGATTTCCTTTTCTGGAGAAGTTATCCTTCGTGTCCTTGTCACAACTGGAGCGCGGAGGGACCTTGTGGTTTTCATGCTGCCTTAGGCTAGCTCAAACAACCTGTCCGTGCTCAGCTCAGCTACAAAGGTTTTCCAAAGTGGCCGGAGTCTATCCCAGGAATAAAGTGCTTTCTTCTTTGAGGTCACCACAACAATGTTAACGCTAGTATGAGGCCTGTAAGAAGCATCTGTGTCGTTTTTCTCTGTCCGGGCCCTTGTTACAGCATCATTGATGGGCATTAACTCAGAATACTACCTATGTCAGGTTTGCCCTTGAGCAACATCAGGTATCTTCACAAGGGGTAACAGAAGCTTCTCGAAACCAGCAAAGTATCAGTTACTCAGATTGTCCCCTACAGCTACAGTCAGATTACGTTTTTTTGATCATTCCGACGCATAGTTTCTTTTGAAGTTCTGATTGTCTTAAGTACAGATTTAGTGGTCAGAAAATTCACTGTGATTTAAAGTTGCTTCTGTTTTTCAAAAAACAAACAAACCGCCCTATTTTTTTTTATTTATTTTTTTTTTTTGTTTATTTAGGCTGCAATAGTGAGAAACAGAGGAAGGGGCATTCCAATGCACTAATGTCTGGCGCAAGCAGATTTTTTTTTTTTTTTTTGCTAGGGTCTTTCCTTGCCCCTTCTAACAAGCCCTGTTGTAACCTACAAATGGCACACGGCTGTTGTGGCTTCCAGCCTTTTGATCTCTTGATGTTCTGTCGGTGGATGCTGGCTTACATTGTTCAGTTTCCCTTTAGGATTAGGGCAAGGATATACCATTGTCCTCAGGACAGTTGAGGTTCAGGATTCAACACCTACAGTTCAAACTTGTATCTTCACAAAACCCTCAATTTTCCTTGTATTCTCTCCTTCCGTCAGTCTTAGGTTATCTGTTGCCCAGAACCAACCTGATTTCTTTTCCTGTCTGTAACTCCTGTTTTTGTCCCTCCTCTAACTGGGCTGATGATAATATGATCTCATCTCTTTTTTTTTTTTTTTTTTTTTTTGGAAGGGCAGGGCAAAGGGGAGGAAGAGCCCACCCTTTAATTTTTAAACACCGTTTCCATTTATTGCCATAAATACCTGAGCTGCATCCTTGCCCTGTCCGCCGCTTAGAGCATTTAACCGAAACAATTTCAACAGAGAATTGAGCGTTCGGTCACGGAATATTGTCCCTTGTCGCGTAGGGCCTCTGCGTGGTTGGGAAAGCGCTGTACAAAGCTTCAGCTCGAAAACGCCAAGAGTTTAATGGCAGCAATTACATTCGGCAAAAGTTTCCTGAGCTTTGAAAGAACTGCGACAATCGCTCGGTTCCTCCTGATATTTCTATCACTATTTCTTTTTTTTAAAGCCCCCTTTCCTTCCCACCCCCATGAAAGCCATAGAATTAACTATGCAGGCCTGTTCATGTACCCTGGTTAATTTTGGAGCACCGAACTTTAAAGGAGACATTCCCCCCTCTTCTTTAACGAACCTAAATCTAGGCTCCACTCCCACAGTGTACAAAAATTGCTCATCTTTTTTTCTTGTAAGCACTGGGGTTGTGGTTAAAAATACTTGCTCATCACATCAGCCATAAACCTTAGCTCTAATTAGCTGTGGCAACTGGCCTTCAGGTCCCAATCAAAGAACCTGATGATGCAAACCATCCCTTAAGTTTCTTTCCTTTTGTTGATGAAACTTCAGATTCTTAACTGTAGACTGTGCTCCCATCTACATCCAGGTTTGTATGTGTGCTTAGAGGAAAACCGTTCCTCCCTTGGTAGCATTAGCAGGCCTTTGCAGGCCCTGCGTCCTTGTTCCTAACGTTAAAACGAGTTTTTAATCAGGTGTAAAATGTTTATGCAGATGATAGCGAAAAACATTGTGCCTACGTCTTCGCAGACGTAATCTGGGGGAGGGGGGGTCTTACCGCTTGGAGGGAGGGACACAATGAGAATTGCACAGTTCTGGGAGAAACCGCCCCACGCAACCAAAATTTGCTTGCTTTTGAAACGATGTTCCCCATTCATCCCAAGAGACACGTGTCCCCTTGTATGTGTTTTCCCCACCCACCCCCAGACGCCCCGTTTCGATTCGATAGGTCAATGCGTCAGTGGACTGCGACGTGACAAAACACAGCATTTGGGAATGGTGTTGTAGACTTAGAGGATTCTGAATTTAATTTTTACAGGTGGCTTCGGCATGACATTTTCTCCAGAGTTTTGTGCTATGGGAACTGATGCAACGGGCATGGTACACTTTTAACATGTGCTCAGTAACTTCAGTGTCTCCAGTAAGTTTAATATTGTATAGCTCCATTGCAAAACGAACAAGAAATGATTGTTGTGCGGTTTTATTTTCCTGCTGTGGAAACTTGAGTCGTCTTTTTTGAGCCACATGCGAGGCTCCTCTCAGAAAGACTGGGGGAGCTCTCTTAAGTGTTCTCTTTTTAATTTATATAGTGTCTTATTTTTTATTATTTTTATTTTTTACTCTTGTGTGTAAGAACTGGTATAAAATGTATATGCCGACGAGCTCATGTTCTTTTATGTAAATATTTTTGTGTATCCCACTTCCTCCCCTCCCTTGTAAATATTTAGATTCTCATTTCTCCGCGCTGTATGGGGGCGGATGTGTTCATTTACTATTCTTATTTTTTAATTTGTACTGTAATGCTATGACCACACTTCAGGTGTCTTGTGCTATTAAAAACAGAACAACCTAACAGTCCCACAAACCTCAGATGTACAACTCAGCAATTAATGAAGCCAGGTTAAAGTCTTACGTTGTGGTCTCCGTTATTTTTCCTGCATTTTCACTTATTTTACAGAGTTTATAGAGAGAGAAGTTGTAGCTTGGAGCATTAACACCGTCCATGACACAACACCACCATGATTTCCCAAATGGAATGGTTTAATCTCTCATCACTGGTTTATCTTAACACGTGAGTGAATCTTATAAGCACAAAAATTCACGTTTGCACCTATAATTTCCATGTAACACGAGAAAGAACATCACCATCGTCCCACTGATTTTTTTTCTACTTCACAAAGAATGTTCAGAGTAACATTTTCTCCAGTGATGGATTTCAAAAATTTTTATACCGGTTTTGTGGGTGTGGCATGGCTTGGTGGGCGTTGCAGGGGAAAGATACTGTAAAATCTCCATTCCCACCCCACTCCAGGGTAAGGATATTGCAAAATCCCAATTTCCTCCTGATCAGCTGGGACTTGGGAGGCAGAGAATAGATGGGGGCGGGGCCAGTCAGAATTTTTACTACCGGTTCTCCGAACTAGTCAAAATTTCCACTACCGGTTCTCCAGAATTGGTCAGAACCTGCTGAAACCCACCTCTGATTTTCTCCCTTACCTGCTATTGACCTGGACAGCAGCGGGTTTCACATTATGTTACTATTGTTTCACCGTGCGCACGCTCGCTTTGTGTGCACGCCTGCCTTTTGCACATGCATCTGGCCCGCACATGTGCTTCACTTGCCCACTCGCCGTGCATGTGCCCTATCTCAAAAACGTGCCTTAACAGGATGGCAAACAGCCAGGGCAGGTGGGCAAGCCCCTCCATGATTTCAGCTACCGGTTCGGGCAAACTCGTCTGAACCGGCTGAATGCCACCTCTGGACCTGGAGCACTTTTTAAAAGGGCAAGTGAGGTTCAACGATCAAACGGTCGAACTTACAGTTGAAGACAGCATTGCGTTAACACAATAGAAACGGCAACATTTTTTTACAACGTTTTGAATCTTTTTTTTTTTTTTGCATCAACATTTTAATTGCTTTTCTATTTATCGTTTTGGGTTCTGTAAGCCACCCAAAGTCAGCCTATCAGACAGCCGGGCAGCATCTAAATTTAATAAAATAAGTAAATAAAAGCAGCTGTCAACAACAATGAAATACAGTACTGAAGGTTTTTAAAAAAATTTCTAGACAATACATTTTTTTCCTTTTGTCTTATTTCACTACCATACAATCACTTTTTAAAAATGGAAGCTACGGAAACATACATCAAGGGATACACAAAGATGCTGTTCAATTCCACAACGTTCCCCCAAAACAGATTTTTTTTTTTAAAAAAAAATGCCCAGCTTTCAACTCTTACTGAAGTTTCCTACAGTTTTCGCGTCTCGGATGATCCACAGCTCACCATATGTGGGAGAGAGTTGCGGCTCCTGGGAAATTGATGGGATTCCTCAAACGGGAAAGAAATATTACACAGCATAAGAAAAACTGGTTTTCCAAAACTATTTTTTTTTTTGTTTTAACTTCTTGGTGTACCCAATTTAACAAAACTTGGTGTAAAAAAAAGAAGAAATATAGGGATGTTCAGAGTTCCAGAGCATTAGGCAGTTGCAGATAGCAACATGAATCATAACTATCGTATGTGCTACTTTACTACATCTATCTTCAAGGGGATGATGATGTAATCTGGTTGTGCCAAATAATTAGTTAAGTACTTCATACCTAAGCCATCACCCCAGGGGTGAAATCCAGCAGGTTCTGGAGAACCAGTAGCGGAAATTTTGAGTAGTTCGGAGAACTGGCAAATACCACTTCTGGCTGGCCCCATAGTGGGGTGGGAATGGAGATTTTGCAGTATTCTTCCCCTGGTGTGGGTTGGGAATGGAGATTTTGCAATATCCTTTCCCCACAAGTGGGGAGGGAATGGGGATTTTGCAGTATCCTTCCCCTGGAGTGGGTTGGGAATGGAGATTTTGTAATATCCTTCCCCCACAAGTGGGGAGGGAATGGGGGCTTTGCAGTATCCTTCCCCTGGAGTGGGGTGGGAATGGAGATTTTGCAATATCCTTCCCCCAGGATTGGGGATTTTGCAGTATCCTTCCCCTGCCCTGCCCACCAAGCCACATCACGCCCACCAAACCAAGCCCACAGAACCGGTAGTAAAAAAATTTGAATTTCACCACTGCATCACCCTCAAAGTAGAAATTCTTGCCTGCTATTTACATGAAGGAAATCAACACACTCCGGTTTGCAAGCAGCTTTTATTTGAGGCATATTTTATCCCATTCTTCAGCCAAAATGCTCCCCAAACGGCATAAGAATAGCCAGCGAAAGAATAAATCGCTAGCCGCAGGCTTCCAAGGCAGAAGTTTTAAGGCAGAAGAAAACATGACTTCAGGTACTGGTATTATATTAGTTTTTAATGAATGGCCTGTACTTGAACACATTTCTTGCCCTTCTTCCCCAAATAAGCTTGTTTGTATTATCCTTATACAAAACCATATAGCTCCATGTAGAGGAAGGAAAAAAAATCAGTCTGCTGGCTAAGATCACGAAATAAAATAAGTTAAAAGGCCAGTTTGGTCTTGTATTAAAGTACTAGGCTAGAAGCTGGAAACCATGGGTTCTAGTCTTGCCTTAGCCATGAAAACCAGGGGTGAAATCCAGCAGGTTCTGACAGGTTCTGGAGAACCGGTGGCGGAAATTTCGAGCAGTTCGGAGAACCGGCAAATACCATCCCTGGTTGGCCCCAGAGTGGGGTGGGAATGGAGATTTTGCAGTATCCTTCCCCTGCTACGCCCACCAAGTCACATCACACCCACCAAGCCACGCCTACAGAACCGGTAGTAAAAAAAAAATTGGATTTCACCACTGATGAAAAACCCACTGGATGGCTTTGCCATTGGCCAATCCTCAGGAAACCGTGAGCTCTGATCTCAACCTTGGGCATGAAACCTGTCTGGGTGACTGGGCCAAACTCTAGATTAGGGGAATGCGAGTTCAAGTCCTGCCATGACATTTTGAGCCCAACTCGCCTCACAGGGTGGCCTTGGGAATAATAGAAGGAAGAAGATACGTTGGATATGTTTGCTGCCTTGAGTTATTTGTAAAAGCAATAAAGGCAGGATATAAATAAATAAAATAATTCGTCCTGATCTGAGCAATCTCCAAATTTGTAATGATATGAGCAGTCCCCAAATCCAGCTATTTTGCTGGGGTCTCTCTATTGCTGCCAATTGCTATTGTGCAATAGCAAGCAAATATTCGCCCAGGTTACCACTTAAAAATGAATTTGATTAAGGAGGAGTTTGGAAAACCAACGTACAACTGTAGCAACCTAATCCATGCTTAGAATAAGCGATTTTGTACAGTACAGGCTCGGCTGGGGGGGGGAAAGCAACCAATATGCATTATTCCCACTGGGGGGCAGTAATTCTCTTTTGCAATTCTTTATGAGACGGTCAGTGAGGGCCCCTGAAACTCAGTGGAACTCGTTAAAATTTGGCATATGCATTTTGTGGTTTGGGGTTTTTATTTTTGTTTTAACGAATGCAAGTGGGTCATGCAGAAAAGCATGGTTTAAAATTTTGATGGAGTGTTCTGTCAAATCTGATGGCTTCCTGAGTGTCCTGTCAACACCAAAGGATAGCATGAAACTCTTCCTTTATTCTTTCTTTCTGTCTATCTCTCCCTCCCTTCCTCCCTCCCTCTCTCCTCTTTTCTCTCTCTCTGTCTCTGTCTCTGTCTTTCTCTCTCTCTCTCTCTCTCTCTCTCTCTCTCTCTCTCTCTCCTATTTACTGAGGAAGCTTGCAACACCATTTTCTCTATTGGAAGGACATACTGGGGATCATCTCAGAAAATTTACTTTCTCATTGTACCGATTGTCCTCAACGTATTCATTAATTAATTCCGATTCCAATTGTGGTCGTAAGTCAAGGACTTACTTGTAGACTTTTCTGAATCACAGTCCTCCTTTATTCTCTTTCCGTCCGACCACCCATCTTAAATGACTCTGGAGATCGTCAGTCATCTAGGTAATGGTTGTCCCAAAGGTGCTTTTTTCAAAAGGCAGCTGAATCAGTTGCTTCTTGAAAAAGCACTTTTGGGACACCCGTCTTAACTTCTACTTGAGTGTACCAATGGAAACACCAAAAGCGTTAGCTATCACTAAAGGACACGCAAGTGGGTTATTTAATGCGGGTGGTGTTGAGGAATTCGCAGAGCAACCCTACAGTAGCAAGCGTGTGCACATGAAAGCGATTGAGAGCAGTTGCGAATAATCACAGCCAATACAGAGATACACTGAGTTGTGTTTACTTTTAGGAAATAGTAATAAGGCACAGTCCAATAAACAGTCCAGGTCATACACAGATAAAGCAGTAGATAGTAAAACAATAGTCCAGGGATATTCCAATAACAAAGTCTTCTTACCAGTCGTCGTAGTCATACACAATAAACAGTTGCAAACAGTAGGAAACACAGCAAAGAGCAGTAAAAAGCAGTAACGATCAGCAAAAAGCAATAATGATCAGCAAAGAGAAACTAACCATGTTTCAAGCTTCCTCTTAAGGACATTGGCTACAGAGCTAACCAATCAGAACACAGTATGATACAATACAGCAATACAGTCTTAAAGCTATATTGATGGTTTATATATTGCCAACCTAACAAGGTAGCTAATACTCATTTCCTAACAGGTGGCTTGCCCAAACCAGCCTCAACTCCATTCTTTGCCTCCAACTTAGTAAAGAATTGGGAGCACCCTTCCATTCCTACTCCTGGGTGAGCTTCAGAGCTGTCCAGGACAACAAACATGGTTGCAAATATTTATTCCAATGGTTTTTATAGCCTGGGTTTTGAAGATGGATGGCGTCTCCGTGTTTCCTTTCAGTTTTACAGTCTAGGGCAGTGATGGCGAACTTTTTCGGCACCGAGTGCCGAAAAGAGAGTGCATGTCCACATGTCTGGGACACAACCCGGAAGAGGAGCTGCCCAGGGTGCATGCACACGCCCAAAAATGAACTTCCGGTTTCAGCTACTGAACTTCCGGTTTCAGCCAGCTACTCATCCGGGTTTCTGGCGCGCATGTGCACACGACGATCAGCTGGCCAGTATGCACGCTCACACAGGAAAACAGAAGACCAGCTCTTTTAGTTCCCGGCAGTGCCGCATGCAAAAAGGCCAGCTGATCATCGTGCCTGCATGCACGCCACAAACCTGGAAGGGGAACGGGCGATGCCATGCGTGCCAGGTGACATGGCTCCGTGTGCCACTTTGGGCATGTGTGCCATAGGTTCACCATCACGGGTCTAGGGGAATTTAACATTTAGATGAAGAATCCCCCCAAATTTAAATTGGGATGATACTAATGCACAGGTACCATATATGTGGTACCTTGCTCAATAGTAGTAACTGTGAGAGGGAACTTGGAGTCCTAGTGGACAACCATTTAGATATGAGCCAACCGTGTGCAGCAGCTGCCAAAAAAGCCAACACGGTTCTAGGCTGCATAAACAGAGGGATAGAATCAAGATCACGTGAAGTGTTAATACCACTTTATAAGGCGTTGGTGAGGCCACACTTAGAATATTGCATTCAGTTTTGGTCGCCACGATGTAAAAAAGATGTTGAGACTCTAGAAAAAGTGCAGAGAAGAGCAACAAAGAGGATTAGGAGACTGGAGGCTAAAACATATGAAGAACGGTTGCAGGAACTGGGTATGTCTAGTTTAATGAAGAGAAGGACTATGGGAGACATGATAGCAGTGTTCCAATATCTCAGGGCTGCCCCAAAGAAGAGGGAGTCAAGCTATTCTCCAAAGCACCTGAGGGTAGGACAAGAAGCAATGGGTGGAAACTAATCCAGGAGAGAATCAATTTAGAACTAAGGAGAAATTTCCTGACACTTAGAACAATTAATAAGTGGAACAACTTGCCTCCAGAAATTGTGAAAGCTCCAACACTGGAAGTTTTTAAGAAGATGTTGGATAACCATTTGTCTGAAGTGGTGTAGGGTTTCCTGCCTGGGCAGGGGGTTGGACTAGAAGACCTCCGAGGTCCCTTCCAATTCTGTTATTCTATTCTATTCTATTCTATTCTATTCTATTCTATTCTATTCTA
>WNWU01000047.1:4938640-4952999 GCA_012654045.1 Ptyas mucosa | reverse complement strand
TTCCTTCCTTCCTTCCTTCCTTCCTTCCTTCCTTCCTTCCTTCCTTCCTTCCTTCCTTCCTCCCTCCCTCCTTCCCTCCCTCCCTCCCTCCCTCCCTCCTTCCTTCCTTCCTTCCTTCCTTTTCTATAGCAGCCCATCTCAAACAACTCCACACATATACTCCACGAATGGTTCTTAAAGT
The DNA here is from genome assembly GCA_012654045.1 of Ptyas mucosa. Lineage (NCBI taxonomy): Eukaryota > Metazoa > Chordata > Lepidosauria > Squamata > Colubridae > Ptyas > Ptyas mucosa. The sequence goes on along the minus strand of WNWU01000047.1, from coordinate 4,952,818 downwards.
CATATAAGCCAACAAGTTCCATAAACTCCTTTGTCTTGAAAGTTATGGCAATTAGGGCTGCATTACACTACTGTTGTAGATGAGAGAGGAAGTGCTTTAATCCATTCGTAGCAACATCTGAGCACTACATTTGCTGTCAGGGTTCCAAGCGACACCCCCAACAAAAGAAGACTCCCGTGGCTTGAAGTTCCTCAAAGTTCCATTTTATTAGAGATGTCATATTGGCACATCCGGGAAAACCCGAATCTGAAAGCTTCCAGATTTTCCTCACCCAAAGGAAAGTTCAAATTCCTTTGCCTGCACCCACATGTCCATCACATGGTCTAACCAATTCACCATCCCAACTGGAGACAACCCCCAGTCACTCCCATCCAGATGCAGGCCGAACGTCCTTGACTCCCAGAGAAAGGAATGTTGTTATGGCTAATCCTCCTCCACTCCGTGCAATCCCCCCCTCCCGTTTTCCCAGGCACTAAACGTGGCAGCCCTGAAGCTCCAATGGTTAAGATGGCTGACATTTGCTTCACTCTACTTTAATTCCTTTCTTCTTCATTCTGCCCTATCTGTTTTGCGCCTCCCTACACTGAAGTAATATAAAAATTTAAAGAAGTAATATAAAAATACGGACTCGGTGGCTCAGCGGCTAAGACACTGAGCTTGTCAATCAAAAGGTCAGTAGTTCAGCAGTTCGAATCCCTAGTGCTGTGTAATGGGTGAGCTCCCATTCCTTGTCCCAGCTTCTGCCAACCTAGCAGTTCGAAAGCACGTAAAAAATGCAAGTAGAAAAATAGGGACCACCTTCAGTGGGAAGGTAACAGCCTTCCGTGCACCTTTGGCATTTAGTCATGCCGGCCACATGACCATGGAGACGTCTTCGGACAGCACTGGCTCTTCGGCTTTGAAACGGAGATGAGCACCGCTCCCTAGAGTCGGGAACGACTAGCACATATATGCGAGGGGAACCTTTACATTTACCTTTTACATGGAAGTATCTCAATTCATGCACAACTGCTGGTCTTCTGAGTTGCACTTTTCCAGGTGTAAAATAACTCCTCTCTTTTTTAAATGGGGCATTCAGAACCTTTACATGTTCACTCCAGGAAATGATCATCTTCTCTTCTGGATCTTCAGAGAAGCCTTTTGGGAAAATTCGAAGATTCCTTGCCTTAAAAAAGGCCATGAGAGGCCATGAGGAATGGCAGTGCTCCCTCAAATTTTTTGAATGTTATTTTTACATCTGCATTAACTGTCACATTCTTAACAGCCTTGGAAGTGTTGCTGGGAAGACATTTAATCTCTTCTTTAGAAAGTTGACAGCACACGAGGACGTTCTCTCATGCTTTCTAAAGCTATCAGGAGGGGTTTATCATTCGATCTACTTTTTCCTCTTTGCCTTTCAAACATATCGATGGCCAAGATTGATACATCCCAACGGCTCAGTTTAATTAGATGGTGGAGAGGTTTCATTCTGGCCTACCAAATCGTTATACCCAGATTGCAAAATAATGTTGAAACGGTGTAGTTGGGGCTCCGAAAAGCCGAGGGATGGACCCCCAAGGGCCCCACTCTTACCTCCCACTCTAAATCTTGAATTACATTTGAAATGATTTACTGGTCCAATTACATAATGTTCCCTGCTCTTTCCAGGGTGAGAGCGGGTAGCAAATGTTTCCTGTACAGCAAAATAAATTGTAGATATTTCCCAGAGTACTGATGTTTTAAGTGGCCTGGGGAGGGGGAAAACAATCTGAGAGGTCTTTGTCGTATCTTCTCTTCCCCCATTGTATATCATGTTTGCCAAATCAAAGTCACCCGCTTAGTTCCACTATTAATTCCTCTTCACAAGCTGTTTTACACCAGCAACTGTACAAGCTGCTTCGACTGCCAGAAAACGAAATCTGTAGTGGATCCAGCTGTGAATTGGGTTCCCGTGCTGTGCTAAACCATGGTCACTTTAACCATAAAATTGCTGAGAGAGTCATGATTGGCTGAATTATGTGGATTGTTTTTAAACTGGTATGTAGCTTGCTTGGCTTGGGTTTAGCAGATCCTGCAAACCCAGCTATCGTATCTTGCAGATTACAATTTATGCTTGAGTGCGGAGGTGTCAGACTCACGGCCTGGGGGCTGGATTTGGCCCATGGGGTGATTAGATCTGGTCCATGGGGCCACCCTGGAAACAGCAAAGGACTGGCCCCCAAGCGAAAACGGAGCTCGGAAGGTGGCCCTCCCAGGCCCTGTTTTTGGCCATGATGGCCTCCTGCAGCACTCTGGCAGTGGGCTGCAGGAGGCCATCACAACCAATAATGGGGCCCAGGGAGGCGCTTGTGGCCCACCCGAGCTCCGTTTTTGTTGGCAGAGGGCTGCAAGAGGCCATCGTGGCCAAAAACGGAGATTGGGAGCCTCGGAGCGCTCGGGTCACCACAGGCGTCCCTGTTGTGACCAAGGCCCAAGTAGTGATTACCAAACACAATTCAGTCCTCAACAAACTTCTTTTATTAAAACAGCTGAGAATTCATTCATTCTCAGCTTAGTCCAAAACAAAATTCTTAATAACCAGTCCGTCAGCCTTATTACCAACCTTTCATGTCTTTGGCAACCAGCCAAAGGCTTTTCCTGGCAAACCCCCCCCAAAGCTCAAGAGACGCTGACAAGAAGCACTGGAATCAACGTTGCTTTTCTACAAAGAACCCAACGGCTCGTTGCTGCTCTTTTAAGTCTTATGGGAGTGGCCAATCATCTTCTGGCCTTACTCCTGAGTCGTCCTTTTTGCTTCAGCTTGCTCTTGCCTTCTAGCAGCTCTTCACATGCATGCACTAGGAACAGGCTCCTCCTGTTCCTCTGCCTCTCTGCTGTCTGCCTCTAGAGGCTCCAGAGTCCACGCATCACTCCCAGATGGCCCCAGCCCCATCTCTGCCTCCAATGCAGAGTCCTCATCCGGGCCTTCCCCAAACTCCAGGACTGGCCTATGGTCCTCCCCAGCCTCCTCACTGTCTGACTCTGCTGACTCATGATTTAATTAGGGCATCTATCGGAACCCTGACACCATGAACATCCCATGATCAATGCAAGCATGGTTTACCCCCATGTTCAGTTGTATCGACTTGTCATTATGCACTTGAGGAATCTGTAGCTGGGAAACTGCAATCTCTGACAAATGCCTGCCTCTCAACTGTAGGGATTTGTCTCCTTGTGGTGCTTAAAATAGTCATTGACTATTGGCGTATCCCCAACAGAAGCTGGAACAAACTTTGAAGAGTCAGGGGTGGGGGAAAGAATCTATGGGCCAAAATGAAACCTTAAAAGAAACCTGGTTTGATCAGCCATGGTTCACATGCCCCTTTTAGAATAGAATTAAGCTTGAGAATTGGGGACTGTTCCAGTTGGGAAGGGCAATTTAACACAATGGGTGTGCATAGATAATTGACACCTTGTCCTCGGAAAGCATGCGTTCACCGAATCAGACTGGCAATTTGGCACTCTTTTTTCTTCCATTAAAGCAACTTTCAGAGGGCAAACAGCAAGCTCTTGGCACAACTTCCACCAGCCAGAGATGGCTGCAGTTCTCTTGCTATCAGTGCTGTGACATACCAGTGAGATTCGGGGATATTTTTAGATGGATGGCTAACACGGGCGAGTTACCAGGCTCCAAATGTGTATTAAAGCGGAAAGATGCTAAGATGGAAACAGCTCAAGTTCAAAGAATAGTCTTCTCACACCCATTTTATCTGCAGTGCTTATGGAGACCTTATTTTAAATATGCAGTACAGTAGGAGACTATCCAAGATGGGGCATATTGCTGAAGGTAACGTGGGTGAAATCATGGCGCTATTTCCTTTGAAAGTAGCTACCGTATTTTTCAGGCTATAAGACGCACCTTAGTTTTTGGGGAGGAAAATAAAGAAACAAAATTTCTGCCTCTGCCTACCAGCATCCATTGGTATTCATCTGGCTAGCATCCTTAGCAAACAGTCTGGTCAGCTTCAGCACATTAGCCTGATTCAGCACAAGCAGCTGATTGGCGGGTGGATCAGCCTCCCGGAATACCCCCAATCAGCTGTTCCCAGAGGTGAACTTTAGCAGCAGTTTCGCGGGTTGTGAGCCCGCACGCCCATGGTGGGTTGCCCTCGGTTCGGACCAGTTCGCAAGAACCAGTAGTAAAACCGGCAGGAGGCCCCGCCCACCACCCCGGATGTCATCATTGGCGATCTGTGCATGCGATCCCTTGCAAACAAGTAGTAAAGGTAAGTAGAACCCACCCCCGGCGCACGCGCCTTGTTGGGGCAGATACGCAGCTTCAAAAATGCAGCTGATCATCGCAGGGCGCTCCAGTGAGTACAGCCGGCGAAGCACGGAACCAGTCCAACAAGGCAGCAGCTATTCCAGGTTGCCATTTTGGCCTCTGCGCCTTGCTTTTTCACCCCACAAAAGCTCCGTTTGAGAGGACGCACGGAGGCCGAAGGGTGGGGGCCGGCAGGTTGGCGGGGTTACATTCGGTGCATAAGATGCACCAAAATTTTCACCCTCTTTTAGGGGGGGAAAAGTGCGTCTTATACTCCAAAAAAATATGGTAAGTCTTTCAAATAGTAATTATTTCCTTAATGTATTGCTCCTCTGGGCCCAAGGACATCTGTTAATTTTCTTCCTGGTCCTTGTTTAGAGATGCTTGAGAGATAGCTTGCTGACTGATGCTAGATAAATGGCTCATGAGCAATCAATTACACAAATTACATTAGATGTGCATTCATAAACTTTGAGTCCTTTGAATGGTGAGCTTCTTTTAAAAAAAGAAACAATAACAACAACAACCTTAAGCTATAGATTGTAAATGGATATTGGAGGACACTCATGGGAGATCCTGGCTACAAGCCAAAACCACCTGCTTGGGTAAGGTAACACAATATTTGTGTTGATTCTTTAGACATGAGGTCCATCAAAAGGTTTAAGAAGAATCTGCACAGGCCAGATGTAGCTCATCCAACATTCTGCTCTGAGTGATTGCATTCATGTTGTTTTTTAGCACGGTTTGTCAAAGTAATCATAATAGTTAATTATAACAATCCTATCAGAGATGGTATCCATAATCAGCTTGAGTCGAATGTGTGATGGAATAATACCAGCTTCACTTCGGAAAAGTTAAGATCTCTACCATGTTTCCCCGAAAATAAGACCCTGTCTTATATTTTTTTGAACCCTGAAATAAGCTCTTGGCCTTATTGCCATGAGCTCAAAAGCCTGATTGGGCTTATTATCAGGGGATGTCTTATTTTGGGTGAAACAGGGTAGTACAGTGATGGCTAATCTTTTTGCCGTTGCGTGCCAAAAGTGGGGGGAGCACGGGGGGTTTGCACATGTGCATGCCCACACCCATAATTCACTATGCCCCCCCTACATACGCGCATCTGATCCCCCTGCGCTCCCTCCCTGCTTTTGGCACATGATGGCACGGTGGGTCCAGTACAGGGGTGAAATGCTCCTGGTTCGGACCAGTTCGTCCAATCCGGTAGCGATGGCGGCAGGTGGTTCAGAGAACCGGTAGCAAAAATCCCTGTGCGCCCCCCCCCCCAACCATGCCCAGCTGAGCCGCACGATCATCAGAGGCTTTTTTTTTTAACTTTTAAAAGCATTTTTTCTACAACCTCTTCCGACAAAAAATGCTTTTAAAAGTAAAAAAAAAAAGCCTCTGATGATCGCTCGGCTCAGCTGGGATCATCAGAGGCTTTTCAAAGCATTTTTTTCTGCAACCTCTTGGCCGAAGAGGTGGTAAAAAAAAATGCTTTGAAAAGTCTCTGACAATCCCAGCTGAATTGCCTGATTGTCAGAGAAGCTTTTCAAAGCATTAGAAAAAATGCTTTGAAAAGTTTTTTTTTAAAAAAAGTTGGCCACGCCCACCCAGTCACATTACCACCACCACCCCACCAAGCCACGCCCACAGAACCGGTAGTAGCAAATTTTACATTTCACCCTTGATCCGGTAGGCCCATTTTTTGCCCTCCCCAGGCTCCAGAAGCTTTCTTGGAGCCTGGAGAGGGCGAAAACGGCCTTCCCCATCCCTCAGAGGCGCTCCGGAGGCTGGTAGCGGCCCATTTCCTGATTTCCAGTGGGCCCAGAAGGGCCAAAAATCAGGTGGCCAGCGCGCACATGCGTGCTGGAGCTGAGCTAGGGCAACACTTGCATGCCCACAGATATGGCCCCGCGTGCCATAGGTTCGCCATCACGGGGGTAGTACTTTGAGGAAAGAGTGTTGCACAGAGCAGGGACTATTACAAAGGTGCCTTAACCTGTCTGCAACCTGTCTTGCTCTGTAAACCATGATTTGTAGCTTACCACAAATATGTAAATCCAACCATTATCTTCATACGTCATGGTTTTGGCTTAGCAATATGTATAATGCCAGCGTATTGTGCTTGACGTAAGCCATAAGCAACCCATGGCTTAAGCATGGTATGTGAACTCAAGTCAGCAATTACAAATTCATACGTGATCAGCAGTTCTCTTGAACTTCATACGGGACCTTTCTCAGTCTCGTCTCCAGAAGATATTAATTAAATTTAGGTTCCCCTGTATGTAAAATCAACCTGAGGAGTATTTTTCCCCTCAGGTTGATTTAATATTTCACTGAATATATGACACCGCAGTAGCATAAATGGAAATTTATTCTGCTGGGGCTCTGCCATAAAAAATTGTAATCTATCAACGCGCAAAGTATAACAAAGAACCAACCAATTCTATTCACCTTAATAGCCATCACAGCCATCAGCCTGGCTTGCAGCGCTCCGGTTGACCACTAGATGGAAACAAAGAGTTAGAATTATCTGTATATCTTTGCTACCCTCTAGACTTGCAGTTCATGTTTGCTATCAACACTGTTGGACTATAAGGTCAGAAGGGCCTGGGGCAGAATTCAAACACAGCCAGAATGGTTTTTTTTCCCCTCACAAACACTTAAACAGATTATAGAAACTGTGGAGACCAATAGGTTTCTCCTGTCATTTCTTCTCCCACACTTCTCCAAAGCACCTGAGGGCAGATCAAGAAGCAACGGGTGGAAACTAATCAAGGAGAGAAGCAACTTAGAACTAAGGAGAAACTTCCTGACAGTGAGAACAATTAATCAGTGGAACAACTTGCCTCCAGAAGTTGTCAATGCTCCAACACTGGAAGTTTTTAAGAAGATGTTGGATAACCATTTGTCTGAAGTGGTGCAAGGTTTCCTGCCTAATCAGGGGGTTGAACTAGAATAGGGGTCACCAACCTTTCGGACCTCAGGGACCACTAAATTCATAATTTTAAATCCTGCAGACCACTAATATGATCTGCTTAATGACCGGCTGGGTGAGCGTGGCTAGGTGGTCATGTGACTGGGTGGGTGTGGCCAACTCGATGTCACTCACATCGAGGGGCGCCTTGCCAGCTTCTACTCACCCCTCCTCTGCCAGCCATTCCTCACCTCCCCACCCAGGCTCCTTAGGGCCCCAACAGGAAGCAGTTGCTGGAGCTAAGCAGCCACCACGAGAAAGAGTTGGCAAAACAGTTCAGTTCAAATTGGATGTGGCCGAGAAGGAGGCTCAATAGAAGCACCTCACTATGGACAAGGAGCATAGGCTTTCCAAGCAGAGGGAAGACCTGTGGGAGTGCAAGGCCAGGTACCAGCGCCTGGAGGTTCAGCGGGCTGAGATGGTCAGCCAGTTCCAGGCCATGATGCAGTCCCACTGGAACAAGGGTCTCTGGCTCTTCGCCACCAGCGGCACTTCCCTCCAGCCTTCACCCAAAGCCCCACACCAGGAGGCTGAAGCAGACTCCAAGTCGGAATTTCTGCCCCCCTCCGACCCTCACAAAAAGACCCCGAAGGGGGAGACTCTCTGCAGCAACACAAACGTTCATTGCACGTATCTGTCCCAGGGGCCATAGTTTGAGGACCCCTGATTTAGTGCAATATAAAAGAATGCAAATAATTTTTCTGCGGACCACCAGTGGTCCACAGACCACCAGTTGGTGACCGCTGCTCTAGAGGACCTCCAAGGTCCCTTCCAACTCTGTTATTATATTATATTACATTATTTCATTCGGTGGGAAACATCCTTTGTCCTCCTGAAAGCACCCAGAAGAACTCTGACTTCAGCCTCTTGCCATGTTGACATTGTGTGTCCGTATGTGCAAGATGAAGCTTCAATACGCAAACAGTGAACATAGGTGGGGCGAGTGGAGATCAGTAACCAAGGAAACTGAGAGGAAGCAGATTTCAAGACTGGAACAATACAAGGCAAGAAGAGGTGAGCCCAGCGTGGGTCTCCTTGCAACAATGGCTCTTGTGAGACACAATGGCAAAGCTGACATCAGATCTGGGGGGCAGGGGCAAGGGGACTACCATGAAACCTTCAAGATCAACCACCAACGCTTTCCTCATTGTACAGGGATCCGATGGCAATATTGACTCAGCAGGGCAAACATTTCAAAAGAGTTACCAAGAGGACTGATTGGAGAAAACACCCAATCCTTGAGATGGCATCAGCTAGGGTTTAGCAACATGTCCAAGCTTGCACCTGTGATAAAGAAGCATGGCGGAATTGGAACAGCTTTGCTCCAGGTTTTTCCATCGTATATGCACCAAATTAGATTGAAAAATAAGCGTGCATTTTCCATCTGAATAAAACTAAGATGAATCCGCCTGGGTACTGTATCATTATATATGCAAGCCATATGTTAAGCTTTGGCCTGCTTAGTTATAGTCTGTTGGATTAAAGCATGTTGCCTGTAAATCATATCGACTGGAGTCATACAATAAAGCATGTAACAAACAAGCAAATCAGGTTTGAGCCATGAATAAGGTACAAATAAAGGAGAATGACGCGGTGGCTTGGTGGCTAAGACGCTGAGCTTGCCGATCGAAAGGTCAACAGTTCAGCAGTTCGAATCTCTAGTGCCGCATAACAGGTGAGCTCCCATTACTTGTCCCAGCTTGGCGCTATAGAGTGGCATAAGGGATGATGCTAGCAAGACAGGAATCAACATTTCCCCTCTTAGAACTGTTGTGTCAGGTTAGATTAGACATTTTCCAAGACCTTCAAGAGAAGAGTTACTTTTCCACTGAGAAAGGCAATACATACAAGTCTAGACTTTAAACCCAGCTCAGTATTAGGGTTCTGATTTCTTTGTCCTATAGGGGCATGCATTTCTGGGTTAATACGGCTCTCATCCTGTTTGCAGAAAGGAGAAAAGGACGTGGTGGCTCAGTGGCTAAGATGCTGAGCTTGTCGATAAAAAGGTCAACAGTTCAGTGGTTCGAATCCCTAGTGCCGTGTAACGGGGTGAGCTCCCGTTCCTTGTCCCAGCTTCTGCCAACCTAGCAGTTCGAAAGCATGTAAAAAATGCAAGTAGAAAAAAAAGGACCACCTTTGATAGGAAGGGAACAGAATTCTGTGCACCTTTGGTGTTTAGTCATGCTGGCCACATGACCATGGAGACGTCTTCGGACTGCGCTGGCTCTTCGGCTTTGAAACGGAGATGAGCACAACCCCCTAGAGTCGGGAACGACTAGCATATATGTGCGAGGAGAAACTTTACCTTTAAAGGAGAATGAAAGGTGAATAAGGTTGATTTGTTGAAAGATCAAATTATATTCCACTAAGAATACCCACTGCACCAAGCTATAAATTACATTTTCAAAATTACAGTGGCTGGGATCATGCAACTTGCTAAGAAAACAAACCATATTTCAGCTTAGCGCAACATGCAAATCCACAAGCTAACTGCATCCAAGCTGGCTAAAGCAGCTTGCTAGATGGGCCACAAAAGCCAAGTATGCAAATTTCTCATGATCATATTTAAAAAGGCCAACAATAAGATTCATGAATCAGCAGCAGCATGAACATACTTAAGGAAACCCTGGTTATGAAAGAAACAAGGATAAGACTGGCTTTAAACATTCTTCCATTAACCAGCATCCTTGTCTGGCAAGATTTTGTAGTCTAAACCAGGGGTGTCCAACCTTGGCAACTTTAAGACCTATGGACTTCAACTCCCAGAATTCCCCAGTTAGCATTGACTATCACCTGTGATTCTTGAGTGGGCCCTGCACTTCTGAGAAGATCTGCCAAGGTTTGCCTCATTTGATACTATCTGTCCAGAGCAGGGATCAGCAACCCACGGCTCTGGAGCCGCATGTGGCTATTTCATCCCTCTGCTGTGGCTCCCTGTTGCCAGTCAGCTCCACAATTGATAGGACTTTCAGTTAGGACAGGTAGAGGAAAAAGGATGCTGTGCTAGGAGGAGACTCTATGGTGGGGGAACCGGACTTCTGGTCAGCTCCAGAATTGAACGGGGGGCTTCCGGTTAGGACCTTTGTAGCTCTTTGAGTGTTGCCGACCCCTGGTGCAGAGGATTAAGCCTGATAGGTAGGTCATTTTAGATTCTAAGCCTATGCATTGCCCTTTTGTGTACTATTCACAATGCCTTATATGCAGGATTGGTGGGCAGAACCATGTGCCTTTTATATTTCTGTAGAAGTCTGGAGAGGGTCAGGAGGAGGTTATGCAATGTATCCGTAGTCAAGTGGCTAATAACCACCAAATTCATTTTGGAAACAATAGACGAGAATATCTGTAGCTCAGGATTGGATTCTGGGGTCCTTGCTGCTCTCTGAGCTTGGTTGTTTTCTTGCAGACATTTCATTGCCTAGCTAGGTAACAACATCAGTGCTAGAAGAGAGTGGGGTGTGCTCTCTGGCTTGCCCTGTCAGTGTTGGTGGGAGTGTTTTTTAACGGTTCCTTGATTAGGCTGTTGTTTACTGTTTGATTGTTTTCCTGAGCTGATAGTTCCCTTGGTTGGGATATTGTTTACTGCCTTTTGGAAAATCAGTATTTGGATATTTTAGGAGAGAGAAAGAGGCTCAAGATTCCAAACTTTAAAAGTGATGCAGTTCTGAAGAACTGGCTGGATTAAATCATTAGGTGGGCCAGCTTTAATGGTTTAGAGGCCAACTGTTGCTTTAACTCTTCAGCACCATGGAGAGCAACTAGCAAGGCATGCTTTTTTCCCTTTCTTCTCCCAAGTCATGGTTAATTTAACACTTCTAATTTAAATGGAAGTTAAAAGATGTCCTTGTTTTTCTTATTCTAGTAGTGGCGCCTGAGTGTAAGACATATCTTTTGCAGATACAGTCTAATGAGCCGAGGTGGCGCAGTGGTTAGGGTGCAGTACCGCAGCTACTTCAGCTGACTGCTAGTTCAGCAGATCAGCAGATCAAATCTCACCGGCTCAAAGTTGACTCAGCCTTCCATCCTTCTGAGGTGAGTAAAATGACCCAGATTGTTGGGGGCAATATGCAATTTAGTATACTGTCTTTGGTGTAAGCTGCCCAGAGTCCCTCGGAGAGTGGGCAGCATAGAAATATGACAAACAAACAAACAAACAAACAAACAAATGTAGAATTGGTAGAACTGTTGAAAACTGAGTGCTAAGAATTGTATTTGCACAGCACTGGAAAAATGAAGAAACACCTATAGAAGAAGATGTAATTAAAAAAAAAAACCAGACTGCAGAAATGGACAGATTAACATTAAAGATAAAAGAAAAAGAAGATGCAGAATGTTTTCAAACATGGGACTTGTTTTACCGATGGTTGGATAATAGAGGTAGAAATTAGGAACAGGAAAAGTACTATTAGGTAAGCAAATTGATCCAGACAATACGCTGTTCACTAAGCACTTATGTATGTAAAGAGAAAATGTATAAATAAACTGTTAAAAAAAGAAACCTGGGTGCTAAGGCAAGTTGCCCATTTCCAAAGTGGTCGCAAGGAACCAGTTAAAAACATCAATTCCAATGATTTGTTTCTGGAACGCTGCATTTTGAGATGGCCCAAGGGCTAGTCAATCAATAAATTCATTCATTCATCAATTTCCCAGACATCTAGTTCAGTGGTGAAATTCAATTTTTTTTTACTACCGGTTCTGTGGGCGTGGCTTGGTGGGTGTGGTGTGGCTTGGTGGGCGTGGCAGGGAAAGGATACTGCAAAATCCCCATTCTGTCCCCACTCCTGGGGGAAGGATATTGCAAAATCTCCATTCCCACCCTACTCTGGGGCCAGCCAGAAGTGGTATTTGCCAGTTCTCTGAACTACTCAAAATTTCCGCTACCGGTTCTCCAGAACCTGTCAGAACCTGTTGGATTTCACCCCTGATCTAGTTCCCATCCAACTTCTCCTCCTGCCATGCTTACCTTTTCCTTTTTTTTCTGGGAAGGTGGATATATATTCTTTAAAACAAAGAATTGGGCATCAACCAGGTTTTTTTTTTTAAACCTTTAAGAAATCTTATGTGGTCCATTCAAGGATGAGAACCAATTTTGGAAATAAAGATAATGCTAGAAAAAAGATGCTTTACTTTGAAGCCAACCGTCTCTACTTCTCTCCCCTTTTTTCCACCTTTAGTTAAAATATACTTTCAAAATACAAAAAGACAAGGGGAATCAAAAACTTTTGAGGCATGAAAGAAGATGCCTTTGGTGTTCCATAAGTTCTCTTCTCCATTTGGATTCATGGTTGGAACCACGAAGATACCATTATTTTTATGTCAAGCATCACTTGCTTATGCTCAGCTTATTTTATTCCCTCCGACATGAAAGCTGCAACTTCAAAGAGTTAATATTATGGGTGTTGTTTTTTTTCCCATGAAGCTAGAAGGGCAAATCTGTCTTTGGGCTTCTTCCTTCTCTGTCTCAAATATATATGTCATTAGATCTATCTCAAGCAGTGGTCCTAAGTTGGAAGCCTTCGTTTCTTAGGAACCCAATATCGCCTCTCAACAAAATCCTATCAACCTTTCAAGCGAAAATGTTTCATTCCATTTAATACTTTACCTGAAAAATGTTTTCATCTAAATCTCTTTCCTTTTTTTAATGTTTTATTTGTTTCATTTATATAACATTCTATTTTCATCAAACGGTGTGTGGTCTGGGTACAGTTATCTTTAAGCAATCATAGAACACATATTTTTTGTGGTATTCATCGCCATGGTATTGATAATATAATAACAATAATACTTAACATCCTCTTCTTTTAACAACTCTCCACTTTAGCATTTTCTCTTTTTATATCTCCTCCTTCCTAACTTCTGTTTCTGTTGCCCAGCCATTGATAAAATATGTCTCATGTTAAAAAATATTCAAGTTTTTTTAATCCTTAATAGTAAGTGTTAGTCTATCCATTTCTGCGCATTCGAATATTTTCTTAATTACATTCCCCTCAGATGGAATCTCATCATTTTTCCATTGTTGCGCTTGTTATCTAAATCTCTTTCCTATGTTTCATTTGATGCATCGGCTAGCTTTCCTTAGTTCTACAGTCGCTTTAATCATTTAGCTGTCTCATTTTCATCTACTACAAACAGATATCTCACAAACTCTCTTAAAGATAAGATCAAAGCACTGTGATAATTGCAGTTTGAGAACTTGGCTCATCCATCACCTCCATTAAATTATCAAATGATTTTAAAAATCCCATTTACCACAATACCTTTTAAGTATTACAGCACTTTTTTTTCTTTTCCAAAATAGCACTAAATGTACTTTTACAAACATCCACCGATGTTGAAATATTTTTGATATTGAGACTATAAAATTTTGTTCTGAGCAGCTGATGCCTCCCTCGGTAGCGATGGTTGCCACTTCGTTCCACAATTGTTCTTCCGTTTTATGACATATCACATTCTTTTCCATATGCATTATGATGAATAAAGAATCTTGTGGATGCATATTTTATGGTAAAATCATTATGTTTTCTGTAGTAGAACAAATATGGAGCATTAATCAGGAACCGTTCACATTGCCAAGACTGCCTAATCTTTTGAAGCAACTCATCTGGGAGCTTCGTAACATGGATGGTTTTGATTAAAATCTGTATAGATCAACATTTTTGTGGTGAATTTGATTTGGAAGTGATTCAACATGTACCGATATCTTGATTCAATGACATTTTTTTCAAAATGGGGCAAAGGAAGGAAGGAAATGTCTCATAGTTTCATTAAAGCCAGGGGTGCTATTCAACAGGTTCTGACGGGTTTTGGAGAACCAGTAGTAGAAATTTTGAGTAGTTCAGAGAACTGGTAAATACCATCTCTGGCTGGCCTCAGAGTGGGGTGGGAATGGAGATTTTGCAGTATCCTTTCCCCGGAGTGGGGT
>WNWU01000047.1:4911820-4938630 GCA_012654045.1 Ptyas mucosa | reverse complement strand
TGGGGTGGGAATGGAGATTTTGCAGTATCCTTTCCCCGGAGTGGGGTTGGAATGGAGATTTTGCAGTATCCTTTCCCCGGAGTGGGGTGGGAATGGAGATTTTGCAGTATCCTTCCCCTGCCATGCCCACCAAGCCACACCCACAGAACTGGTCGTAAAAAAAAAAATTGAATTCCACCACTGATCAAAGCATCAGCATTCCCTTTGATGGTAATAATCCGATCATGGTTAGTCCTGGTTTAGAAATGAATAAATAAAATGATAATCTGTGCCAGAACTGACACGAATTATATTTGCCCGAATGAGAATTATGAATCCTCTTGGTTCACATTCTCAGTCTATTTTCATGAAATGATTTCTTAATGCTTATTTTTCACGTTGGTGCTTCGAAATCTGCGAATCTTTCAGCTATGAAGACTCACCCTAGTTTCACAGTTATAGCAGAAGGACAGTGACTGGAAGCATATGCATTATTGATTCTTCAGTGGACAAAATGAAGTTGCCTTTTCATTTTAATTTAGTGTTGCTGAGCTAATGGCATTTTAGGGCTTATTATTTCCACTTTCTCAAATCCATGGCCAAATTTTGATTGACAATCAGGGGGTTGTTTGCAACGAGAAGCTGTGCTACTTTGCGTATTATGGAGAACTACTGGAGAGAGCTGTGGACAGATCTGTTACGTTGCCTAGTGTTAGCTCAATCATGTACTCCTGGCATGTAGCAGTTTCTTGTTAAATTAAGGAAGATTCCAATGTGAATTACAGTTGAAACAATAATTGTGAAGCTGATTCAAAGCTGGTCACAAATTTTATTGCAGGTCCAGTCTGTTATCAGGACAAATGTCCATATAAAGTCAGGTACAAACAATTAGACCCCGACATGTGCAGTTTGAGACTCCAGAAAAAATGCAGAGGAGAGCAACCAGGATGATTAGGGGACTGGAGGCTAAAACATATGAAGAACAGTTACAGGAACCGGGCATGGCTAGTCTAGGGAAGAGAAGGACCAAGGGAGACACGATAGCAGTCTTCCAATATTTGAGGGGCTGCCACAGAGAGGAGGGATCAAGCTATTTTTCCAAAGCACCTGAAGGCCAGACAAGGAATAATGGATGGAAACTGACCAAGGAGAGATTCAACCTAGAAATGAGGAGGAACTTTCTGACATTGAGAACAATCAACCCATGGAACAGAAGTTGCCTTTGGAAGTTGTGGGAGCTTCATCACTTGAGACTTTCAAGAAAAGATTGGATTGCCATTTGTCAGAAATGGTGTAGGATCTCCTGCTTGAGTGGGGCATTGGACTAGATGACCTATAAGGTCCCTTCTAACTCTGTTAATCTGTTATCTGTTATCTGTTACTTTATTACGTTCTGCCTACAATACAGGAATTCCCCCAGACTGGCAACTTACTCTTAAAAGTGTGGGAAGGCTTTCCCCTCTCCAGTCATGTCCGACTTTAGGGCAGCATTGCAGGGGTGGGTTCTAAATTTTTTTACTACCGGTTCTGTGGGAGTGGCTTATTTTTGGGGCGTGGCTTGATGGTCATGTGACAATTCTTTAGGATTTAGCAGAGGTAATGGTCTACCAGGCTTTTAACTGCTTGCAGAGCTGTACCGGTCTACTCATGTATTTTTGCAGGCACTGGTCTACTCATGTATTTTTGCAGCCACTGGTCTTCCCATTTATTTTTGGAGGCACCGGTCTACCACCAAACTGCCTTTTACCACTGATCAGCTGTAGGGCGGCCCTTTGAAGCCCCGCCGCAAGAGTTTAAACAGCTTTTTTCCTTATAGCCCATCAGCTGGGACTCAGGAGGCAGCAATAGATTGGGGGTGGGGCCAAATAAAAGGTAAGAATAACACGGGAGGGCGGGGGGGGACAGAACCGGTTCGGTGACATCATATCGTCACCGCTACCGGATCAGCGGAACCGGGTGGAACTGGGAGGAACCCACCACTGCAGCATTGACCCTAAAGCATTGACCAACATTTCTGGCTCAGTGGATCGGCAGAGACAAGGAGGAGTGGGATGGTTTCATCCATGCAAGCATGCTGCTTTCACAAATGCAGCTGTGTGCATGCTTGCATGCTCACCCACCATTTCTGTGACCCAGTTCCGAACAGGCTGTGGCCCAGCACTGGGCTGCAAACCAGGGGTTGGGGAGCCCTGCTCTAGAGGACAGTGTTCATCTCTGTTTCTTAGCCAAGAAGGCCAGCATTGTCCAAGGCCAGCATGACTCTATGCCAAAGGTGCACAGAACACTGTTACTTTCCCACCCAAAGTAGTACCTGTTTATCTACTCACATTTGCATGCTTTCGAACTGCTAGGTGGACAGGAACTGGGGCAAGGAACGGGGGCTCACCTTGTCACATAGGGCTTCGGATGCTGCTGATTTAACAACCAGTTCGGTGAACATTCACTTCATGGGCATCCGCAGTTTTACAAATATTAACCTTCTGTATTACCACTTGGGATTAACACAGCTGAGGCTTGGCAATCTGCTCTACCACGCCAATCAGCTGAGAAGATAACTTTTAATAAAGCACAGAGGCGGGATTGAGGGCCAACCTGATCATCGGAGCTACCGGTTCCCTCGAACCGGTCTAAACCGGTAGAATCCCATCTCTGGTGCTCGGGTCTCAAACCTGGGCTGTCAGCTTTCCAGCTGATAAGCTCAGCATCTTTAACTACTGAGCCACTGCACCCCCTGTAGCCTATTCTTGGGAACAATTAAATAAGGCTCCAAGGAATGTAGGGTACTAACCTTTTTGTGGTTGTGTAGTGACTCCAGGCTAACTGCCCTTGATCCCTCTTCCCTGCCAGGCTATTCCCAGCACATAATCAGGCACCAGTGGTTAGATCCAGAACAAGGTTAAAAAAGAAACTAATCTGAATTCCCCCATTAAATACTTAGCCTCACTTAGGAATGAATTAAATTAGGACCGAACGAGCGTATCATTGACAGCCTCAACTGAAATTTATTTGTTGATTATCTCTGTGCAGGCTATGCACAACAAATAAACTGAAAGAACCACGAAGACATATGGTAAACATATTGAAAAACAGATTTGTGGGTAAACATCCCGGCTGGGTTTTTCAGAAGGCTAAAGCTGATGTCAGCCATTGTAAAATAACTGATTTTACACCGAATTGATTTTACAGACCCGAAACAGGGAAAGTTGGGAAGTTCCCCAAATCGATTCAAATGTGTTGCGGCAACTGCAACAATGATATTAATCAGCATTCGGGTTTCGATTGCTGTTGACGTACTTTTTTTTTTTGGACAGCTGCCCTTTGCGTACGGCTGGGCATATTGACATAGGCTGTGAAACCAGATGGAAATCTGTAGTCACAGCAGTAAACTGGCTCTAGGCGTGAAACTACTCAACATTTTGAATTATTAAGATATAAATCCAGAAATGTCATTTTGATCCACAATAATCCCAGCAGCAGCACATTAATAATTCATAGTTTAACCACAACTAAATTAGCAGGCGCAAACAACCTATAAAATCTTTAAAACCTTCAGACAACTCTCTGGAAACCCTCCACTTTTAAAAAGCTTTTACCTGAGAGATAATGGAAGCTGGGGGCAATGGATTCCTCTTCTGGCATTCCAGAACCTTCTAGCTACATGGCCTTCCTCTTACCGTAATGCAGGCAACATCTGAACACAAAGGAAAGTGGACGTGCGAGGAATCACCTCACCATCAAAATAGCATGTCACTTGTGTACGAAAATAGTTCTGTTCCCATCAGAGATATATTTAATTTAATTAATTTAATTAATTCAATTTATAGGCCGCCTTTCTCCGAAGACTCAGGGCGGCTTACAATGCATATTTTTAAAAAAAAAAAAAACATTATAAAAACGTTTAAAAATTAAAACATGAAAACCCATTCACACCATTCAAGGCCGGATCTCACACGATCACAACAGCGAGATCAATGGCCCCAGGCCTGCCGGAAATGCCAGGTCTTCACCGCTTTCTGGAAGGTCAATAGGGTGGGGGTGGTCCGGACCTCAGGAGCTAACTGGTTCCAGAGAGCTGGGGCAGCCACAGAGAAGGCCCTCTCCTGCGGGCCCACAAGCCGGCATTGTTTAGCTGACGGGACCTGGAGGAGACCAACTCTGTGGAAGAGAATTGAGGGGAGTAGCTCAAGTTAAAAGCTCCTAACTCAAATACATCGTTTCAGAGAAAACAAAAATACTAATTCAGTTATCTGTGTCAAATTGAGAAATTACCTGAATTGCAAAAAAATAAATTTCCCAGGAAAGGACACTGTCAGGGTTAGGATTAAAACATTCAGAAGATCAAGTGTCGGTTGGTGTGGTGTAGGGGTCAGCAACCTGGGGCTCTGGAGCCGCATGTGGCTCTTTCACCCCTCTGCTGCGGCTCCCTGTCACTCAAAATATGCGTCACAACCGCCAATGTGTGACACCCGCCGGCACGTGATTTATTGAGCTTTTTGACCTCCAGTAGGCCAACCATGGAGAAATCCAAGAAAAGAAAAGTTTCAGAAGAAAACAAAGTTTAATTCAACTACATATGCCAGTTTTGTGGCTGCTCAAGAAATAGTCAGACACGGGAAGGGTTTTGTGGCTCCCGGTGTTTTCTTTTCTGTGGGGAACGGATCCAAATGGCTCTTTGAGTGTTTAAGGTTGCAGATCCCTGGTGTAGTGGTAAAAGTGCTGATCTAGAAAACAGAAGTCTGTAAATTCTAATCCTGTTTTAGGCATGAAAGGCAGCTGGATGACTTTGGGCCAATTGCCAGAAGAGTGTGAGTTCTAATCCCGCTTTAGGTATGAAAGCTGGCTGGATTGCTTTGAGCCAATCACTCTCCCTCATCCCAACCCACCTCATAGAGTTGCTTTTGTGGAGAAAATAGCAGGAGGAAGGAGTAATATGTCTTGCATGTTCATATCTTGAGGTGCTTATAAAGTAATATAAGAAGAGCCTGGTGGCGCAGTGGATTAAACTGCTGCTGTTAAAGTAGCACTTAGCTGCCAGCTGCCTGCAATTACTGTGAGTTCAATTCTCACCAGGCTCAAGGTTGACTCAGCCTTCCATCCTTCTGAGGTAGGTAAAATGAGGACCCGGATTGTGGGGGCAATAAGCTGACTTTGTATATAAAAAAAAGAACACCGCTTGGGGGGGGGGGGAAGCCCTACTAAGCAGATATATACAAAAGTATGAAGGCTATTGCTTAACGCATTGTAAGCCGCCCTGAGTCTCCGGAGAAGGGCGGCATATATAAATCGAACTAATAAATAAATAAATAAAATAAAGGTGGAATAAAAATCAAATAACTAAATAAAAGATACTGGCAGATGAGCAGAGCTTTGGAAAGCAAAGGAAAGTAACTCTCTAGAACCATGATGGCGAGCCTATGGCACGCGTGCCAGAGGTGGCATGCAGTGCCCTCTCTGATGGCATGTGAGCCGTCACCCCAGTTCAGCTGTGCCGCGCATGCGCACGTGCCTCCCACCGGCCAGCTGGTCTTCGGGTCTCTGCCGTGCATGTGCAGGGGAGGGGCGCATGCAGCGGGGTGCATGCACATGCCCGGGGGGGAGGCATGTGCAAGGGCATTGCGGGGGACCTGTTAGGGAATGGCTATTGCTTACCTGGTTGGGTTGGCAATATATATAAACCATCAATGCATGTTTGCAGTCAAAATGTAATGTATAGCTTTAAGACTGTCATGCTGTATTGCATCATACTGTATTCTGATGGGCTAGCTGTGTAGCCAACGTCCTTAAGAGGAAGCTTGAATCCTGGCTTATTTTTCTTATTACATTATTATTGCTACCTCTGCTCCTCTCTGCCTGTTCTCTCTGCATGATCACTGATTGATCATTGCTACTTGTTGTTTTCTACTGTTTTACTGATTGTTTTACTGCTGTACTTGTTCCTGTTTGCAACTCCAAAAAGAACTGTTTTATTGCATATGACTACAACAACTGGTAAGAAGACTTTGTTCTTGGAATATCCCTGGATTGACAATTTAACTATCTTTATCTGTGTATGACCTAGATCAGTGATGGCTAACCTTTTTGCTATCACGTGCCAAAAGCAGGGGAGAGCGGGGGGGGAGGGTTTGAGCATGCACATACCCACACCCATAATTCAATGCGCCCTGCCCCCTGTGCATGCACGCACGACCCCCCAGTGTGACCCTGGTTTTGGCAAGCTATGGCACGGTGGGCCCAGTAGGCCCATTCTTTTGCCTTCCCCAGGCTCCAGAGGCTTTCTAGGAGCCTGGGGAGGGCAAAAACGGCCTTCCCCACTCCCCCGGAGGCTCTCTGGAGGCCAGAAACAGTCCGTTTCCCGACTTTCAGTGGGCCCAAAAGGCCCAAAAGTCAGATGGCCAGCGCACACATGCAGGCTGGAGCTGAGCTAGGGCAATGCTCGCATGCCTACAGATATGGCTCCACGTGCCACCTGTGGCACGCATGCCATAGGTTCGCCATCACGGACCTAGATTGTTTATTGGACTTTGCTTTGCTAAAAGTAAAAGAATATCACAACTCAGTGTGTCTGTGTATTGACAGTGCTTATTCACAATCACTCTCAGCCGTTTCTCATGTGCACGACCTTGCCACTCAAGGGTTACTCTGCGCATATTCCTTAACAGGGTCCAATTGGCATGCACGGGGGCCACACACACATTGCATTTTGCGGGTTCGGGGTTGGGCAGTCAGTCTGGAAAAGGTTACCCATCACTATTCTAGAAGGAATAGCTGCCTCCTTGTTTTTTTAAAACCTCAAGTGAAATGGGGATGTCTTATTTTCGGGGAAACAGAGTAGAAGTAGGGGATAAAGTGGGGTCCTCTCCATTTATGCATCTTGGAATTGGGGAACGTTGGTATCCTTCAGGAGAATGACGGCAGAAGAACGGGAAGATAAACAGGAAGAGAGCCTGGTGGCGCAGCAGACTAAAGCACTGTTATTAACATTCAGCTGTCTGAAATTACTGCAAGTTCTAATCTCACCAGGCTTAAGGTTGACTCAGCCTTCCATCCTTTCTAAGGTAGGTAAAATAAGGACCCAGATTGTGGAGGCAATAAACTGACTTTGTATAAATGTACAAAAGTATGAAGGCTATTGCTTAACGCATTGTAAGCCGCCCTGAGTCTCCGGAGAAGGGCGGCATATAAATATAAATAAATAAATTAAAAAA
This sequence comes from Ptyas mucosa, assembly GCA_012654045.1. Taxonomy (NCBI): domain Eukaryota; kingdom Metazoa; phylum Chordata; class Lepidosauria; order Squamata; family Colubridae; genus Ptyas; species Ptyas mucosa. Next base: position 4,931,446 of record WNWU01000047.1, on the reverse strand, counting down.
AAATTCACTTAACAAATGTCTCACTTAGCAACACAAATTTTGGGCTCAGTTGTGGTCATACGTCAAGGACTACCTGTATTACTAATCTCTTTTTTTATTATTATGCAGAGATAAGGTACATTGACTCACTAAGGATATGTTTTCATGACTTAAAAATCCATATTTAAATTAATCGAGGCTCCGCTTCTGCCGCGATGCCTAAGTCAATGTGTAAAGGGTTTGCTCGCATTGACCCAGTTTTAATAAACTATTATTAAAGTCTACTTCTGCTCAGCATACCAATATCAAGAATGCTCCATTATCAACTAGATAATACGATGTTTTGCAGGCTTCTCAGAGGCGTCTTTTTCATCTGTTCTGCCAACAGGAGGTTGGACTTAATAATTCCTTACAATGCAATCTTACATTAAAATCACATTGAAATAGCTATGGCTGAGAATATTAAAGCCTGCTTCTGCAAGCAGCGAGTAACAAAAAATTTGTATGCTGTAGATTAATTGGATAAGAATAAGATTATCCCTTCCCTAATAATGCCAGATTTCTGGATTAGAATATTGGATATTATGATCGTTAAAATGGATTTTTAAAGCATAGTAATGCTGTGTATTTCATAATATAACAGATAGTTATTGTCAGCATTCCATATTAGGCCAAAAGCTTCAATGCTGCCAGTTATGACACCAACTCAAGCAGCCTAAGAGTTTAGAGCCAAGGCTACTAACGGTGATAGCAATAGCACTTAGACTTATATACCACTTCACAGTGCTTTTACAGCCCTCTCTAAGCGGTTTACAGAGTCAGCCTATCGCCCCCAAACAATCTGGGTCCTCATTTTACCCACCTCGGAAGGATGGAAGGCTGAGTCAACCTTGAGCCTGGTGAGATTCAAACTGCCAAATTGCAGGCAGCCGGCAGTCAGCAGAAGTAGCCTGCAGTACCGCACTCTGACCACTGCGTCACCGCAGCTCTTGATGGCTCTATATGTCAACTTGCCCAATGAGACAATATGCCTCTCAATATGAGGCATATGTTGGTGAATTCAAGTGGAGGTGCTTGTACACCCACACGTCCTGCGTGTGGGCCTAACTAAAGCCTCTGGTTTGTTCTGTGGAAACAGAAACTGGATGCGGTAGGTCAACTTCCCAATAAGACAATAAGATGATGGCCTCAAGTGGGAGATGCTTGTATACCCATGTCCTGCTGGTGAACCTCCCTGCATCATCTGGTTGGTTTTGTAGTAACAGAAAAATTGGATTAGATAAACCACTTTCTCAGTCATGTAAAAAGATGGCGGCCACACGTAGAATGTGCTGGAACTGATTAATTGTTCTCACTGTCAGGAAATTTCTCCTTAGTTCCAGGTTGGTTCTCTCCTTGATTATTTTTCATCCGTTGCGTCTTGTCCTGCCTTCAGGTGCTTTGGAGAATAGCTCGAGCCCCTCTTCTTTGTGGCAGCTCCTGAGATATCGGAACACTGCTATCATGTCTCCCCTAGTCCTTCTTAGAAGGTCTGGACATGGTACATCCATGTCCTGCCTGAGGGATGATTCCCTAAATCATCTGGTTGGCTTTGTGGGACAGGAAACTGGATGAGGTAGTTCACTTTCCCAAACATTGTCTTCGTTAGTTGAGATAATTAGAACAGAAATGAAAGGGATTGGAGGAGATCCAACATATGTGTCCAAAAATGCAGAAAAGTAAACTGTATAGTCAAGACGGGGTCAGGGTTCCAAGTAACACCCTCAACGAAAGAAAACTCCGAAGCTTGATTTTCCCTCAAAGTTCCATTTTATTAGAGATGTCATATTGGCACATCTGGGAAAACCTGAATCTGTAAGCTTCCAGGTTTTCCCCACCCAAAGGAAAGTTGAAGTCCATGTCCAGCACCCACATGTCCATCACGTAGTCCAATCAAAGCACCATCCCAACTGGAGATATCTCCTAGTTCCAGCCATCCAGGTGCAGGGCAAGATGTCCTTGACTCTCTGAGAAAGGAATGTTATTATGACTACATATCACCCATGCTCCATCCAATCCCCCCTCCCAGTTTCCCACAGTAGGAAATGTGGCAGGCCTGAAGATCCAAGGAAAAAGATGGCTTCCAGGCCTGACAAGAGGATTTGAACCTGAGCTTCCTGGTAACAACTAAACCTTAACCACAAAAGCTATCACTCCATTCTCGTCCTGAGGGGAGAACTCATCCCACTGAAATTTTATTTTATCTTCAGGTGGGGTTCAAACAAACAAAAACACCATATATGTTCTCACATGTTTACTTGCATTGATAACAACCACAATCACAAAGAGATGGAGATTCTCAGTCATCCAAGTCATGGTTGTCCCAAAGATCCTTTTTTAAGAGGCAACTGGACATTTTGGTGTTGTTTTTTTTTTGAAGACGTTTTGCTTCTCACCCAAGAAGCTTCTTCAGCTCCCCACCATCCAGTCAGTGCTGAAGAAGCTTCTTGGATGAGAAGCGAAATGTCTTCAAAGAAAAACCAGAAAGTCCAGTTGCCCCTGGGGGGGGGGGAACACCTTTGGGACAACAACAAAGGAACAACATTCTTATTTCAGAAGCTGCTGGTGTGTCGCCATCTTGGTTTCTCCTTTTTCAACAAGATTTTTTTTTTTTTTAATTCTGACACGCTGTGAATTTATCACAGCGTTCCTTTCCCCCGTGCTGGATTTTTTTTCCACTGCGATTCCTTAATTTAGGTATTATTGACAGGAATAGCATAATGATGTGGGCTTAAACCTGTCTGGAATAATCTACGACTGAAATAAGGTTGCATTTTGGAGAAGGATGACAGCAGCTTTTTAAGTTTCCAAGAAACCCTTAAGCAAATGGTAACTAATAGATGAATCTGAGCAGTAATATTCTCCACTGAAAGGCAAATGGATTTCATTTCTCTGTCTGGGTTTGGTAGACGGTGTCTGTTTAATATATTGTAGATATTTGACTTTTGTTACACATGCTTTCCCCCCTCCCTTTTTTAAAAGTCCTTCGCTATCTTATTGTTCTGTAAATACCATCAAAGCGGATAGCGATTTAAGCCAGACTAAAAATTCCCTTGAAGCCTGGCCTTTTCAGTTGGGTTTTTTTTTTTTTTATTAAACCATTTAAAAGTGGTTTTAAGGCTTAAGACTGGTAGGAAAAGGGAAATAATAATTAAAAATGACTCAGAAATAGGGCAGCTAAAGATGCTTGGGGACACTTTTTAAATGATGCTGTCGCTTCAACTTCCGGGCTCCTAGGGAAAAGGTTGTTAATACAAGCTGTCAAATATGGAAGGTAAAAACCATTTTAAAACAAAGGGGGGAAAAAAAATCTGTGTCAGGCTGTTGATGAACATTCTGCCAAAAAGGGTATCTAATTGGTGTCAGTTCCTCACCCTGCCTTGAAGGGTATTTTGGCACATTGCAGTCAGGTGCCTCTGAATCAGGGGTGAAATCTACTTACCCCTACCGTGTGCGTGCGTCACATGTGATTTTGGACCCTCTGCGCATACGCAATGCCTTCTGCGCATGCACAGAGGGTAAAAACCAGGTTACTTCCTGATTAAAACCAGGAAGTAACGACGTCCGGGCAGGTGGGCGGAGCCTCGCACTGCCACCGCTAACAGTTCGCGCGAACTGGTAGCATTTCACCCCTGCTCTGAACCATTTGGGCAGTGGTGAAATGTAAAATTTGTTACTACCGGTTCTGTGGGCGGGGCTTGGTGGTGGGGGGATAATGTGACTGGGTGGGCGTGGCCAACTTTTTTTTTAACTTTTAAAAGCATTTTTTCTAAAACCTCTTTGGCCGATTAAAAGGCTCTGACGATCAGGCAACTCAGCTGGGATCGTCAGAGCCTTTTAAAAGCATTTTTTTTTACAACCTCTTCGGCCAAGAACCGCAGGATCATCAGAGGCTTTTTTTAAAAAAAACTTTTAAAAGCATTTTTTCATCGGAAGAGGTTGTAGAAAAAAATGCTTTTAAAAATAATTTTAAAAAGCCTCTGATGATCGCGTGGCTCAGCTGGGCATGGGTTCTCCGAATCACCCACCGCCAACGCTACCGGATCGGGCGATCCGGTCCGAACCGGGAGCATTTCACCCCTGTATTTGGGACACCTGTAAACCTGCCCATTAGAATTATGTGCAAACATCCATATCCATACAAGGTTATCCTCGACTTACAGTTGCAATTGGGATCAGAGTTTCCGCTGCTAAACGAGGCCACTGTTGAGTGAGGTGTGCCTGATTTTACGACCTTTTATTACCCCCGTTGTTAAGTGAATCAGTGTGCTTCCCCCACTCACCCAAGCGTTAGAGTTGGTGTAGAGAGCTTTATTCATTCTGTTCCCTCAACAGTTCCATATCGGGTTTTCAGCTAACCCCCGGCTGCAAGCTGAGCACAGAAATTGGCTCGGAACCAAATAGATAACCAAAAGCCAAACAAACTTACAGCCAAACCAAAACAGTCTCGAAAATAAAGGGGTTTTTTTTTTTTGTTGCCTGGATAAGTTCCAAAAACAAACAGCTCAAAATCCCCTCTGAGGTTAGGGGCCTCCACTGAGGTTTGTCAACAAGTCCGGTAGTCCGAATTTCAGGCCTTGCAAGGAGAAGTCACAGGAATAGTCTAAGCCAAGAATGCAGGGGGTCGTTTTCAGCGAAGTCAGCCACGAACAAACTCCAGACTAACCTTCCAGGCAATGGCCAATTAGTCCACCCGACAGATAACCGGCTGCTCCAAACACGAACATCAATGCTCTCCACAACTGAATTAAATCCACGAGCTGCAGAGTTCCAGAAACACAAACAACCATCTGGCCACGATCCGCACACGTTGCTTCAGTGGTGGGTTGCTACCGATTCTCCCTGGTTCGGGAGAGTGGGTAGCGGAAATCTTGATGTGAGAGCGAACTGGTTCACTCTAACCATCAGATGGGCCCTCCCGCCTGCCCCGCACTATACCTACCTTTATTCCTTTGCGCGATCATGCGCAAAGCACGTGCGTGAAGCGAACCGGTGGTAACATTGTTTGGAACTCACCACTGTGTTGCTTCCAGTGATGCCTCCCTCTGCCTGCCATGCTAAATAGCCCTTCCCGGTGCATCCCATTAAGAGGGGCGGGACCTATTCCCCATCAATCTGGTAGATCTCCGCCTCTCTGCCTTGCATGCTCTAGCATCTACCAAGGCTGGCAGTTCTCCCCCTCTTCCTCATTGTCCTGCGAGCTCTCCCCAGCCGAGGCATGTTCTGCCAGCAGTTCAGGGTCAACAATACCAGACATGCCAGGACTTCTCTCATTCTCTCCCAAGGCCTCTGAGGAAGACGTGGATGAGCCATCATCCACAGGAGACATCACAATCATATGGTCATTGAGTAAAACTGACTTCCTCTGTTGATCACAGGGCCCCGAGATGCTGCAATGGTTGTAAATATAGGCCAGTTGCATATATTTACAGCAGTTTTGATCATGGGATCATGGGGATTCTGTAATGGATGTGAATTGGAGGATTGGTTGAAAGTCACTTTTTTCAGGGCTGTGGTAGCTTCGAACGGTCAGTAAACGAATGATTGCAGATCGAGGACCAGCTGAATCTAAAGTCCCAAAGGTGCTTTTTTTCAAAAGGCAACTGGACTTTTCTTTTTTTTTAATTTGATTTATATGCCGCCCTTCTCCGGGCGGCTCAGGGCGGCTTACAATGTGCTAAGCAATAGCCTTCATACTTTTGTATATTTATACAAAGTCAGCTTATTGCCCCCACAAACTGGGTCCTGAATTTACCTACCTTAGAAAGGATGGAAGACTGAGTCAACCTTGAGCCTGGTGAGATTCGAACCTGCAATAATTGCAGGCAGCTGGTGTTAATAACAGGGTGCTTTAGACCACTATACTACCAAGGCTCTTGGACTTTGTTGTTCCTTGAACATGTTTCCCCTCTCATCCAAGAAAGCTTTTTCAGTTCCTCTTCAGTCAGAACCAAAGAAGCCTCTTGGATGAGAAGCAAAATATCTCCAAGGAAAAATAAGAAATTTAGAATTTAGAAATTTAGAATAACAGAGTTGGAAGGGACCTTGGAGGTCTTCTAGTCCAACCACCTGCTTAGGCAGGAAACCCTACACCACTTCAGACAAATGGTTATCCAACATCTTCTTTAAAATTTCCATGTTGGAGCATTTACAACTTCTGGAGAGAAGCTGTTCCACTGATTAATTGTTCTAACTGTCAGGAATTTTCTCCTTAGTTCTAAGTTGCTTCTCTCCTTAATTAGTTTCCACCCTTTGCTTCTTCTCCTACCCTCAGGTGCTTTGGAGAATAGCTTGACTCCCTCTTCTTTGTGGCAGCCCTTGAGATATTGGAACACTGCTATCCTGTCTCCCCTACTCCTTCTGTTCATTAAACTAGACATACCCAGTTCCTGCAAAGTCCAGTTGCCTTTTGAAAAAAAAGCACCTTTGGGACAACCATAATCTGGATGACCGAGGATCTCCGTAGACACCTGAATTTAAGAACGCAGCAGCTCCTTCTCTGAACGAGCAAGAAGAAGACAAATTGTTGGGGCCTGGACTATCAAGCTAGATGAATTCCTGTGAAATCAACAGCAGAAACTGTGAGGATGTGCTTTCATAAATCTTGACGAAGACACCCCTCCCTCCCCCAAAAGCCTAATGCAGGGGTCCCCAAACTTGGCAGCTTTAGACTTGTGGACTTCAACTCCCAGAATTCTCCAGCCAGCTGAAGAATTCTGTGAATTGAAGTCCACAAGTCTTAAAACCGCCAAATTTGAAGTCCTCTGGCCTAATGTGTCAATTTAATCCGAAGGCTACTGGCAGAGGGCTGTTATCAGAGGTACTCATGTCTTTTAGAGAGTGGTAAGATACAAAGTGGTTCCTCATCTTTAAGGAGAAGAAAGCAATTTCTGCTGATTGTCTCTGTCTCTTCTATTTCCCCCTCCCTCGGCTTTATCCTCCGAAATGGACTGGGGTCAAGAGAGCAAGAAAGAACGAGAAAAATGCATCTGCACAACACAACGAGTTTATATTTTCTACTTTATATTTTCTGCTACTCGAGAGATCTCTGCACGTCCCTTGGTTTTTAAAGGAAGTTTTAGGTCAGGGGTGTCAAACTCAACGCCTGGGGGGCAGATCCGGCCCCCGAGGTGCTTAGATCTGGCCCGTGGGGCTGCCCTGGAAACAGCAAAGGACTGGCCAGTGGTGCCTCTGCCGGCGAAAATGGAGCTCTGTTTTCACTTGTAGAGGGTTGTAGGAGGCCGTCTTGGCCAAAAACAGGACCCGGGTGTGGGGGGCTTTGCAGTCCCCTCCTTGAGCTCTGTTTTCACTGGCAGAGGGCTAGCAAAACTAAAACTAAAAACAAAAAGGACAGAAAAGAAGAAAGGGAAAAAGGAAAGACAAAGAAAAAGGAGAAAAGATGGGAAGAGAGCAAGGAAGGCAAAATAAGGAAAGAGGGGAAGGAAGAAGAATGGAGAATGAAGAGGGAAGGAAAAAGAAGAAAGGGAGGGAGGGAGGAAGGAAGGAAGGAAGGAGGGAGGGAGGGAGATTATAATGAGAGGGACAGAGGGTCTGAGGGAAGTCCTGCCTTAGCACTTGGCCACCACAGGTGTCCCTGACATGATTGATTTCAAGATGGCTACGCCCACCCTGGCCACACCCACCCTGGCCCCCCGAGGTCAAGCACAACCCTGATGCGGCCCTCAATGAAATCAAGTTTGAACCCCTGATTTAGATTTAGATTTGCAAACGTGAGAAAGAAAGGCACATGTGCAGGTTTCAGTCTCTGGCAGAGTCATCGCCATCTAACTCCACCCTTGTGCATCATTGGAACCCACATCCTTGCCTTTACATCATGCGCATAGTTTCCTTCCCCTTTGTCCCTTCCGCACTGTGCTGGTTCTGCTGGATTGACACATCCGCTGAGCTATAAACCGTGTGTAACACGTTTATGGCTGGGTTCACACAAAACGTTATGTCATAAATCATGACTTTAAGTTGAGTGTCAGCAACCTGCGGCTCCGGAACCGCATGCGGCTCTTTGGGCTATCTGCTGTGGCTCCCTGTCAGGTGATCCCACTACTGATTGGCCCTGCCCCTTGCCCTCCCAGTCACTCCTTGCCTGGCCTGAGAAGGTAAGGGTGACGGCGGGGGATGGAGAAGTGGCCAGGGTAAAGACAGAGAGATACAGAGAGAGGGGGAGAGAGAGAGAGAGACATAGACAAATACCCAGAGAGAGAGGGAGAGAGAGGTGGGAACGAGGGAGAGAGAGGAGAGAGATGTCAAAAGGGTTTTGTGGACCCCGGTGTTTTTTAACAACCAGTTCTCTGCCCTAACAACCGGCTTGGTAGGCGTGGCTAGGTGGTCATGTGACTGATGGAAGTGAGTGACGGTTGGCCACACCCACCCAGGTTTTGTGGCTCCCGGTGTTTTCTTTTCTGTGGAAAATGGCTCTTTGAGTGTTTAAGGTTGCGGACCCCTGCTTTAAACCAATAATGGCTAGCTTTGCTCAGCCCGTTAAATTAAAAAAGCAATATGCCTTAACAAGGGCTATCAATCCACTCTTCGTGTTTTCCCTAGCCAGCCAGCCAAAGATATCATGTTCCTAAATAATCAGAGACCGTCGCTACATGCCTCTTTGCAAGGATGAGACCGTTGAAAATAAAATTTTCTACGTACTCCATATGCTTCCAGATATTCTCCTGCCGATGGAACGTTTACACCCTCCAGCTAAAGACTCCAGATGGGCTATGAAATGGTTTGATTTTGAACTCTGTTATTTCTATTCTATTCTATTCTATTCTATTGTATTCTATTCTATTCTATTCTATTCTATTCTATTCTATTCTATTCTATTCTATTCTATTCTATTCTATTCTATTCTATTCTATTCCAGATGCTGCTTTTTTTTTAATGAAAGTTTGTTTGTTTTATAGTTTTGAAACTCACTTGGTATCCCAGGAAACCAGAGCAGGAAGTTCATTCCTCTGCTTTGCTCACCTGGGATCAAAGCTCAGCTGCTCCTTTCAGAAATAAACAGACTGTAGAACAAGCCTAAATGGATGCACAGCTTCCCCAGGGTTCCTGCAGGCATTTTGGATTTGTTTTTTATTATTATTTTTTTAAGCAGGGAGCTTCCTCCCTCCCTCCCTTTCTTCTTCCCTCATCAATGTTCTCCTTTGCCTGCTGCCACTCATCTCTAGGTACGGCTCCTTTCTCCCCTGGTAGAAGGAAGGTTCAGATGTTGGGTGGAGGGAAGAGCCTCATCAGGCTGGAAAATACACCGAGAGTAAATCTCATTCCCACAGAGAGTTTTCTTTAAAGATCTGTCCTAGGATACAGTATATCTTGATCAAAAGGTTTTTGCAGAGCAGTGCAGAAAGAATGTTATTTTGAACATAGAGCCTTATTCTGTTCCTTGCTAAGCTTTCTTTCTTTCTTTCTTTCTTTCTTTCTTTCTTTCTTTCTTTCTTTCTTTCTTTCTTTCTTTCTTTCTTCCTCCCTTCCTTTCTTCCTTTCCTCCCTCCCCCTTCTTTCTTTCTTTTTTCTTTTCTTTCTTTCCTTCCTTCCTTCCCTCCCTCCCTCCCTCTTTCTTTCTCTCTTTCTTTCTTTCCTTCCTTCCTTCCTTCCCTCCTTTCTTTCTTTTCTTTCTTTTTCTTTCCTTCCTTCCTTCCCTCCCTCCTTCATTCTTTCTTTCTTTCCTTCCCTCCTTCCTTCCTTCCCTCCCACCTCCTTCTTTTCTTCCTTCCCTCCCTCCCTCCCTCCCTCCCTCCCTCTTTCTTTCTTTTTCTTTCTTTCTTTCTTTCTTTTTCTTTCTTTCTTTCTTTCTTTCCTTCCTTCCTTCCCTCCCTCCCTCCCTCCTTCTTCCTTCCTTCTTTCCTTCCTTCCTTCCTTCCTTCCCTCCCTCTTCCTTCCTTCCTTTTCTCCCTCCTCCTTCCTTCCTTCCTTCCTTCCTTCTTTCCTTCCCTCCCTCCCTCCCTCCCTCCCTCCCTCCCCCCTCTCTCTTTCTCTCCCTGCTTCCCTCTCTCTCTTTCTCTCTCTCTCTCGCTCTCTTTCTCTCTCTTTCTTTCTTTCTCACCAGTCCTGGGTAAGGAAGAGCGGGATCACTTCATGTCTGCTGTCAGAGAGAAAGAAGTATTAATGCATGGAAATGTTGTTGGAGTTGAGGTTGGTTGAGGCAGAAATATTCTAAGTTATTCTCATAGGAGGGTCTCCAGGAAGAATATTGTTCAGATATCACAGATTTTATTTTGGCTCATGTGATCCTGAGCAGGTTAAACAGCCACCCTCTAAAGCAGGGCTAGGCCATTTAGAATCCTGGAAACATTTTCAAAATGTCAGCCATGGCTGCTTGCGTGGACGGGGGAAAAACATCTATTAATAAGCAAAGTTGGGAGACCATTCTGCACTATCCAAGTCTGTCCATCCCATCTCACCTCTCCTCCATGCTCTTTGCCACCAATCTATGTGGGGTTTTTTTTTTTTTTGCACCACAAGGACTCAGAGGCATGTACAGGTAGCCTTCGACTTATGACCAAAATTGAGCCCAAAATTTCTGCCGCTAAGCGAGACATTGGTTAAGTGAGTTTTGCCCCATTTTACAAACTTTCTTGCCACCGTTATTAAGTGAATATGACTGCAATTGTCAAGTTAAGTGAATCTGGTTTCCCCATTTGACTTTGCTGGTCAGAAGGTCTCAAAAAGGTCTCACATGACCCCAGGACACTGCAACCGTCATAAATGTGAGTCAGCTGACAAGCATCTGAATTTTGATCACATGACCATGGGGGATGCTACAACGGTCGTAAGTGTGAAAAATGGTCCTAAGTCACTTTTTTCAGTGCTGTTGGAACTTTGAACGGTCACTAAATGAACTGATGTAAGCCGAGGACTACCTGTACTAAATACAGGTAAAGCCAATGACCAGGACATTGTTTTTAATGTATTTTAATTAAACAACTTTTTTTTAAAAAAGTACAAAAAGCAGAGAGCCTCTGGAACTTCTCAGTACTCTCAGAGACTTTGATTTAGTTTGTAACATGAAATGTAGTGTATATGAAACAAATATTTTTGGGTTTTTGTGATGACTAAACAGGCTCAGATTTTATTGCGTTGAAATATGGAGGTTGAAAAAGAGAATTCCATCTCCCAGCCTTGCTGATAACTCTCCTCTTCTATATGTGGGGTCATAACCATAACCATAACCATAACCATAATTTACTTTATTCATTAAACATGAAACTCAGTCAACTGAACATTAAAAAATGCATCACAAATACCATTGACTGGTGCTAATGGTTGATACGGGTTGCTGCCAGCGTCCTGGGTCTCAACCAAGTGCCTTCTTAAGATGTACAATGTTCCGAGTAGCTCAGTTTTTTGCAGTTCCACTGGTGTTATTGCAGGAAGCTACAATTTCTTGAAGTGTTTTGTGAAATTCTTGGACATGGTACCAAGTGCCCGGATGACAATGGGTATCACTGTGACATGTTTCATCCATAGCGGTGTAGTTTCAATGGCCGGGTCGTGATATTTCATGGTTTTTCCCAGTTCTTTTTCTTTGACTCTGGCGTCTCTCCTGGTACCGCGATGTCAATAAATTGTACGTTTCGGTTTTCGACAACTGTGATATCTGGTGTGTTCTGTTCCAAGTGACAATCCATCTGTATTCGAAAGTCCCACAAGATCTTCACCTTCTCATTTTCTATAACTTTTTCCACTTTATATTCCCATGACTTTTGGGATACAGGAAAGTCGTATTTTTTACCTAATGACCAGTGGATTAATTTAGCAACTTGGTCGTGTCTAGCTTTATATTCAATTTGTGTGATTTTGCTGCATTCACATATTAAATGTAAACCAGTTTCAACTTTGTTGTTTATTATTATTACTGTTGTTGTTTTTGTTAGTTATATATGTGTGTGTGTGTGTGTGTGTGTGTGTGTGTGCAAAAAATTAAAATTTCGGGTGTTTTCCCGCGTCATTGTAAATAAGTTAGTTAAAATGTTTAAAATTCTGGTTAAAATCCTAGCTTAAAATCTTCTAAAAATCCTTACAGAGCACTCTGCAAGGTGCTTTAAAACCTTAGCTAAAATCCTACCAGTACCTTAAAAGTTTTTCTTTCTAGAAAACTTAAGAAGACAGATTAATATATTATTAATATATATATTAATAATAATAACAACAACAACCCATTTGTAACAGAGATACCCACTGTCATCAGGGCACTTGGTACCATGTCCAAGAATTTTACAAAACACATCAAGAAATTGCAGCTTCCTGCAATAACACCAGCAGAACTGCAAAAAACTGTGGTATTCGGAACATCATATATTTTAAGAAAATACTTGGTTGATACCTAGGATGCTGGCAGCAACCTGTATCAACCATTAGAACCAGTCACTCATATTTGGGACACATTTTTAAATGTTCAGTTTCATGTTTAATAAATAAGAGAGATAATAATAACAACTTAGCATTAAATATCAACTCCAAACCATATATGCCAGGGGAAGTGACTGGTTTAATCATGGCAAGGATTCTATGCCTTCCTTCCATAGCTATATAGCTGACAGCAAAGGGTTGTTTTTTTTTTCTCTGCAAAGATTTGGCTCAAAGTTTTTTATTCTCTACACTGTAAAAAGTTTTTGACAAGTTTTGACACCCCATATTTCCAGAGTGCATTATTATTTTTTCTTTTAGAATACAGGCACTGCTGAGGTATTCTAAATCCAGAGCTGGGAAACATTTATGAGGCTTCATTCTTTCCGTTTATCTGTTGTTTTTTCTCTTGTCATGGACAGGTTAAAAGAGCACCATATTTCCTTCTTTGCAAAATTGTTTCTGATGTCCTGAAAGTTTTCTTCTCCTGTAAGAGAGGCATTTATTTTGCTGGCCTAGTTTTCAGGTTGCAATTGTTGGTGTTGTCTTTGGGCATTGTGTTTTGAGCTGATTCTTTTGACTGTACATCACTCTGCAACTGCCCTGGCTGATCTTACTTCCTGGTTGGAAAGCATCCTTTGAAACTGAAATTTAGGCAGTTAAGAAGACAGCACCCACTGTCCTCTCAATCTCCTTCCAAAAAGAGTCAGTGTATAAACAAAACAGAAATAGTTTCATCAAAACAGGAAAAAGTTGTCCTTCCTTCCTTTCCGCCTTCCTTCCTTCCCTCCTTCCCTCCCTCCCTCCCACCCACCCTCCTTCCTTCCCTCCTTCTCTCCCTCCCTTCCTCCCTGCCTTCCCACCTTCCTTCCTTCCCGTCTTCCTTCCCTCCTTCCTTCCTCCCTCCCTGCCTCCCTCCCTCCCTTCCTGCCTTCCTTCCTTTCTCTCTCCCTCCCTGCCTTCCTTCCTTCCCACCTGCTTTCCCTTCCTCCCTCCCTCCTTCCCTCCTTCCCTCCTTCCCTCCTTCCCTCCCTCCTTCCTTCCCTCCTTCCTTCCTTCCTTCCCTCCTTCCTTCCCTCCCTTCCTCCCTGCCTTCCTACCTTCCTTCCTTCCCTCTTTCTTTCCTTCCCACCTCCCTTCCTTCCTACCTATCTTCCTTCTTTCCTTTCTCCCTCCCTCCCTCCCTCCCTCCTTCCTTCCTTCCTTCCTTCCTGCCTGCTTGCCTGCCTTCCCACCTTCCTTCCTCCCTCCCTCCCTCCCTCCCCAAAACCTTTTTGTATAGCACTATGTGCTTCACTCTGTTAATGTCAGTATTTTCTAGACACTGTTAGTTACAGACTGGGTTATTTGGATGACAAGAGGATAAGGTATGAGAAGTGACTCCTATCGGCCCTGGCAGGATCCAGTGGTTGTGTGCAGCTCTTCTCTGACTTCCACCCACAACACCAAAACCTAATTTGATATTTTATTGCCGATCTTATCGAGACAACCCGCAGTGCTAAATCCAAACTGCCCACCTGAGATGGATGAAGTAGTCCGTGTGAACCTAACAGCATTTCACTCATGAGCCCTCAACTCATGTCACCTGAACACTTCTGTTTCGTCCCAGCTTTCTTTAGAAGTTCATCGTGTAACAGCTCCTTTTGAGAAATGAACCAAATGTCATGGTCTTTTAATCAATTTAACCCCAAATCCTCAGTTTTCTCCTCCAAAATTTTTGATGGGATAGAAAGTGGTAAAATATGCAGGAGGGTTGATCACTGGACTTCACATTAACCCCATTCCAATCAATGTTGGTGATTCCCCTGAGCCTACTCACTTCTTTTGTTCCAACTTTAATAATAACTATACATTAATGATGATGATGATGATGATGTGCTGAAATGTGCATCTGGCACATTACTGAAAGACAGATGCAGTCCTGGGCTTGAGAAGATTGTGCATCCCAGCTTAAAGTTCTCATGAGACCTAAACTAAGGTTGCATTTATTTGACATTTGCAACCAAGACCCGCCTACATCTATTTTTTACTGGGGTTTAATACTTGTGGAAAGTTTGGCCGGTGCCTTCTTGTTCACACTTAATTTGCTCTTGACTCCTCTTTACGCCTTCCACGGTAGCTGTGAAGAACTCTCCAATTTAGGAAACCCATGGTCTGATAAGAAGGGTGAAAGAAACTGAGGATCAGCAGTCCTGTTAACACCTCAAAGGCTTCCAGGGGAGCCTCATTAGACCAGCTTCATGTTGACATCCAAAGAATGTTTCTTTGAACATGTGCAAAACCAACGTGCCTGAGTTGTGATGAACTGGAAAATTTTCAGTGGATTGAGAAAACCATGAGCAACGGATTTTTCTGTAAATATATTCAAACAAACCAGCATGACTCGAGGCTTCTCTGTCTCTTCTCTAAATGTAAACGGAGAGCAAACCCCACTCCTTACAAGCACTGACGATGTTACCTAGTTGGGTAATGAAAGGTCTGAAAGAAAACAACCAAGCTCAGAATGCACCAAGGACCCTCATTTCAACCCTGAGCTATAAATATTCCCCTTTATCAGTTCTCTCTCTCTCTTCGTCATCACAATGCCAGGCTCCTTTCTCTCTTTCCTTTGGAAAAAAGTGACCGGGGTGGGGGTGGGGAGTAAGAACTGACGTGACATTTTAAGGGAAAGGGAAAATCTAGAAAAAGTGGTCCTAGATCTACCAGCAGTGGTGTCAGACCTGGAAGCCATCTTTTGTATTAGGCCTTCAGACCTGCCACATTTACTACTGTGGGAAACCGGGAGGGGGGAATTGTATGGAGTATGTGTGATATATAGTCATAATAACATTCCTTTCTCAGAGAGTCAAGGACATCTTGCCCTGTACCTGGATGGCTGGAACTGGGAGGCATCTCCAGTTGGGACGGTGTTTGGATTGGACCATGTGATGGACATGTGGGTGTTGGGCAGGGACTTGAACTTTCCTCTGGGTGGGGAAAACCTGGAAGGTCTCTGATTTGGGTTTCCCCAGATGTGCCAATATGACATCTTTAATAAAATGGAACTTTGAGGAAACTCAAGCCCTGGAGTTTTCTTTCGTTGGGCGTATTACTTAGAACCCTGATGTTTGGCTATGACTCTTCCTAATCCTGGCATGGAACTCTGAAGAATTACACCGAGTGAGAAGAAAAACTTCCAAAACTGCTACACTATGTCATAATTCCAGCAAATATTTCTTGAAAATAACTGCTTCTTTGCAGGTCTCAGCCCTGTGCTATAAATCCTGCTCTACTTTGCACACCCCATATATTAGTCTGGCCTTCTCAATCCAAAGAGTTTACAGTCAGGAATCCTACGGTATTACATTAATTTTGTCACTGGGTTTTTCTTGCCACCAGGTTTATAGCAAATTTTACAATACCAATGAAGAAGAAAAATAACAGCTCTCAAAAGAAGATATTTCACGAGAAGCGTCCTCCATTCCTCTAGCCGCAATAAAATACCTTATGCCACCAGACGTCAAAGTTTGGGCTTAGACAACTTAGAACTACGCCGACTTCAGTCTGACCTAAGCGTAGTACATAAAATTATCAGCCACAATGTCCTTCCTGTCAATGACTACTTCAGCTTCAACCACAACAATACACGAGCACACAATAGATACAAACTCAGGGTAAACCATTCCAAACTCGATTGCAGAAAATATGACTTCAGTAACAGAGCGGTCAATGCCTGGAATGCACTACCTGACTCTGTAGTTCCTTCCCCAAACCCCCAAAACTTTAACCTTAAACTGTCTACTGTTGACCTCACTCCATTCCTAAGAGGTCTATAAGGGGTGTGCATAAGAGCACCAGCATGCCTACCGACCCTGTCCTAATAGTCCTTTTTACTTACCGTATTTATCGGCGTATAACACGCACAGGCGTATAACACGCACCTTCATTTTAAGAGGGAAATTTCAGGAAAAAACTACGCTCCGACGGCCGCGAGAATTAGACGTGAGGAAGGCGCGGGTTGCTGGTACTTGTTAATACTGTAAAAACATGGCTTCTTAACATTATATCGGCGTATAACACTCACACATCATTTGCCCCCTATTTTCAGGGGGGGGAAGTGCGTGTTATACGCCAATAAATATGGTACTCTTTTCATGTATTCAAATTATGTTTATACTTTTACCCGTTATCTTATATATGCCTGACAAAATAAACTTATGATTATGATTATAAAAAGAAACCAGCGTGGCTGCCTAAAGAACTCTCTGACAAATTGAAAGACAAAAAGGACAAGTATAAAAAAGTGGAAAGAGGGGCAAATAACTAAAGCAGAATAGCAGCAAATAGCCCGAGCCTGTAAAGATGAAGCGAGGAAAGCTAAGACTCACAATGAACAAAGAAAGGTTTGCGACAAAAGTAAAAAAAAAATAACAACAACAAAAAAAAAGCTTCTTCCATCATGTTATAAACCAGAAAAAAGTCAAGGAAACAATTGGTCCATTGCTGGGAGAAAGTGCCAAGGAGGTGGCAAACAGGAAGAAAGCAGAACTACTTAATTCGTTTTTTTGCATCTGTCTTTACACAAAGGGAAAAAACAGTCCAAGCTATCAAAAATAGCACCAAAAAAAAAAAAAAAAAAAAAAAAAAATTAGGAACACAAGGGAAAATAGGGAAGGAAATGGTAGGTGAGTACCTGTCTATCCTAGATGAGTTCAAATCACCAGGACCAGATGAACCACACCCCAAGGTTCTGAAGGAACTGGCAGATGTGATCTCAGAACCATTGAACCAGTGGTGGGTTGCCCCTGGTTCAGACCGGTTCGCAAGAACCGGTAGTAAAACTGGCTGGAGGCCCCGCCCACCACCCCGGATGTCATCATTGATGATCTGCGCATGCGCAGAAGCAAGGCGCGTGCGTGAGCGAAGTGACCATGCGCGCATGATCCTGTTGCGAACGGGTAGTAAAGGTAAGTAGAACCTACCCCTTCACTCAGTGGTAGGATTCAGCCAGTTCGCACCCCTTCGGGAGAACCGGTTGTTAACTTTCTGAGCAGTTAAGCACATTGGTTGTTGGAAGAAATCATTAGGGCAGAGAACTGGTTGTTAAATTACCTGAATCCCACCACTGCCTTCACTGAACTATATTTTTCAAAGCACCAGGGAACTGCCAGAGGACTGCAAAAGAGCTGATGTAGTTCCCATATTAAAAAAAAAAAAAGGAAAAAATAATAGATCCAGGAAACTACAGACCTATCAGCCTGACCTCAATACCAGGGAAGATTCTGGAAAAGATAATCAAGCAACCAATCAGCGAACATCTAGAAACAAAGTAACCAAAAGCCAACATGGGTTTGTCAAAAAAACAGATCATGCCAGACTAATCTTATTGCATTCTTTGACATAGTGACAAAATTAGTGGACCGGAGAAATGCTTGGATCTCCAAAGTCCCTTCCAACTCCGTTCTTCTATTCTATTCTAATTCTGGTGGAGGTAATATCACTCGGATTCTCCTCCCCCCCCCCATTCCAATTTGCTTTGGAGGTTTTTTGGGGGGAATCTCAGCTGTACAGAAACGCTTAGCTCATAAACATGCAAATTGGTCAGAATTGCAGGTTGCTTTCATTCTCTTGAACAGATCCATTTCTTTGGGTGGGAAAGTATTAAATCAGAATGGAAGTATTTGTACATATCTCTGTCAGTGCTGCTCATTTGCAGTACTAATCAGAAGGTTTACATGAGTCTGTATAGTGTATTATATTACACAAACAAGCCCTAGCAACTGCTGTAGCAAAATAAATTAGTAGCTGTTGTAGACAGCCACGAAAACAATAATAAACATGTTATGAGCAAGGCAAGCCTCTATTGTGTGCAATCTCTCACTTGCAAATTAAGTGCCTACAGATGTATTGCATAAGCCACCCTTGACTTTCCGTGATAAAAGAGGAAGTACATAAATATACTTCAGAATGACTTTATTTTAATTTCCCCTCTCTAATCAAAGCCTCATTTACTAGTGATTTAATGCATCAAGTCTGTTGGCTGTGCAACTCTTTTAAAGACCTTAGAGTTGATTCATCTGTCATATAATTGAGGTTACGCAGCATGTTAAGTTATAATTTGCTTTTGCATAACTGAATATCTATCATCTATTTGTCTAAGTCTGTCTCTTTGTCTGTCTGTCTGTCTATCATCTATCTATCTATCTATCTATCTATCTATCTATCTATCTATCTATCTATCTATCTGGATTAGCAGCTGTCAACTCTGAACTGAACCGGAAGCCATCTTGTGCCACTTCACAGTTGCCATGCACTATGGGGGGAGGATGAGGGGGAAATAGCTAGACCGTCTCATAGACAAAGAGCTTTTCTGTGGGAGCCAAGGTCATCCCAAAGGTGGTAGTAGGAGGAGGAGCAGAAGTGATTGAGGGAGTCCACCAGCTGCTTGGATTGGACAATGTGACCTGTGACATTTGGGGAGGGAAACATTTGCTCTTTTAATTACATGGTAACCACGGGAATCTTTTAGAGTTGGTTTTCACTGGCTGTGCCGATATGATGTGTCCAATATACATGTTCTTTGAGGAATGTTCCTGACTTGGAATTCTGATTTCTTTGGAGGCATTACTCGGAATGCTGACAGCAGCTTTAATTAATTCCTCACTTATATTTCACAATTAAATTTAGATTATGGAAAAGATGTCCTAATTAATCAAACGTATTTTCTGAAGTTACAGTAATAGTAACTTCAGCACTGGCTTCCTATCACTGACCAAAGCTTTCTATCCCAGTTGAATGTCTATCCCTTTTTCAAAGGCCATGTCAAAAACATTTTAGTAGTCTAAGGAGGATACAATTAAACTATGTGTCACTTTTGCCAGATGGCATTTGTCCAAGAATGAGCACAGTTGGAACACTAATATTAGTTACAGAAATACTTTCCTTAGCCATATGAAACCCAAAATATTCAGCTTCAGGGATGAATCCCAAATTACATTCAGATTATGGACGTGAATCTATAGACCAATTGTTGAACTATCCAATGAAAGTTGAATCCTTTTTCTTTTGTCTGTCTTTTGACTTTATCAATTTGCTCATCAGCCTGTTACTGAATCTAGAAATGAATTTTCAAGTAGACCCCTTTCTGAGAGAGATAGTATGACATGTAAATTAAATAAATAGTTTCATTGGATTTTGATAGATGAAAGTTGTAGAATAGAATAGAATAGAATAGAATAGAATAGAATAGAATAGAATAGAATAGAATAG
>WNWU01000047.1:4866150-4907919 GCA_012654045.1 Ptyas mucosa | reverse complement strand
GAAGGAAGGAAGGAAGGAAGGAAGGAAGGAAGGAAGGAAGGAAGGAAGGAAGGAAGGAAGGAAGGAAGGAACAGTGGCGCAGTGGTTAGACTGCAATACTGCAGGCTACTTCTGCTGACTGCCTACAGTTCGAGTCTCACTGGCTCAAGGTTGACTCAGCCTTCCATCCTTCCGAGGTGGGTAAAATGAGGACCCAGATTGTTGAGGGTAATATACGGACTCTGCAAACCACTTAGAGAGGATTATAAAGCACTGTAAAATGGTATTTAAGTCTAAGCGGTATTGCTATTGCTATCTCTTCTGTTATTCTGCTCTGTCCTTAAGGTAAAAAAAAAACCAACCTCTTTAAAAATATATTTTTAAATGATATCAAGAAGCTTAAGAAAAAATGATATCTGGAAAATGTGTGGACAGAGGGATGGGATGTTGGAATGTGTCTGCCTGTCATATGCATTTATTAGACAATATCTTACTTTTATTTAGATGTCTGCTAAGCTCACTCTAGTCTCAAAATTCACCCAAATTTCCCCCCCAGCATGTCCCTCTCTCTTCTATAGGCAAACTATATCAAAACCATTTGAATACAATGGCTTATATAATGGGGATTGTTGGACTTCAGGTGTCAGGGTTCCAAGTAACACCCCCAACGAAAGAAAACTCCGAGACTTGAGTTTCCTCAAAGTTCCATTTTATTAGAGATGTCATATTGGCACATCTGGGAAAACCCGAATGTGAAAGCTTCCAGGTTTTCCACACCCAAAGGAAACTTCAAGTCCCTGTCCAACACTCACATGTCCATCACTTGGTCCAATCCAAGCACGTCCCAACTGGAGATGTCTCCCAGTTCCAGTTGCAGGGCAAGATGTCCTTGACTCTCTGAGAAAGGAATGTTATTATGACTATATATCACCATGCTCCATACAATCCCCCCTCCCAGTTTCCCACAGTTAGTAAATGTGGCAGGCCTGAAGATCCAAGGAAAAAGATGGCTTCCAGGCCTGACCAGGATTTAGTGACTATGATGTAGACAACAGATTTACTGAAATTTTGTTCCCAACTATGTCTGGCATCTTCAGAGATAAAGTGATCTTCTATGCAAACTACAGACCACAGAGGCTGACTTGACTTCTGTCTTTCTAGCCAGGTATCTTGTCAGCTGATTGGTCTGTAGGTGAGTTGATTTCTGATTGGTGCAAGTTGGTGAGGGCTGGTCTAACTGGTATGCCAGTATATTGATTTATATGTCAAAGAATATTTCTAGCTCAGAATTGAACTGTGGAATTCTTGGGTGCTCTCTGAGCTTGTTTTTTTTCTTGCAGATGCCTCATTACCCAACTAAATAGTGTCATCAGTGCAAGAGAGGAATGGAATTTGTTCTCTGTTTATATACAAGTGACTATAAAATAAATATACAATTGATATGTTTATTTCATCTACATCCCACCCAGGCATATAAATGGAGGTGCACAGTAGATTAAAGAAAAATGAGTCCTATCCAGGGGTGGGATTCAGTCGGTTCAGACCAGTTCGGGCGAACCGGAATGCTTTTTTACATCTGGTTCGCTAAACTGGTAGTTGCAAGGACAGGCTGGCCCCGCACACCCCATCCCTCCCCTCCCCTCCCCTCCCCTCCCCTCCCAGGAGTCTCCATGTTGCCCTTTTTGGATGCCAGATAAGTGCAGCGTCCGCATGGAGGGCAAAAAATGGGCCTCCCGGAAGTTCCAGAAGTCTGGAAATAGGCCTGTTTCCAGCCTCTAGAGGGTCTCCGGAACCTGGGGAAGGCTGTTTTTGCCCTCCCAGAGGCTCAAGGAAAGCCTCTAGAAGCCTCAGGAGGGTGAAAAATGGGCCTCCTGGAAGTTCCGGAAGTCTGGAAATAGGCCTGTTTCCGGCCTCTAGAGGGTCTCCGGAACCTGGGGAAGGCTGTTTTTGCCCTCCCAGAGGCTCAAGGAAAGCCTCTAGAAGCCTCAGGAGGGTGAAAAATGGGCCTCCCGGAAGTTCCGGAAGTCTGGAAATAGGCCTGTTTCCGGCCTCCAGAGGGTCTCCGGAGCCTGCGGGAGGATGTTTTTGCCCTTCCAGAGGCTCGAGGAAAGCCTCTGGAAACCTCGGGAGGGTGAAAAATGGGCCTCCTGGAAGTTCGGAAACAGGGTCGCTTCCGACCTCCGGAGGGCCTCCAGAGCCATGGGGAGGCCATTTTTGCCCTCCAGGAGGCTCAAGGAAAGCCCCCGAAGCTTGACGAGGGCGAAAACACCCCCCCTATTCATTGTGGTGCAGGAGGCTGAGTAGGCCATACCCACAATGGCCATGCCCACCCAGCAACCGGGCAGAGAACCTGGTCCTATCCCACCCCTGGTCCTATGACATTTCACTTGTTGAAGTTTCACACTTGAAACGACTTCAACCTTGATTGCTGCAGGATGCGGTGACATTTTATTTGCTAGAAAAAGTTATAACGGATTGCCCTGAAATTACAAACGACGGCTGGCTTGAAATACCATTCCAAAAGGGCTATTCAATTTTGAGCTCTTTTTTTTTCCCCCATTCGGTGCAGTGAGCCTGGGAGTCAGTTAATCAAGGGCCATTTATGGAGCACCTGTAATCTGAGCTTAATCAGTTTTCCAGAGAAGGAAGCTTTTAAATCTGTCGGCTGAAGTTTGAGTTGATTAATGTGCCGGGTCGATACCAGGAAAGTGCAACATTTGGATCCTGTTGGCAATAATTTATTGTAACTTGGGTAGGCAGGCATACGAATGATTTGTTGAAGAGCTATTCAAGGTCCTTTTCAGACACACAAGATGAACATGGGAAAAAACCCCACCCTCGTTCGGTGGTGAAAGAGAATCCGTCACGACTCCCTGATGAGTTCATCTGTATGGCTTAACACCTTTAAATGCACCTTTCATATTCACTTAGAACATGCTCGGTTTAAAAATAATGTTAAGCATGAATGTCCCCCTACAGAAAAATGAAAACTTGAAATGTATACATATCCATTGCTAAGGATAGACATGAATCTACCTAGTGAGGGAGCCCTGGGGTGGGTGAGTTGCTCTTTCTGCTAGAGTGAGGGGTGGGATTAGATGATCTCCAAGGTCCCTTCTGACTCAGGGATTCCACAAGGGTCTCCTGCTTGACCAAGGGGTTGGATTAGATGGCCTCCGAGATCCCTTCCAACTCTGTCCTTCTATGAATCCAGAGAGGCGTCATTGGAAGAAGGTAGGAAAGATACTCGCACCTTATGAGAGAAGCATCAACAAAGAAAGTTTACACTGATGTCATGTCCACAAACCAGGGGTGAAATCCAGCAGGTTCTGACAGGTTCTGGAGAACCGGTAGCGGAAATTTTGAGTAGTTCGGAGAACCGGCAAATGCCGCCTCTGGCTGGCCCCAGAGTGGGGTGGGAATGGAGATTTTGCAATATCCTTCCCCTGCCACGCCCACCAAGCCACGCCCATCCAAGCCACGCCCACAGAACCAGTAGTAAAAAAAATTGAATTCCACCACTGCCACAAACTCTTTGTAAAGGAAGCATGTTCTACCAAGGCTCTACCAATCTGTGATCTGCTTATTCCTGTTTTATTAACTGACCAGAATTATCCAGGTTCATAAAACAGGATGAATTATATTACAACCAGAGTGGCTGAGAGCAAACAATTCACTAAATTGGAACCATCAAGCCACATTTTATTTCATGATTTAAAATAAAATAATATTCCCAGTTCCCCCAAATCCTCAAAGAATTGTTTAACTCTAGCTGGGATGTGACTAATGTTAAATCTGAGCTTCAGCGACCTTTAAGAGAGAGATCTCATTACATATATATATATATATCATTCCTATTACTATAATTGAAGAAGAAAATTTATGAAAAGGATTTGCCGCCAGGTTCTCAGTGAATCCTATGGCCCACATGCTATGGGCTTGACCTGCAGGTGCAAATTTCCTCTTTAGGATCAGCTCATCCTATGAATAGAGGGATGCGGTGGCTCAGTGGCTAAGACGCTGAGCTTGTCAATCGAAAGGCCGGCAGTTCAGCGGTTCGAATCCCTAGTGCCACGTAATGGGGTGAGCTCCCGTTACTTGTCCCAGCTTCTGCCAACCTAGCAGTTCGAAAGCACGTAAAAAATGCAAGTGGAAAAATAGGGACCACCTTTGGTGGGAAGGTAACAGCATTCCATGCGCCTTTGGGATTGAGTCATGCCGGCCACATGACCACGGAGACATCTTCGGACAGCGCTGGCTCTTCAGCTTTGAAACGGAGATGAGCACCGCCCCCTAGAGTCGGGAACGACTAGCACATATGTGCGAGGGGAACCTTTATCTTATCCTATGAATGCCATTAACTTGTTCTTATGCCCTCGCATGTATTTTGATTTGGATGAGCTTATGCTAGATTGCAAAGAGGCAAGGACAGCCCAGCTGCTACACTTTGGTTCTCTTTCATACGGCCTTGATTTCAGGCCGTGGAGATGCCGTTATAAATAGCTTGAAAGCTTTTCAATTTTCCTTGCTTCTTAATTAAGTTAACCTCCCAACCACGTGCCAGACAACGGCTTTTGTCTCTTCCGAGACAACGTGTCATCTTGTGCCGTCCTGTTGGCTCCAGATTCCACCAGCAACATAGCACAGGAAGCTTCTCATAGGATAATCCCCTTTTTTCCAGCACAAATAACATTTGCTGTAGTCTTGTCTCTGTGGTTCAGTGTTCCTGTTGCTAATGAAAATGCTAAATAATACATGGGTTATAAGAAGCAGTGAGAAGTATAGTATCTGGGGAAGCAAGAAGGACATTCTGTTTTTAGAATTAGCTATAACAGAATAACAGACTAACAAGAGTTGGAAGGGACTTTGGAGGTCTTCTTGTCCAAACCCCTGCTTAAGCAGGAAACCGTATACCATTTCAGACAAATGGTTGTCCAATCTCTTCTTGTTATTGTTAGTTGCGAAGTCATGTCCGACCCATCGCAACCCCATGGACAACCTTCCTCCAGGCCTTCCTGTCCTCTACCATCCTCTGGAGTCCATTTAAGCTCACACCGACTGCTTCGGTGACTCCATCCAGCCACCTCGTTCTCTGTCATCCCCTTCTTCTTTTGCCCTCAATCGTTCCCAGCATTAGGCTCTTCTCCAGGGAGTCCTTCCTTCTCATTAGGTGGCCAAAGTATTTGAGTTTCCTCTTCAGGATCTGGCCTTCTAAAGAGCAGTCAGGGTTGATCTCCTCTAGGACTGACCGGTTTGATCGCCTTGCAGTCCAAGGGACTCTCAGGAGTCTTCTCCAGCACCAGAGTTCGAAGGCCTCCTTCCTTATGGTCCAACTTTCACAACCCTACATAGGATACATTGCAACTGGGAAAACCATAGCCTTGACTATATGCACTTTTGTTGGCAGGGTGATGTCTCTGCTTTTTAGTATGCTGTCTAGATTTGCCATAGCTTTCTTCCTCAGGAGCAACCTCTTAATCTCTTCTTAAAAACCACTAATTTTGGAGCATCCACAACTTCTGGAGGCAAGTTGTTCTACTGATTAATTGTTCTAACTGTCAGGAAATTTCTCTTTAGTTCTAAGTTGGTTCTCTCCTTGATTAGTTCCCACCCATTGCTTCTTGTCCTACCCTCAGGTGCTTTGGAGAATAGCTTGACTCCCTCTTCTTTGTGGCAGCCCCTGAGATATCGGAACACAGCTACTACTCATTTGTAAACCAAAACATCATAGGACACAAGTTTGGAGGAGACTGAGATAAGGCTGAAAATCTCCCTATGGCAAAAGTCTTATGGAACCCACTGGGAATGAAGCATTTTTAGGGTAGTGTTGAGGAACATGGTGTCTTGCTTACTAGGACCCTAGGTTGACATGCAGCAAGCCCATGTTCGAGACCCGAGTGCTGCCATGGGACAGGATTGAGCTCCCATTCTTTGCTCCAGCTCCTGCTAGGGACCTGAAAGGAGTCCCCAACTGGGCATCCCCTGGGCAACGGTGATGTCATCACTGGCTAATCCTTTCAACCCAGAAGCCAGGGGTGAAATCCAATTTTTTTCCGTACTGGTTCTGTGGGCGTGGCTTGGTGGGCGTGGCAGGGGATGGATATTGCAAAATCTCCATTCCCACCCCACTCCAGGGGAAGGATACTGCAAAATCTCCATTCCCTCCCCTCCTGGGGGAAGGATATCGCAAAATCACTATTCCCACCCCACTCTGGGGCCAGCCAAAGGTGGTATTTGCCGGTTCTCCGAACTACTCAAAATTTCTGCTACCGGTTCTCCAGAACCTGTTAGAACCTGCTGGATTTCACCCCTGCCAGAAGCACCTTTGTGCTTCTGTAATGAATGCTATGCTAGGGTTGTGTTTCATCATAACGGTAAGGTTTCATGTCATATCCCCTCCGCCCCAAAACAATAATCTTTGCAGAGGGAAAAAAAATGTGTAGGATCAAATGAGAGTCGGTTCTGCCAGGGATTTTTTTTTACAGAACGTTTAATAATATTCCCTTTCACCGACTCTCTGTTGTCAGTTCAAGATTCCAGACGGATTTTGGATTCCATTTGTGTGGGTTGAACGTCAAACGAAAGGAAGAGAAAAACAACTGAATTTGACTGGAGCAGACCAAGGGCAGTATGACAAGGTGGAAACAGAAGGGGGGGGGGAAGAAAAAGAGGAAATTAATGTGAATAAGCAGGCTGAATCTGGGCAAACACAGTCTGGTTCTCTTTATCCTTGATGGTAAGCGAAAACAAACTTAGCAGTCACATGCGGAGTCAAAATATGGATAAAAATATGTATTGTGAACTTTCTGGGAACTCATTGCTGAGCGCATTCAAGGATGTGAGAAAGATGTTAGTGGGTGAAACTTCATTAAGCTTTCTTGGCCTCTTAATTCCTAAAACTACCAGCAGCGTATATCCACACGGTTCTATCTTGTTTGGAAATGACGGTGTGATTTTGTTCAAAGGAAATAAGATGCTCGACGACGGGATGCCTCTGAATAATAATATGGATATTGGGATTTGGGCAGTGGTGGGATTCAAATAATTTAACAACCGGTTCTCTGCCCTAATGACCAGCTGGGTGGGCGTGGTGATGGTGGGCGTGGCCAGGGGGTGTGACAGGCAGTACTTGGCTTCTTGCTTGGGAGCTCCCTTGCTTGGGAGCAAAAATGGGCCATGGGGGGGCATGCTACACCCCTTGTTCCCCATTTTTGGCCTAGTAGGCCTCCCTGCAACCTCCTGGCAGCAAAAACGGGTCATGGGGCACTGCGTTGTACCCCCGCCCCCATGTCCTGTTTTGGGTCTAGTACGCCTCCCTGCACTTACCTGGGAGCCAAAATGGGGTGTGTGGAGACTCCTGGAAGGGGTGGGGAGGGGAGGAGTGAGGCCAGCCAGCAATTTAACAACTGTTTCACCCAGTAGTGAAATCTATTTTTTTTTACTACCAGCTTAGTGGGCATGGTGTGGCTTGGTGGGCATGGCAGGGGAAGGATACTGCAAAATCTCCATTCCCACCCCACTCCAAGGGGAGGATATTGCAAAATCTCCATTCCTACACCACTCTGGAGCCAGCCAGAGGTGATATTTGCTGGTTCTCCAAACTACTCAAAATTTCCGCTACCGGTTCTCCGAACTGGTCAAAATTTCTGCTACCAGTTCTCCAGAACCTGTCAGAACCTGCTGGATTTCAATCCTGGTTTCGCCTGAACCGGCCCGAACCAGCTGAATCCAACCACTGGATTTGGGAAAAGGCCACAAAATCTATAGAATAGGAGGCACCCGAAGAGCGTTGCGGACAGTACGACGAATTTGATAAGGCACACAAGTTCATTCAAAGTCCAGTTCAGTCTTTATTTTTACAAAGTAACTGCAAGGAAGTTCTCCCCACTTCGAAATCTTTGCTGTAAAAGGACCATGTACCACACGGGTCTATTGACAAACGCAAGGAAGAAATTGCATCAAAGCAGTTGGGGATTTTTTAACAGCGTTTGAGGAACAGATGGTGCAATGCGTGTGTTGTTGGTCAGGTCTTTCACTTTTTTATTCTAGTCTTCTAGTTCCCACCATTTCAGATCTTTCCTATCCGGCCCCCAATAATTGGTTAGAATCTGATTATGTGTCTTATCCTGAGTGAACTAAAAATAAATTGATTATATCTTAGGTCTTATATCAGCCTTATGCTTTCCTAAAACAGCTGCTCCCTTCCTCTTAACGATGCAGTGCTCTTGACAATCTGGCCAACATACTGTAGATATGATGAATAAACCTAACATGAATTATATTTATTTGTGTTGACATTATAATGACTATAATAAAATATAAATCTTGGAAACTAGGCTTCATAATTTCATGCCAACATTTAAACCTTCTTTTGGTAGTTCAGGTCCAGCTTCAGTGGCTTTGGGAGTTTGGAACCTAATCTCTGTCTCTCATAAACTAACCCAGAAGGTAAATGAAAATATCAGTGGGATTCTACATGGGTCTGTCCTTGAGGACCACTCGGAGGTTTCAGCTGGTGCAAAATGCAGCCGCACGGGTTGTGATGGGAGAATCCCGATACTCCCATGTTACACCTCTCCTGCGCGGTTTGCATTGGCTACCGGTTGCCCTCCGGATGAGATTCAAGGTGCTGGTGATGACCTATGAAGCCCTACATGGCTTAGGACCAGGATATTTGGCGGACCACTTACAGCCAGCAACGATATCCCATCGCCTGGTTCACGCCCATAGAGAGGGCCTACTCAGGGTGCCGTCAGCTAGACAGTGGCGGCTGGCGGCCCCCAGGGGTAGACCCTTCTCGGTGGGTGCACCCACCCTCTGGAATCAACTTCCCTTGGAGCTCCGATTAGCGCCTGACCTTCGCACCTTCCGCCGTGAATTAAAAACTTGGCTTTTCAAATCCCTCGACCTGGATTGATGATGGGGTTTTAAGGGTTAATTTTAAATTTTTAGATTTTAGTCTTATTTTATATTGTGGCTTGTGTTTTATTGTTGTGAGCCGCCCTGAGTCCATTGTGAGATAGGGCGGCATATAAGCCGAATAAAATAAAAATAAATAAACAAATACATTGTTGAAGGAGGACATGTTATGGATGCTAGCTTGAATACCAGGGGTTAAGGCAGGATAGAAAACTGAGAAGTAAAAAAAACCCCCAAACTTGCTTTAAAATGTCCTTTAGAACAGGGGTCTCTAAACTTGACAACTTTAAGCCTGGTGGACTTCAATTCCCAGAAATGGAGGGAGTTGAAGTCCTCTAGGCTTAAAGTTGCCAAGGTTGGAGACCCCTGCTTCAGAATCCAAAAGCTAGTTAATCCAAAGTTAGCCAGTTGAGTTCCTTATTCACTTGAAGCTACTATCTGAGTTGTTCTTGTTTAACTCTCACAAAAATCATAACAGGAAAACTAATCCCCTCCTACTTCAGATCAGCAAATGAGTTCCTTTCCTCCACTAAACGATATTCCTTCGTATTTTAGCTGAATTCACAGTAGAAAGAACCCTCAAAGATAAACCATCACATCTATATCCCATCACAAAGAAAGTTTACAACAGGCATTTGGCCAAATACAAAAGGCCTGTTCCCGACTCCCATGATCCTTTTCCTCTTTTTATTCATCAATTAGCATTTCCAATAAATCAAGGAAGGGGGAGAAAAGAAACCCCTCCTAACTATATTCGTTCCATCAAATCTCCCTTCCTCCTTTCAAAATGCGCAAAAGATGCACGTTGCAAGAAAAAGAAAAAACCAACAAGCTTCAAGATATGCGATCATCTACGCTTCCATTATATTTCCTTAAGCTGGTTAGTTTTCACGTGTCCTCAAAACAGTGAGTAAAATCCTTATAGTAATCTCCGGAACGGAGTTGGATAAACTCAAATTATATGGAGGGGTAAAGCTCAATCCAATAATATCCAAGCGAGTGAGAACATTATCCTCTAGGCCCGTGATGGCGAACCTACGGCACGCGTGTCACAGGTGGCATGTGGAGCCATATCTGTGGGCACGCGAGCGTTGCCCTAGCTCAGCTCCAGCGCGCATGCATACACCGGCCAGCTGATTTTCGGGACTTCTGGGCCCGCCATAAATTGGGAAATGGGCTGTTTCTGGCCTCCGGAGGGCCTCCGAAGGGGTGGGGAAGGCCGTTTTCACCCTCCCCAGGATCCTAGAAAGCCTCTGGAGCCTCGGTAGGGTGAAAAACGGGCCTACTGGCCCAGGGGTGGGTTCTAAATTTTTATACTACCGGTTCTGTGGGTGTGGCTTATTTTGTGGGCGTGGCTTGATGGTCATGTGACAATTCTTTAGGATTTAGCAGAGGTACTGGTCTACCAGGCTTTTAACTGCTTGCAGAGCTGTACGGGTCTACTCATTTGTTTTTGGAGGCACCGGTCGACCACCACACTGCCTTTTAACACTGATCAGCTGTAGGGCGGCCCTTTGAAGCCCCACGGCAAGAGTTTAAACAGTTTTTTTCCTTCTAGCCGATCAGCTGGGACTCGGGAGGCAGCAATAGATTGGGGGTGGGGCCAAATAAAAGGTAAGAATAACATGGGGGGGGGGGCGGAGGGGGGCGGGAGGGCCCAGCTCCCAAACAAAGAGAACCGGTTCGGTGACGTCATATCGTCACTGCTACTGGCTCGGCCGAACCGGGTCGAACCGGGAGGAACCCATCACTGTACTGGCCCCACCGTAGCATTCCATGCCAAAAGCGGGGGAAGCCCCGGGGGGGTGTGTCACACGTGCATGTGCGGGGGGGTGGGACGCATTGAATTATGGGTATGGACATGCGCACACACGACCCCCTCGTGCCCCCCCCCGCTTTTCGCACGCGGCAGCAAAACGGTTAGCCATCATTGCTCTAGACTTAGATTGTCCCATTTCTTCTTCTTCTTCTGCCTCCTCGGTGGTAAGGGAATCTGAATTTTCGATCATTCTCAAGTCTCAATGTTTTAAAAACAGGCTCTCCTTCATTTCCCCTGCGGTGCCATTGTTCCCATTCAGTTCAATTGCCTCTAGGCCCTCGTTCCTGTTGTCTTCTTTCTCCATCCCTTCCCGCTGTTCTTTCTCCTCTTCCGCCTCTTCGTTTTCCTCGCCATTCAGGAGGTTGGTGGTAGAGAGGTGGCTGAGAAGCCGTCCTTCTTTGAAAGACTCAGCCAGTTCTTTGGCACAGCAAGAAGGTGTGTTGGTTTCGTAGGTACTGTGGAAACTGTTGTAGTCAACCTCGTAAAAGTCCTTCTCTAGGGTAAGGACAGGGGTGAAACGATGCCCCCAAAGCACTTCTTTGTCCATGTAGGAGCTCCGAGCCTGGCAAGTCATCCCTGCAGGAGAGAATAAATAAACAAAGCAGAGATTTAGTAGATCTAGTGAATACTAAAAGCGTAGCCTTCCCTGATGATACAATGGAAAAATATAAGGTGCACAACAATAACTTTCTCTCTATACTTGAACCAAAACAGTTTACCACTGCTTCTCAAAGTTAGAATGGAATAGAGTTGGAAGGGACCTTAGAGGTCTTTTAGTCCAACCCTATGCTTAGGCAGGAAACCCTGCACCACTTCAGACAAATGGTTGTCCATCTCTTCTTTAAAAACTTGTTCTACTGATTCCTGGATGCACATCTGTCTTTAGAAGAGCATGTGACGGCTGTGGCCAGGGGGGCCTTTTATCAGGTTCGCCTGATTTGCCAGTTGCGTCCCTTTCTGGACCGGGACTCCTTGCACATCATCACTCATGCCCTTGTCACTTCCTGCCTGGACTAATCTAATGCTCTCTACATGGGGCTCCCCTTGAAGAGCACCCGGAGGCTCCAACTGGTCCAGAATGTGGCCGCGTGGGTGATTGTGGGAGCGACATGGCGCTCCCATGTAACACCTCTCCTGCGCAAGCTACACTGGCTCCCGGTGGTCTTCCGGGTGTGATTCAAGGTGCTAGTTACCACCTTCAGAGCGCTTCATGGCTTAGGACCTGGGTACTTACAAGACTGCCTACTGCTACCAATAGCCTCCCACCAGCCAGTACGCTCCCATGGAGGGGGGCTCCTCCGGGTGCCATCGGTCAAACAATGTCAACTGGTGACCCCCAGGGGGAGAGCCTTCTCTGTGGGGGCACCTGCCCTCTGGAACGAACTGCCCCCCGGGATACGGAGGATTCCCAACTTGCGCACCTTTCGCTGTGCCCTCAAAACGTTTTTATTCCAACAAGCCGGGCTGGCCTAATTTTTTAACTTTTTAATTTCCTACATTTTAAAATGGGGTTTTTATTTGAATAGCTGGGCCAAATTATTTAATATGCTTTTAAACCGCTTTTTAAATTTTGTATTTGTGTGCTTTTATTTTTGGCTGTACACTGCCCTGAGTCCTTTGGGAGAAGGGCGGTATATAAATTGGAATAATAAATAAATAAATAATAAATAAATAATTGTTCTCACTGTTGGGAAATTTCTCCTTAGTTCTAGGTTGCTTCTCTCCCTGATTAGTTTCCATCCATTGCTTCTTGTCAATGGCAAACTACTTCTAAAAATCCTTGCAAAGAAAACTGCAAGGACCAGTCTCCAAGGATCAGACACGACTGAACAGGGAGAAAAAAAAATGCCTATGAGTCTTGCCATAGTAGCATCAAGGGTGTACGAGAAGGACAGAAAGAAGTTAGGGGTGGAGTCAAGAGAGGAAACAGCATAGAGTCATTACATTCCCACAAACAGTCAGACGTGGTATTCAGCCAGTTCGTATCAGTTCAGACGAACTGGTAGCGGCAACTGCGGGTGGCCGCCCACCCGCCCCGGCGTAATGCCATCCTATTTAGCCACGTTTTCGAGGCTTACTGCATGTGCAGCAGTGGTGAAATGTAAAATTTGTTACTACTGGTTCTGTGGGTGTGGCTTAATGGGGGGGTAATGTGGCTGGGTGGGTGTGGCCAACTTTTTTCTTTTTACTTTTAAAAGCATTTTTTCTACAACCTTAAGAGGTTGCAGAAAAAAATGCTTTTAGAAGCCTCTGACGATCCCAGCTGATCTGCGTGATCATCAGAGGCTTTTTTTTTACTTTTAAAAGCATTTTTTCGTCGGAAGAGGTTGTACAAAAAATGCTTTTAAAAGTTTTTAAAAAAAGCCTCTAATGATCACGCAGTTCAGCTGGGCATGGGGGGCGGGGGGCATGGGGATTTTTGCTACCGGTTCTCTGAACCACCCACCGCCATCGCTACTGGATTGGGCAATCTGGTCCGAACCAGGAGCATTTCAACCCTGGCGTGAAGCAAGCATGCACACACGGGGCGAACTGGTGGTAAGCATATGTGAAACCCACCGTTGCAAACTATCTATGTCCAGCCCCTCTTGAATTCAGTTAATTCTTATTGTAGAAAGTTAACACCCACCCCTCTCCTAGATGAATGAAATACTTTGAGACATATTTAAAACGTCAGAATATTATATTTTCCCTAAAGGAGAAATGTGTTTCTAAAGACAGAAACTCAGAGGCTCAGCTCCCTGCCCCCCAAGCAGATACAAAGCTGAGGCCAGCCTTTAGAAATGCAGATTTGGTAATCCCAGCAGCAAGGTCTGAACAAAGGTAGGATTAGCCCTCAGCCCAGGGGTGAAATGCTCCCGGTTCGGAGCAGATCGGCCGATCCGGTAGCGATGGCGGCGGGTGGTTCGGAGAACCGGTAGCAAAAATCCCTGACCACCCCCCCTCCATACCCTGCTGAACCGCGCAATCATCAGAGGCTTTTTTTCATCAGAGAACCAGTAGCAAAAATCCCTCCCCGTCCATGCCCATCCAATCACCCGGTCGCCTGCTTGGCGCTTCTTTTAAAAAAATGCTTTTAAAAGGTAAGAAAAAGGCTCTGATGATCACAGCTGAGTTGCCTGATCGTCAGAGCCTTTTTTTTTTTTTTAACTTTTAAAAGAATTTCTTTTACAACCTATTCGGCCAAATAGGTTGTAAAAAAATGCTTTTAAAAGTAAAAAAAAAATTGCACGGCACAGCTGATCACCCCCCCTTGCACGCTGTTCTACTTACCCCATGCCTCTTTTTGGCGTGCGTGGTGCGCACTGGGCATGCGCAGCCAGCAAACCGATAGTAAACCGATTCAGTTTTCACCACTGCCTCAGCCCCTTCATTGCATCAGCACACTTCAACCCAACTTGACTTCAAGACAAACATGAACCCACATGGCCCAATGGCAGTCTGACTACAGCCAATAGAATACATTTCTTGCACAGGAACAGGAAGCTCAAGGGCAAGGCCCAAGAGAAGGTATAAATAACACACTCTCTCTACTCCATTTGTTCAGCTGCCTAGGACCTAAAACCCATGTGGTCCTGTCCATCAATAAACCATCTTTCCAATCAGCCTCCATGTTACCAATGTCTTTCTCCCCACTTGGAACTGAACCCAGATGGACATTTCTTCTTCCAACATTATCTAGTGCCAATTGATCACTGACCGTTAGTTGACTAGAGTCTTGTATAAGAAAGAGCAATAAATTAGCTCAACTGAACCTTAATATTTGATACTGATTCTTTGCACCTGACAAGAGACAGGCAAACTCATAGGAAAGCCGTTGCTGTATTATAAAACCGATTAATGTTTGCAATCCAAAGATACACTCCAAGGAGTAAAACCCGTACCAAAAGTCTGTGTTTCAAGGCCATTATTTGAAAATTGAAAGCAATACATCTATGAGTGGCCAATTGTCAACAGAGAATGTTCTGAAAGCTTGGAGAAAAGCGAACAATAGCTGCCCAAAATTATACTTTTTAATGTTCGGTAATTGAATCAGCCAATGCGTTCATTATGCAACTCAGACAAATTGGAACAAATACCTTAAGACAAAGTGGAGCACACAAAAAGCACACAACCTCTCTCTCTCTCTCTCTCTTGGTATTATTTTGCTTTTAAGTCCTCGATTTAAGAATTGCTTAACGCATTGTAAGCCGCCCTGAGTCTCCGGAGAAGGGCGGCATATAAATATAAATTAAAAAAAAACAACAACACACAACTGAGCCCAACATTTCTGTTGTTAAGTGAGACATTTGTTAAGTGACGTTTGTCCCATTTTACGCCCTTTCTTGCCACATTTCTTAAGTGAATCACTGCAGATGATAAATTAGTAACCTGGTCAGGGGTGAAATGCTCCCAGTTCGGACTGGATCACCCGATCCGGTAGTGATGGCAGCGGGTGGTTCGGAGAACCGGTAGCAAAAATCCCTGCCACCCCCCCCCCCCATGACAGCTGAGCTGCCCGATCATCAGGGGCTTTTTTTTTTTACTTTGAAAAGCATTTTTCTACAACCTTTTCCAATGAAAAAATGCTTTTAAAAGTAAAAAAAAAAGAAGCTTCTGACGATCCCACGGCTCAGCTGGGATCCACAGAGGCTTTTCAAAGCATTTTTTTTCTGCAACCTCTTGGCCAAAGAGGTGGTGAAAAAAATGCTTTGAAAAGTCTCTGCCGATCCCAGCTGAGTTGCCTGATCGGCAGAGAGGTATTTTTTAAAAAATGCCTCTCTGCCGATCAGGCAACTCAGCTGGGATCGTCAGAGAGACTTTTTAAAAAAATACCTCTCTGATGATCCCAGCTGAGTTGCCTGATCGGCAGAGGCTTTTCAAAGCATTAGAAAAAATGCTTTGAAAAGGTTTTTTTTAAAAAAAGTTGGCCACGCCCACCCAGTCACATTACCCCCACCACCACCAAGCCACGCCCACAGAACCAGTAGTAACAAATTTTACATTTCACCCCTGAACCTGGCGGTTAAGTGAATCTAGCTTCCCCATTGACTTTGTTCATCAGGAGATCCCAAAAGGGGGTCACATGACCTTGGGACACAGCGACGGCAGAGGAGGGCTGCTGGGGGTTCACAGGGGTTCGGGAGAACCTCTAGCATTTGGAGAACCCTCAAATCTCACTCCTGGTTGGCCCTGCCCCGCCAACCCTTCCCAGGAGTCCCCACACGACCCATTTTGGATGCAGATAAGTGGGTGCAGGGCACGCGTGGAGGCTTGGGGAGGGCAAAAAATGGGCCTATCGGAAGATCGGGAAGGCCGGAAATGGTCCCGTTTCCAAACTCCAGGGGGCCTCTGGAGCCCGGGAAGGCCATTTTCACCCTCCCGGAGGCTCAAGAAAAGCCTCTGGAGCCCGGGGAGGGCAAAAATGCCCCCCTTCCATGGTGCAGGAGGCCTAGGCCACGCCCACCATGGCCATGTCCAGCTAGCAACTGGGCAGAGAACCCCTTGCTAAAATTTTTGAAGCCCACCTCTGAGCGACGGTCATAAATAAGAACAAGTTGCCAAGCATTTGAATGTTGATCCCATGACTGTGGGGATACTGCAAATGGTTGTAAGTGTGAAAAACGGTCATAAGTCGCTTTTTTCAGTGCCGTTGTGAATTTGAACAGTCACTAAACCAACTGTTGTAAGTAGAGGACTACCTGTATAATGTCTTTCCTCCCCCCCCCTTCTTTGTAGCCAGGGGTTTTTCCTATTTCCTAGGAAACCACGAAGAAAAGCGAAGTCATCAAATGTAAAGACACACATCCACAGACTCTGTTAAAAGATGTCCGTATTCCAAACCAACACGGATTTTGAATCCCTTTAAATATTCTACAACAAAGCTTTGCAAATTTGCCTTCACTTGAAATCTCCAAATATTCTTTGGATTGTCAGATATTTGGCAGATCATCCGACTGCTGACATTCGGATCCAGCGTCTCACTAACGTGATCTTCAAGGGATAGACGGCATGTGTGAAGTTCTTAGAGGGAGTAATTGGCACACGGAAATGATCCGGTAAGTGACTTAACAGTCCTCAATACGGCGCAACCCCCCCCGCCCCCATTTTCACTCCAAGGTAAATCCCAGTGAATCCAATGTGATTTTCTCCTGGGTAAATTATATAAGACTTCGGCTTTAGTTCAGCTTATGATTATACATTCATTTAAGTAGTCTGGAAAGCCTTCTTTCCAATTACACTTCAAAAACATGAAGGGCAGATTTGAGAAAGCAGGTTCTGGACAGCAAAATTAGAAAATGAATTCGCTAAGATTAATTTAAGGTTGTTTTTATTCTGACTCTGACATACTGATAT
The DNA here is from genome assembly GCA_012654045.1 of Ptyas mucosa. Classification (NCBI taxonomy): domain Eukaryota; kingdom Metazoa; phylum Chordata; class Lepidosauria; order Squamata; family Colubridae; genus Ptyas; species Ptyas mucosa. Next base: position 4,890,866 of record WNWU01000047.1, on the reverse strand, counting down.
CGTGGGGGGGGGGGTGTATTTCCGTAGGGCCACTGTTTGCGTTCAAAGCTGTCCTGAATTGACTTCTGCAAAAACCAAAATATAGACACCTAATCATGATTTAAGTCTTGATGACCAATAGAAGAATGTAAAGGAAGTCACCTAATCGGAAGGGACCTTGGAAGTCATTTAGTCCGACCCCCTACTCATGCAGGAGACTTGTACTAGGGATTTGAACCGCCGAACTGCCAATCTTTCTGATTGACAAACTCAGTGTCTTAGCCACTGAGCCACCTAATCAGTTATCAACCCCTTGCTTCCTTGGCTATTATTCATCCTGGAGCAACAACATTTCAGAGAATTGTTTTATTAGATTTACAAGTCAAGGGAAATAGTATAGCATTCTTTTTTTTTTTTTTTGTGAAACAGGACAGTACTTAATTTCCAAGTTAGACCTACTACTGGTTGGCCTTTTCTATATCCCTGGACATGGAATCATCCAAAAACTTCAGATAATGAAGGTTTAAAAAAATCACCCAGAAGAAAACCAAGGTTAAACGAGTTTCACCAAATAAAAGGAGAAGCAGCTGTCAGAATTGCTAAGAGGAATCCATAGTTTAATCACTCATCGCCAAAGAGAAGGCAGCTCAAGCTGATTCCAGCAAATGTCAAAGATAGAATCTGCAATTAATGTCATCAGTGGATAAATGTTGTATTAATATTCCAGAATGCCAAAGAAGTAAAGGTAATTGATTTGGACATAGCATTAACCTCTTTATGACCCACATCCAAAAAAGCAATCTTGAGTTACAAGTAATCTTTCTGAAGGCTGAGTTATGAACATCGTTATTAAATAAATGGCTGATTTAATTCAGAATCCTGTTTGAAATAATGGCCATGAGATGCGTCTACATTACTCACAAATAGATGCATCTTCTAGCTCATCCTAAAGATTGTTGGTCTTCATCAACCAGTAGACTGCCCAATTCATTAAATTAAATTTAAGTTCAGTAATGCATGTATGGCCAACAAAGAAAGTTCTTCATGCATTCCTACTTGCTATGAAATTACGGGTTGTCTGTCTAGGATCACGAATACCTAGAACTATATTAGGTATCTCCACAACTGTTTAGTGTTTCCTAAAACGAGGAAATGAGGATGCTCAAATGATAGTGTCCATTCCAATTAGCACTTTCCATTACTGGTTAGCTGGCCATGCTTCCTACCTAAAGTTTACAATATTACTATTTTTTTTTCCATCTTGGTTGATGTGTGGTTGGGTTGGGTTGGATTTGGCTTTAATGCCAGGAGATTGAGAGAAATGGGTGGTCTAGAAACTAGATGGATGGATGGATGGATGGATGGATGGATGGATGGATGGATAGACAGACAGACAGACAGACGGACAGAGATAAAGATAGATAGATAGATAGATAGATAGATAGATAGATAGATGGATGGATGGATGGATGGATGGATGGATGGATGGATAGATAGATAGATAGATAGATAGATCAGAGATGGGTTTCAGCAGGTTCTGACCAGTTCTGGAGAACCGGTAGTGGAAATTTTGAGTAGTTTGGAGAACCGGTAGTAAAAATTCTGACTGGCCTCGCCCCCATTTATTCTCTGCCTCCTGAGTCCCAGCTAATTAGGAGGAAATGGGGATTTTGCAGTAACCTTCCCTTGCCACGCCCACCAAGCCAAACCCACAGAACAGGTAGTAAAAATTTTTTTAAACCACCGAGATAGATAGATGATAGATGATTGATAGATGATTGATAGATGATAAATAGAGAGATAGAGAGAATATATATATATATATATATATATATATATATATATATATATATATATTGCTGATAAAGAAATATAGGGAGTCTCCCTTTATTTCTTTATCAGCAAAAATATATGTTTGGTATAAAATGGTTTGTTGTGAATGTGACTGCTTGAAGGCTCCTGGGTTGGAGCTGAAAGGTGAAAGGGAGCAGAATCCCCCCTCCCACATGTTGGGGTAGACCAGGTGTCTCGGCAAAACACACACACACACACACACACACACACACACACACACAAAGAGAGAGAGAGAGAGAGAGATGAGAGATAGATAAAAAATGTGAAGCCATTACGAAAAGATATCTCAGTCCTAAGAAAGTATAAAGAGAAACAAAAGAAAACACCAAGTTTGAGAAACAAAAGAAAACACCAAGTTCAAAACAAGTCCCACCTGGATTGTGAATTGAAATAGAGAAAGGCTTTTTAAAGTTTCTATTACCATACATTAACTCCAAAATGACTTTAAACAGCCTTACCAGTTAAAAGTAACAACCATATATAAAAACCGTCATGTGTGGGACAACAACACACCCAACCAGATCACTTCCAACCCAAGTCCTAGAAATTCTCTGGTACTAACCGAAGCTGAGCCTGCTTAGTTATGGAGGTCAGTTAAGGCAGTGGTGGGCTGCAACTGTGAGCTTGTGCACAGTGTTCAAAATACAGCCATTTGAAGCTCAGCTGCTTTCCTTCTAAGGCAGTTTTCTCAACCTTGGAAGCTTGAAGATGGGTGGACTTCAACTCCCAGAATCCCCCAGCCAGCAGCGCTGGCTGGGGAATTCTGGGAGTTGAAGTCCACCCATCTTCAAGCTTCCAAGGTTGAGAAACACTGTTCTAAGGCATCCCCAGTAAGTAGAACAGGGGAGGTGCGGAAATCAGCTGTGTTGCGTGAATCAGCTGAGCCAGAAAGAAGGAAATAAAAGACAGGATAGGACGCAGGTGGGTGGGGCCATCTGATACTTGGAACTTCCGGTTCGCCTGAACCGGTCCGACTCGGCAGCAGCAGCCCACCCCTGAGTTAAGGGTAGTTTCTGCCTTCTGCAAAGCCAATAATTGACCATAAAGGTTTTTTTTTAAAAAAAGGTAAAATGTTTTAGTTGATTAATGCACCGTTGTGATGCCTCCCAATCTCCAGAATCTTAAAATAACGGAGATGGAAAAACATACTCCATGGGCTCGTATCTTTATGAGTTATCAAAATCAACTGAATGTTTGACATCACCTTTTATCACCAAAAATAACAGCATTCCATGAACCTCAGTGTAGAGTCATGCTGGCCATGTGACCAGAAGGGACTTTGGACAACACTGGCTACCTCAACTAGGAAACAGAGATGAGCACAACCAGACAGGTGAAATCTTCACCGTTACCTTTTAGGAAAACTAGCACCCACACAGTCTGAAGCCTTACCTGTTGCTTCCACCATGCCTTCCAAAATGACGACAATTTCAAACTCTTCCTTCTCCAGCCGGGCACGGGACATCTCCCAAAAGGGACTCTTCTCGTTGATTTCATGCGAAATGATGAGCGGGGATACCAAAAAGAGCCTGTCATCCCCTGTGTCAAACCCCACATTGATGTCCGTTTGGTTCAAGGGGATGAATTCCCCTTCTTTGGTCTGTTTGGATTTAATCATCTTGGCTCGAATAGATGCCTCTACAATGTGGGAATTCCTTAGATCTCCAACTCGGAACATGAGACACAATTTCTCATCCCGCATCGAAATCACAGCGTTGTTGGAGAACATGAGGGTCTCTGCCCTCTTCTTTGGTTGGCTGATCTTCACAAACATGCACCCCACCATGAAAGCATTGACTATGGAGCCCAGGATTGCTTGGACCAAAAGCAATATGATACCCTCAGGACATTTTTCAGTGATCACCCTATGGCCATAACCAATGGTGGTCTCAGTCTCAATGGAGAACAGAAAGGCAGAGACAAACCCACTGAGGTTGTCAACGCAAGGGATCCAGTCTTCATCTTCCGCATGGTCTAAATCTCCCCGGATGTAGGCAATGAGCCACCAAATGAAACCAAAAAACAACCAAGTGATGGTGTAAACCATGGTAAACACCAGCAGGTTAAAGCGCCACTTGAGGTCCACCAAAGTGGTGAAAAGATCACTGAGATATCGGTAGGTTTCCTGGACATTTCCGTGATGAACGTTGCACTTGCCCGTTTTTTCCATGTATCTCTGGCGCGGTTTCTTGATTTCAGCTACCAAAAGACGCGTTCGATCCGTGGCAATTGGGACATCATCCCGGGCTTGTTTGGGAATCTTCTTTTGCTCCCTGGGGCTGACACCGATTTCCATATCTTGATTCATGAAGATCCTTGAATCTCCGGCCATGGTTGGGCTACAGAACAGGAAAAAAATATCGTAACTCTTACCTTATAAAAATAAGTAGAATTGTTTTCCTACTTGTCTCTTGATATTTGTGATTGCAAGCCACGTGGGCTGATAATGATGTGAACTGACATCCAAAACATTTGCAGAACAGTGGTTCAGGGAAAGTGGATCCATATCTTTCGATGAGTGTTCTCGGGCGATTATAGTACATTTTCATGGGTACTTACACGGTGATGATTCACTTTACCCATAAAATAATCTCCACCTCCCTCTTTTGGTTCCTTTAACTTTACCAACTGAAGTGTCAGAATTACCCCTTTTTCTACCACCACCACCACCCAAAAAAAACCCCCTACCCGGATTTATTCAGTAAAATTGCACACGACATTTCAAAGAAGCATTTTGCAAAATGCATTAGCCAGAACAAAACATATCTCAGAATCTTTTGCGAAGATGGAATGAAAATTCTTCCGAGCTGTCTCCATGGGGTAGCACTAGCAAAAGCACGTAGACTTATATACCTCTTTACAGTGCTTTACAGCCCTCTCTAAACGGTTTACAGAGTCAGCATATTTCCCCCAACAATCTGGGTCCTCGTTTTACCCACCTCGGAAGGATGGAAGGGCTTAGTCAACCTGGAGCCTGGTGAGATTCGAATTGCTGAATTGCAGGAAGCCGGCAGTCAGCAGAAGTAGCCTGCAGTACTGCACTCTAACCACTGCGCCACCATGGCTCAGTAAATATCCTGTACATGGATAGACAGTTTGCAGCATTGGTGGTTCCAATGGAAGTACTGTCCATGCACATAGGAAAGCATATGCCCATACTTTCCAGCTGTCCAGCTATCTACTATCTAGCTATCATCTACCATCCATCCATCCATCCATCCATCCATCCATCCAGAGGTGGGTTCTAAATTTTTTTACTACCAGTTCTGTGGGCGTGGCTTATTTTGTGGGTGTGGCTTGATGGTCATGTGACAATTCTTTAGGATTTAGCAGAGGTACTGGTCTACCAGGCTTTTAACTGCTTGCAGAGCTGTACCGGTCTACCCATTTATTTTTGCAGGCACTGGTCTACTCATGTATTTTTGCAGGCACTGGTCTATCCATTTATTTTTGCAGGCACCGGTCTACTCATTTGTTTTTGGAGGCACCTGTCTACCACCAAACTGCCTTTTACCACTGATCAGCAAGAGTTTAAACAGTTTTTTTTCCTTATAGCCCATCAGCTGGGACTCAGAAGGCAGCAATAGATTGGGGGTGGGGCCAAATAAAAGATAAGAATAACGCGGGGGGCCAGAACCGGTTTGGTGACGTCATATCGGCACCGCTACCGGCTCGGCAGAACCAGGCTGAAGCGGAAGGAACCCACCACTGCATCCATCCATCCAGTCAATTTGTATAAACATCCATGTCAAACTGGAAACTCTGAGTCAGGGGTCCCCAGACCCCAATCTGTGGATCGGAACCAGGCTGCAGCATGCCAGAAATCGGGCCACGCAAACAAGTGAAGCCCCACCCACGTGATACAGGCAGAATGTAAAACCACAACCCCTCCAGTTCTTGGAAAAATCTTCCCTCATGGAACTGGTCCCTGGTACCCAAAAGGTTGGGAGCTGCTGCTCTGAGAGGCAAAACAATCATAAAAAGAATTGTAAAGAGTTAAAATAGAATACAAAAAAAAGAAGGAAATTAAATAGAATTAATGTCTTCAGTTCTTTTGAGATAAGGCCAAATCAAGAAAGAGACAGCAAGGATTATATGAATGCTGCTTTATTGTTATAGGGCAGGGGTGGGCTGCTGGGGGTTCGGGAGAACCTCTAGCTAAGATTCTGTGCAGTTCGGAGAATCCCCAAATCCCACTCCTGGCTGGCCCCGCCCACTCCATCCCATCCCTCTCAGGAGACCCCACGCGGCCCATTTTGGATGCAGGTAAGTGCAGGATGCGCGCAGAGGCTCAGGGTGGATGAAAAATGGGCCTACCGGAAGTTCGGGAAGACCGGAAATGGGCCCATTTCTGGCCTTCAGAGGGCCTCCAGAGCCTGGGGAGGCAATTTTCACCCTCCCGGAGGCTCAAAGGAAGCCTCCAGAGCCCGGGGAGGGCAAACCGCCCCCTCCCCCACCATGGTGCAGGAGGCCAACTAAGCCACGCCCACCATAGCCACGCCTACCCAGTAACAGGGCAGAGAACCCCTTGCTAAAATCTTTGAAGCCCACCCCTGTTATAGGATTATGTTTGAATTTCTTTCTCATGCCTTCTCCTGTCCCTGGATTGTTTCTTTTATTTTTAGTTTTCTGAATACATTCTTCAAACTTATCTTATTTATACATAAGATAGGTGCAAATGGATTTTTTAACTCTCCCTCACTTCTGTCCATTTCTTCTCCAGTAGCCAAGCAGTATTTGAAAAACACAGGAGATTTTGCACTTATTAATGGAACCTCTTTATTTTTTTCCCCGATAAAAAGAAATCCTGTTATGAAACCTTTCATTTATCTTTGGACAAAAGTGGAGCTCCTGTGGAGAACTGCTCACCAGCTCCCGGGTACTTCACACACAGAGAAGAGACACATGGATATACACAGAGACACACAAACACACACATAGACACACACAGACACAGACACACACACAAAGAGCACAAATCCTAGGAAAACCTAACCAACCCTCTTAATTCCCTGGCTTTGATCTGATAAACTTATGGCTAGGATTCAAGTTGAAGCAACATAACTAAGCTGCATAAAATAATATAATTATAGAAATCTATTTTTGAAAAGGACAAATAAAGGCCCAAGTCAAATGGCAGAAGAACCAAGGAGAATAAACAGATAGCAGTGAATCTCCACCAAAGTCAGAACTAGAAATAAATCTCAGGGCCTTCTTAATGGTCACCTCAAAAGAAAAGCAAGCATTGGTTTTTCACCCAGCTTCTTCAGCTTGTTGGAACTTTTCCTTTCAAAACCTAAAGCCAGGAAATTTTCTATTCATGCTTAGCTTCCTTAGAGCCATTATTTTCAAAGGAATGCAGAGATATTCTAAGATATTTCTAGCTGAATTTCTTCTCCAGCAGTATTTTCAATGGGACAAAAATGAACTTTTCCCCAGGAGTGAAATGTAAAATTTGTTACTACGGGTTCTGTGGACATGGCTTGGTGGGGGTGGGGGGGGGTAATGTGACTGGGTGGGCGTGGCCCACTTTTTTTTTTTTTTTTACTTTTCAAAGCATTTTTTCTGCAAATGCAAAAAAATGCTTTGAAAAGCCTCTTCTGATCAGGGTCACAGCTGGTATCGTCAGAGTCTTTTCAAAGCATTTTTGTAACCACCTCTTCCCCGGAAGAGGTTGCAGAAAAAGATGCTTTAAAAGTCTCTCTGATGATCCCAGCTGAGTTGCCTGATCGGTTTAAAAAATGCTTTGAAAAGGCTCTGACGATCAGGCAACTCAGATGGGATCGTCAGAGAGACTTTTAAAGCATCTTTTTCTGCAACCTCTTCCGGGGAAGAGGTTGCAGGAAAAAATGCTTTGAAAAGCCTCTGAGATCCCAGCTGAGCCGCACGATCATCGGAGGCTTTTTTTTTCTTTTAAAAGCATTTTTTCGGCGGAAGAAGTTGTAGAAAAAATGCTTTTAAAAGTAAAAAAAAAAGCCTCTGATGATCGCGTGGCTCAGCTGGGCATGGTGAGGGGGGGGGGAAAGGGATTTTTGCTACCGGTTCTCCAAACCATCTGCCGCCATCGCTACCGGATCGGGCGATCTGGTCCAAACCAGGAGTGTTTCACCCTTGCTCCCCCCCCCCCCAATTTGGAATTATGGCAAGAAAGTGAATTCTGTTAAATTGCCACTGGAAATTGTAGAACTTTAAATTATTTGGAGGACCCCAGAACGGAGAAAAAAAGACTCGAGCTGTACGTCGCTATCTTTTTTACTTACTTTAAAAACTGAGCCATGCAAACATCCCAATATTGCTATTATGGAGCATCAAAATAGAGTTGGAGAATTGCTGGAGAAATCAAGGGAAGACACACTGGGGAAGGGAATATATGGTCCAGTCACCATTTTATCAGGCTGCTTCATCAGCTTCCTTAAAAGCCCGGCCAATTTGTGTCATCTCCTCAGTTTAAGCGGATCATGAGCTGGACTGCAAGAACTGCAAAATCTTGCATTGCATTGCGATGGATGTCAATTGCACAACTTCCAACAAGAGCTGAAGTCCATTTTTTTTTCTTTTTAGCAACCCCGCAGGGGTGAAATCCAGCAGGTTCTGACAGGTTCTGGAGAACCGGTAGTGGAAATGTTGAGCAGTTCAGAGAACTGGTAGTGGAAATTTTGAGTAGTTTGAAGAACCGGCAAATGCCACCTCTGGCTGGCCCCAGAGTGGGGTGGGAATGGAGATTTTGCAGTATCCTTCCCCCAGGAGTGGGATGGGAATGGAGATTTTGCAGTATCCTTCCCCCAGGAGTGGGAAGGGAATGGGGCAGGGATGAAATCGAGCAGGTTCTGACAGGTTCTGGAGAACCGGTAGCGGAAATGTTGAGCAGTTCAGAGAACTGGTAGTGGAAATTTTGAGTAGTTCGGAGAACTGGCATATACCACCTCTGTGTGGCCCCAGAGTGGGTTGGGAATGGAGATTTTGCAATATCCTTCCCCCAGGAGTGGGGAGGGAATGGGGACTTTGTAGTATCCTTCCCCTGGAGTGGGGTGGGAATGGAGATTTTGCAATATCCTTCCCCCAGGAGTGGGGAGGGAATGGGGATTTTGTAGTATCCTTCCCCTGGAGTGGGGAGGGAATGGAGATTTTGCAATATCCTTCCCCCAGGAGTGGGGAGGGAATGGGGATTTTGCACTATCCTTGCCCTGGAGTGGGGTGAGAATGGAGATTTTGCAGTATCCTTCCCTTGCCAAACCCACCAAGCCATGCCCACTAAGTCACACCCACCAAGCCACACCCACAAAACCGGTAGTAAAAAATTTTGGATTTCACCACTGCCACCCTGTAACCCTTTGGGGTGGGGTCAGGATGACTGAATGGAGCTGAGCGTTTACTGGCCGGATGCCCTTCCTGACACCTATGCTGGATTCGCAGCAGATATTTTCTCTTTGCGGCCTGATAGAGAAACACCTGCCGCTGCCTAGGATTGAATTCTCAACCTTCCAAGTGGGAGATGAGCGTCTTCCATCCTAGGCCACCGCGCCGCTCAAGAATTGAAGTCCAATAAATATGTAAATTGCAACATCAAGGAAGGATAGTGATAGATCCTGCGGAAAACAGGATCAGCAATTCTCCAACTGTATTTTGATTGGGTTTTTTTTTTTAAAAAAAAAGCTTTGAAAATACTTTGCAGTAAAATAAGGTGCCAATCTGACTTGAAATGAAAAAATTGAAATGACTCTGAGTGTAATGCAAGCCAAAGTACACAGAGAAATATTCCTTACCTCAACAGGAGAGGAAGTGTGATACAAGACATAGGATATTGGCTTGGACTCTTAAACTCCTGAATTCGAAGCTTGTCCGAGTCATTAATGTTCTAAGTAGACTTAATGTGATCATTCCTTCCTTAGCCTCCCTTCAGTGGCTGCGAAGACAAGAACAGGAGATTGCAAACTCACAAAGAGCTGGACGTAGGCGCTATTGATTACCGAGCCTAATGTCTGAGTGTGTAATGTGCTTTGATTTCTCACATAAAAATAATTGAAGTGTGAAGCAATACCAGATAAAACAAATTGGATACAAGTACAGAGAAGATAGAGATGTATGAAAAAGAGTCACGCAAAAGATAGATTTCATCTCTTTTTAACAAGCCCTGGGTCAGCCTATCCTTTCTGGTTAAAAAATGCCATCCAATCCCCATTGACCACTTCCTTTGAGATAGAAGAGCAGGATGTTTTTGGCTCCAATAAGCCAGTCTTATAAAGGTAAGTCTTATAAAGGTAAAGGTTCCCCTCGCACATATGTGCTAGTCCTTCCCGACTCTAGGGGGCAGTGCTCATCTCCGTTTCAAAGCCGAAGAGCCAGCGCTGTCCGAAGACGTCTCCATGGTCATGTGGCCGATATGACTAAACCAGGGGTGGGTTCTAATTTTTTTTACTACCGGTTCTGTGGGCGTGGCTTATTTTGTGGGCGTGGCTTGGTGGGGGGGTGTAATGTGACAGTGGGCATGGCCAACTTTTTTTTTTTTTACTTTTAAAAGCATTTTTTCTACTGCCTTAAGTGGTTGCAGAAAACAATGCTTCGAAAAGCCTCTGCCGATCAGGCAACCTAGCTGGGATCGTCAGAGGCTTTTCAAAGCATTTTTTTTTACCGCCTCTTCGGCTGAAGAGGTGGTAGAAAAAATGCTTTGAAAAGCCTCTGATGTTCCCAGCTGAGCCACGGGATCATCAGAGACTCTTTTTTTTACTTTTAAAAGCATTTTTTTGGCCAAAGAGGTTGTAGAAAAAATGCTTTAAAAAAAAAAAGCTTCTGATGAGGTGGCTGGGGTAAGCGAGCGGCAACCAGGCCGGGGACCAGTTCGGGGGCATGGCCAGCCAATGTTATTACCAGTTCTCGGAACTACTACAAATTTTTACTACCGGTTCTTGCGAACCGGGGCGAACCGGGGCGAACCGGGAACAACCCACCACTGAACTAAACGCAGAAGGCACACGGAACGCTGTTACCTTCCCACCAAAGGTGGTCCCTATTTTTCTACTTGCATTTTTTACGTGCTTTCAAACTTCTAGGTTGGCAGAAGCTGGGACAAGTAACGGGAGCTCACCCCATTACGCAGCACTAGGGATTCGAACCGCTGAACTGCCGACCTTTCAATCGACAAGTTCACTGTCTTAGCCACTGAGCCACTGCATCCCTCTTATAAAGGTAGTCCTCACTTAGCAATTGATTGCTTAACAGCCATTTGAAGTTACTGTGGGCCCCCCATCTGGAACTTATGACTCTGTCCTGAAGTTATAGCTGCTGTAGCATCCCTGACATGTTGGCTCTATGTCGAGGACCACCTGTAGGGAACAATGTTAAGAATTCTACTTCCGTAAACTCTGCAAGATTGCAAGTTTCCCACTTATAAATTAAGTCCTTTAAACACGTGCCCAATTACCAAGGAGAAAAGTTCCCTTACCTACAGAATAATATAATAGTAACTCCACTTAGCAGATGAGGTTGAAATGGGGAGATCCACATGGCCTTCACGGTGAACCATAATATGGTTTGATTTGTCTGAGCATAGTTGGTGACCCTGAGACATCAGCTGAATTATGTTCACAGGTTTATGATGCCCTGAATCTCCCTTCTGAAACGCATGCACGGAACTGAATGTTAAGTTATCGTGCCAACTTTATAAAATGCCAACTTGTATTTTTCTCGGGTTATTAGTGGTGATCTATTATGCAGCTCGCTTCACGGGAAGGCAGGATATTTGTCAAATTAATTAATCGGTAAACAAGCTTTGATTTAGTAGAAGCCAATTCAAAAATATTCTCTCTTCCTCTGTTTTTTTTTTTTTTTGGTCCCCTGCCCCGGGGGAAACCCGATTGCCAAAAAGATACGCTGATTTTTTTCTCTCTTCTACATGAAATACAGGGGAAAATAGGAAGTTTCCCCCAAAAAACGATTATAATATATCAGGCAATCTCTGAGCCGGTTTATTATTGTGCAGAATTCATCAACCACAAAGAATAGAATAGAATAATAGAGTTGTAAAGGGACCTTGGAGGTCTTCTAGTCCAACCCTCTGCCTAGGCAAGAAACCCTACACTACTTCAGACAAGTGGTTATCCAACATCTTCCTAAAAACTTCCAGTGTTGGAGCATTCATAACTCACTTCTGGAGGCAAGTTGTTCCACTGATGAATTGTTCTAACCTGTCTAGGTTGCTTCTCTCCTTGATTAGTTTCCACCCATTGCTTCTTGTCCTGCCCTCAGGTGCTTCTTGTCCTGCCCTCAGGTGCTTTGGAGAATAGCTTGACTCCCTCTTCTTTGGGGCAATTCCTGAGATATTGGAACATTGCTATCATGTCTCCCCTAGTCCTTCTTTTCATTCAACTAGACATACCCAGTTCCTGCAACCGTTCTTCATATGTTTTGGCCTCCGGTCCCCTAATCATCTTTGTTGCTCTTCTCTGCACTCTTTCTAGAGTCTCCACATCTTTTTTACATCATGGCGACCAAAACGGAATGCAGTATTCCAAGTGTGGCCTTACCAAGGAATTATGAAGTGGTATTAACACTTCACGGGATCTTGATTAGTTGTTTTATTTTCTACTCCTACCTTTGCAAAACAGAATAGAACAACTGAATAAGGATGTCACTTTTATGCACAAAGCCACTCGTTCCTTTCGGATGGACTGCGAAATTGGCAGTAGCTGAAAATGGAGATGAGAAGGCCAGTTTTCTCCCTCTTATCAACTACACAAAGAGGCTTTTTATCAGCCTTCCTCCTATCACAACCCTCCTTACTCACATTCCGAAGGGGGCTGGTTAGGAATGACCTCAAAAAAAAGGCCCAACATTTCATTCAAGGTGAACGAGCTAAAATCCAGAGAGAGCTGCTGCTACTGGTTCATCTGTTGCGGCTGCAGAGAAAGTTCCGATATTTAGACCAACTGATGAAAACGTGACCCCGGTGATAATTAAGCAGACAAAAATGGAAGAATTATTCTCTACCTACCTAACGGCCGTCCGAAACTTGCTGCCGAACTGTAAAAGTTAATGAGATTTAAGAGAGGAAGTAATTAAACATATGGAGAACAATCATAATTGCAGGAGTGCCTTTAGGAGATTTAGTTTGGATGGAGTCAAATTTAGATTCTGTCAACACCTGGCTCCTATCTTGAAGAATGCCTGTCTCTTCCAGCACCGCAGTCAGAAACCAAGTGTAGCCCTTAGTATGATAAGCAGCAGATCCTTGGCATGAACAATAATGGGCAGCAGATCATGGGCAGGGCAGAGACTGTTCTGCAGGAAGGTTGAATACTGGGCCATCACTAGGGGTGCTATTCAGCAGGTTCTGACAGGTTCTGGAGAACCGGTAGTGGAAATGTTGAGCAGTTCAGAGAACCGGTAGCGGAAATTTTGAGTAGTTCGGAGAACCGGCAAATGCCACCTCTGGCTGGCCCCAGAGTGAGGTGGGAATGGAGATTTTGCAGTATCCTTCCCCCAGGAGTGGGATGGGAATGGAAATTTTGCAGTATCCTTCCCCCAGGAGTGGGGAGGGAATGGGGCAGGGGTGAAATCCAGCAGGTTCTGACAAGGTCTGGAGAACCAGTAGCGGAAATTTTGAGCAGTTCAGAGAACTGGCAAATGCCACTTCTGGCTGGCCCCAGAATGGGGTGGGAATGGAGATTTTGCAGTATCCTTTCCCCCAGGAATGGGGAGGGAATGGAGATTTTGCAGTATCCTTCCCCCAGGAGTGGGGAGGGAATGGAGATTTTGCAGTATCCTTCCCCTCGAGTGGGGTGGGGTGGGAATGGAATGGGGTGGGGTGGGAATGGGAATGGGGTGGGAATGGGAATGGGGTGGGAATTTTGCAATTATCCTTCCCCTGCCACACCTACCAAGCCACACCCACAGAACCGGTAGTAAAAAAAATTGAATTCCCCCACTGGCCATCACGGTTTGACCAGTTCTCAAAGGGTCCAAACGTTTCTCAACTCTTCTTGGAGAACTGTTCTCAGACTTTGGACAGGGAAAAAAAAAACCCTGAATGCTACACTTTTCTCCAATGCATTTTCTTTTGTCTAAAAAAAAAACAAAAAAAAAAAAAACCCACGCAAGAATACCAGATTCAGGGATGCATGACATTAAGAACAGGCAGAACTTTCGTCCAAAAAAAAAAAAACATTTGGCCAGGACACAAAAACAACAACTAATCACCTCCCTATGTAACCTGGGTCAATTATATAATGTGTATGAAATAACTAAAACCTAAAACCTCTTTGAATATCTCAGAAAAATATGCGTTGCACTAATTAGGCCCGTGATGGCGAACCTATGGCACGGGTGCCACAGGTGGCACATGGAGCCGTATCTGTGGGCACGCAAGCGTTGCCCTATCTCAGCCAACTGATTTTCGGGCCTTCCGGACCCACTGGAAGTTGGGAAACAGGCCGTTTCCGTGCCTCTAGACGCCCTCCGGGTTGGGGGGGGGCGGCTGTTTTCACCTTCCCCAGGCTCCTAGAAAGGCTCTGGAGCCTGGGGAGGGCAAAAAAATGGGCCTACCGGGCTCATTTGGGCCGTCACGTGCCAAAAGCAGGGGGAGAGCAGGGGTGGTGGTCATGCGTGCATGCATGGGGGGACGGGGTGCATTGAATTATCGGTGTGGGCACACACGCATGCAATCACCCCCCACTACCTCTGCTTTTGGCATGCAATGGCAAAAAGGTTAGCCATCACCGAAATAGGCTCTGTACTGTAATTATTGAAAATATCATAATTGAACTTATTTTAAATGCACTCTACTGAGAGTTGAGAAGCAAGAAAGCTGGCAAATTTATCCTGGTTTAGCAGTAGGTTGAGAAGCTGCCATATTTGTTCTGACCAGTTGGGTCTCTCCGGATAAAATCGACCGGATTGGAGGGATTTCAATGGCGATTAAAGATGATCTGGAATAAAATCAAAGCATCTCCCTCGCATAGCTGTCCAACTTTGCTTACACACATCTAATGAAAGACTGCTGACTGGTTTTGGTAAAGCGGGAGTCTGTTCTACTGTCAAACTGCCCGTGCTGTTTGGAAATTGTATAAAAATTCTCTGCCTTTCTGTCCTCTTGAGCAACAGAATCAGAGGTGGGTTTCAGCAGGTTCTGACCAGTTCTGGAGAACCGGTAGTGGAAATTTTGAGCAGTTCAGAGAACCGGTAGTAAAAATTCTGACTGGATCTATTCTCTGCCTCCCGAGTCCCAGCTGATCAGGAGGAAATGGGGATTTTGCAGTATCCTTCCCCTGGAGTGGGGAGGAAATGGAGATTTTGCAGTATCCTTCCCCTGCCATGCCCACCAAGCTACACCCACCAAGCGACACCCCCAGAACCGGTAGTAAAAATTTTTAAAACCCACCACTGCTGCCCACCCACCCACCTGCTCTGGCATAATGTCATCATATTTAGCCACATTTTCGAGGCTGAGCACATGAGCTGAAGGCCAGGTGTTTGCGTGCGCGCGGCAAACTGGTGGTAAGGATATGTGGAACCCACCGTTGAACAGAACAGACCTGGATTTTTATCCTCATTGAAAAAGACACTCCGGGATGTTTTAAGGTCACAATCGTATCTTCTCTTGATCGTTTCTTCTCAGGCTAAAGCTAGGATGGCAGACTTTCGGTGGCCAACTGTTTGGAAGAATGGACACATGTTTTTGTGTGAACACGATGACATAAAGTTGGTGAGGATCACGTCACACTCGTGGGCAAGCCAAGGCAGGGATCAGGGTAGCTGGATTCATGCAGCGTGCTAAACCATGCTTGGATCTGCTTGGTTCCAGCCTCAGCTGGTCATTGCAATTTTATACCTAGCTGCTGTAAATAAAATATCACCATCAAATAAAAATATATTAGGGTGCTCAATTGTGGGATGCAACAGAGCAGAATATGAGAACTTTTCCACGTTCTCTGCATAGTTTCTAATTGCCCAATTTTGTGCTACCTTTTGTACCATATCACGAATTAAGTTTGGATACTCATTCCTTCCTATGGTATGGTTTTTATGCAGTTTTATTTTATTATGTATGTTCTTTAATTGCTCTATTTCTTGTTATACCTATTGTTTTTCTATTATATACACATAGGTATATGTCATAGTTCTAGGGTGAGATGGCTCAGGGGTTAAAGGCCCTGAGCTTGTCAGCTGGAAGCTGACAGCCCAGGTTCGAGACCCAAGTGCTGCGCGATGAGGTGAGTTCCTGTTACTTGCTCCAGCTCCTGAACACTTACCAGTTTGAAAGCATGCAAACGCAAGTAGATAAATAGGTACCACTTTGGTGGGAAGGAAACCGTGTTCTGTGCACCTCGGTATATAGTCATGTTGGCCACGGAAGCATCTTCAGACAATGCTGGCTACCTCAACTAGGAAATGGACATGAGAACTGTCCCTTAGAGCAGGGGTCCCCAACCCCCAGTCCGTGACATGCCAGAAACCAGACCACACAAACAAGTGAATCCCCATCCACAGGATGCAAGTAGCACGCGAAACCTTGCCGCCTCCAGTCTGTGGAAAAACTTCTCTCCACATAACTGGTCCCTGGTGTCCAAAAAGTTGGGGGCTACTACTAAAGGAATGCAGTGGCTCAGTGGCTAAGATGCTGAGATTGTCGATCGAAAGGTCGGCAGTTAGGTGGTTCAAATCCCTAATGCCACATAACAGGGTGAGCTCCCGTTACTTGTCCCAGCTTCTGCCAACCTAGCAGTTCGTAAGCACGTAAAAAATGCAAGTAGAAAAATAGGAACCACCTTGGTGGGAAGGTAACAGCGTTCCATGTGCCTTTGGCTTTTAGTCATGCCAGTCACATGACCATGGAGACGTCTTTGCACAGTGCTGGCTCGTCGGCTTTGAAACAGAGCTGAACACTGCCCCCTAGAGTCGGGAACAACTAACACATACGTGCAAGGGGAACCTTTCCCTTTCCCTTTCCTGCCCTAGAGTCAGACGTGACTGGACAGGGCAATTTTTTTTTAACCTTTATGCCATAGTTCTCCTATTAGATATATTATGGTATCTGGTCTTATGGCTGTAATAAAGAGATTTGATTGGCTTATAGTTTCTATTCAGAATTTAACCTTGGTTCAGAACAAAACTAATGGAAATTGCTTCAAGTTCAACTTTTAGAGCTTGTTGGGATTTTGTTCATTTGTTTGTTACCTTAGTAGTAGCAGTTTCTGAAAGAGGAGAGAGACAAATGAATGCCACCTTGCAATGAAATCCCAGACCTCACAAAGCGCGTAATTGACTAAAACAGAGGGAGGTTGCCTCCCCACCTCCTTTAATAGGACTCCAACTGATCAACGCTGGTTTCTCTGTAATGTTACACTGGTAGTCTTCAGGTTACGACCATTGTGAAGACCAGAAAACGTACCATTAAGTGGTGCAGTCGTTGAACAAGACATCACATGATTGTGAATTACAATCTTCCCTGTCAGCTTCCCCATAGACCAGGGGTCTCCAATCTGGGCAACTTTAAGACTTGCGGACTTCAACTCCCAGAATTCTGGGAGTTGAAGTCCGCAAGTCTTAAAGTTGCCCAGGTTGGAGACCCCTGCCATAGACTTTGCTCGTTGGAAGCCAGCTGAGAAGAATGCAAATGGTGATTCCATGTTCCCAGGATGGTTCAACCCTGGTCAACTTCAACCTGGGGGCCTGAGTGGTGCAGTAGACTAAGGCACTGTGATTAACATTCAGCTGCCTGCAATTACTGCAAGTTCTAATCTCACCAGGCTCAAGGTTGACTCAACCTTCCATCCTTTTTAAGATAGGTAAAATGAGGACCCAGATTGTGGGGGCAATAAGCTAACTTTGTATAAATATACAAAAGTATGAAGGCTATTGTTTAACACATTGTAAGCCGCCCTGAATCTCCGGAGAAGGGCGGCATATAAATCAAATTTAAAAAAAAAAACCAGTTTCCAAGCAATTTGATCACAATTGCATGACCACAGGAATGTTGCAACAGAAATGTTAGGACTGGTCATAAGTCACCTTTTCCTCCATGCCAATATTGACAATACTCTGAATAAAGAGTGATCCTTTGCTTTAATCTGCTCTTTCTTCTCTCTTTCGACCAACGTCTTTTGCTGTCTCTGCTACTAATTCCACAGAACGTTTATTTCAAAAGAGATCCTTTACATCTCCCATCCTTTTGGGGCTAGTTTAACTGTGCTCCAAAAAAGACTCTTCCAGACTAGATGAGCACAAATAATAATAATAAAAAATATTAATTTCAATGGGATTTAAGCAGCACCTCCCTAGACTAAGCAATCATTCATTATCTTGTCTTCAGTTGAGAGCGAGTGGGATCTGAGTTCTGCCTTTCTGATTGGCAAGCATAGGAAACACCAAGAGTATTTCCTCCACATTTAGGTCAGCCTTTGGCCGTCAAACTCACTGGCTTCAAAGTAATGGATTGGTACAGCTGGTGAAAAAGCCAATTAGCACTACACATGGCCTGCCTGCAGTGGACACCCTGCTGAAGAAGATCCCTCCTTGATCAGCAGACGAGATGAAGCTATCTTAGATGCACAAGGCTGATGCTTTAAACGATGCAGTGGGTTGGGTTGGATGTTGAAGCAAAGCTTCCCCTTGCAACATTCTTGACCCATTCACCTGCTCCTTTGAATTTCAGGTGCACAGCTCTCTTTGTAATGGTATCTATGTGTGCCCAGAGCCATTTTGGTACCACAGAATCGGACCTAGAATTTGGCTACCAAGATGGCCTTCTCGAAGATATGCATGCTGCTGTCATGGGCTGGAAGAAGACAATAAAGGAGCAAGAGATGTTTCAACTGTCTCAAGCACAGCCTTCCTCTAAGTGTAGGTCCTCTTGATCACTCTTGAAGGAGAGTGATGGAGAAGATAGAATCCAGAGCATGCTTCAACCCTTGACTAAGACTAACGCCACTTTCCATGATCTGGTATCCTCCATACACATTGGAGCTGAAACCTCCTAAATTTCAGGGCTCCACTAGTTAACAGCTGGACCTAGGCTAAGGTTTTGGATAGTTGACTATAACAAAACTCCTTATTTGTGTTTATAAAGCCACAGTATCTAACAAAATAGCATGGAATTGTCCATAACAACAAAATAAGGTAAAGGTTCCCCTCACACATATGTGCTAGTCGTTCCCGACTCTAGGGGGCGGTGCTCATCTCCGTTTCAAAGCCGAAGAGCCAGCGCTGTCCAAAGACGTCTCCGTGGTCATGTGGCCAGCATGACTAAACACGAAAGGCGCACAGAACACTGTTACCTTCTCACCAAAGGTGGTCCCTATTTTTCTACTTGCATTTTACATGCTTTCAAACTGCTAGGTTGGCAGAAGCTGGGACAAGTAACGGGAGCTCACCCCATTACGCGGCACTAGGGATTTGAACCGCTGAACTGCCAAACCTTTCGATCGACAAGCTCAGTGTCTTAGCCCCTGAGCCACCACGTCCCCTTCAACAACAAAATGCAGGTAGCCTAATAAAAACATCATTTCACAAAGAAATATTACTGTACAAGTCACCACAAGATTTTTTTTAAAGGAAGGAATTCTCCTCCCGAGATATTTATTACCAGATTCTAGCTTATGACCATAGAAACTCTGAGTTTTCCCCAACCCTAGATAAAATTCCCTGAATTCTGGCTCTCCTCAACTGTTTAAAGGAAAACAATATTCTTGGTGGTGGTAACGCCTCATTAGATCTTCCAAGGCAGGTTTTGTTTGTTTAGCAGGAAAGAAGCATTTAGAGGCAGCTGAAGCTTCCTATAGTTATGTGACCTCTTTAAAAAAAATTCCCTTGTGCATATTAAAAATATATTTATTTTTCTAAGCAAGTTAATCAGAAAAAAAAAATACCCATACCAGATGGAAGTTATGGGGAACAAACTTGTGGGGTTCAGGAATGGTTAAAGTTCCTTTGATTGGGAGATGCCTTCCTTCTAAAAAATAAAAATAAAAATCAGACTCTCCTAGATGCAATTAAGGAAGACTTGGGCGTTAAACAAATCGCATATTTATATGTCGTGCTTGATCTTTAAATTGGGCCCAGTTTCAAGGCAATCAAGAAGGTTATCGTGGAACAAGTGTGAAATTCAAACAGGCAATTAGCAATCAGGGAGTGTGAGCATTCAGACGAGATCAAAAGCGACATGGAAAGGATGGGTTGAAGACACATTGGGATCGTCACGTCCTGATTGTAGATTTGAATTCAGACGTTCAGATTAAAACATTCTTTAGGCCACGGAGATATCGCCACCGTGGTCCTTCTACTTCCTTTCCAAACAATTCAAAGTTGAATGGAACATTCATATTCCTACACATTGTCCAGAACCTACAACACTGATCTCATCTAGCAGAGTTAAGACAAGCAGAAGAGGTGTGATTCCCATTGTACAAAAACTGCATCTCACCTAACGTTTCTCATTTAAACAGCAGCTGCATTTCAAACCCACTGCTCCCCCCCCCACTTTTCTTCTTCACTTACCCCCATCCTTTCACCAAAGCAAAATCCAGAATAACTTCTGATACTTTTCCATATTGCTTGGCCCTCCCAGCACCCTCAGCTTCAGAAGTTGTCTTATTCTTCTCGTTCTTCTTTTTAAGGTCAACTGTCCCCATTCTCCTCTGACGAGTGGACAACCTGAAAGCAAGGTCCTTGGCATCTTCTACCATCCTGCTCTTGTTCTTGGAATCGCCTGTTTTCCTCAACCTCCAGAAACACGAGAGAGAAATCAACCCCAAACGAGGTGTTGTGGGGTGGGGGGAAGAAAAGCCAACTTACCTGACAAGAGAGGTAACTAAGGAAATCCTCCAGGGGCAGCTGCTGGTGAAATCACTGGAGAATGAAAGTCCAATTTATTCTGTGAAGGATTGACCCGTGCCATTGTTGCCAGAAACGCATAGGGGTCTTCTCATCCCAGCGTCTCTGTGCCCTTCCCTCTTTCTCCCTGCTTGCTGTAACAAAAGATAGAGGCAGAGTCTGTGCACGCCCCCTCTTCTTAAGCCATGCCTTGTTCTCTCAGTTAGAAATGTTGGTCTTCGTCTCGGATCTTCTCAGCAGCCTGTTAAATTTCCCTCCCTGAGCCTTCTGTTGCTGCTGCTGCTACTTCCCTCTCTGTCTGTATATCTGTATAGTACAAATGAATTCTCTCTGTATTACAGCTATTTAAAGGGGTGGAAGGAAGAGAAGGAAGGGAGACAGGCTTCCATGTGATCGGAGCATCATCTGTTCTGAATGAACAAGAAGGGAAAGGGAAGGTGGAGGAAGAGAGGGAGGGAAAGCCGGGGAAGGAGGGGCTGAGATATATGCTTAAGCTTTGCTTCTCAGGCTGCACAAATAGGACAAATATGGGGCAGGCAGCATCAGGAGAGAGCAGCATCCATCCATCACCTTGAGAAAACACAGACGCCTATTCTTCCCCATAGAGAGTCTTCCTGAGAGTCAAGGCTGCATCTTCAGACACCTCCGATCATCCCCTTTGGTCTATGCTTCCCATCTCTAGTTCAGTTTTCTTTTGCAGCGGTTGTTGCTTGGCTCTACTTAGCGAGAGAGTCTCTTGGAAAACAAAGGAAAGGAAGGAGGGGAATCTGGAGCTTACACAGTGCATGAATAAGAATATAGGTCCCCAATGGGTTGTTGCTGCAAACAACCAATAAAAGAAGCCCAGGCAAAGAGAAAAGAAGGAGGCTGGGCAGAACATCTGGATAGGGAAAATAAATACCAGAATATCCAGAATAACAGAGTTGGAAGGGGACCTTGGAGGTCTTCTAGTCCAACCCCCTGCACAGGCAGGAAACCTTATCACCATTTCAGAGAAAAGGTTGTCCAATCTCTTCTTAAAAACCTCCAGTGATGAAATACCCACAAGTTCTAGACGGGGGGGATCCATTCCACTGATTAATTGTTCTCACTGTCAGGAAATTCCTCCTTAGTTCTAGGTTGCTTCTCTCCTTGATTAGTTTTCATCTATTGTTTGTTGTCCTGCTTCGGAGAATAGCTAGACTCCCTCTTCTTTGTGGCAGCCAGTGGTTGGTTGTCCCCAGTTCAGACTGGTTCGCAAGAACCGGTAGTAAAACTGATGGGAGGCTCCACCCACTGACCTGGACGTCATCATAGGTGATCTGCGCATACGCAGAAGGGCCCGCGTGCGTGCACATGATGCGAACCGGTAGTAAAAGTAAGCAGAGCCCACCCCTGGTGTCAGCCTCTGAGATATTGGAACCCTGCTATCCCCAATCCTTCTTTTCATTAAACTAGACATATCCAATTCCTGCAACCGTTCTTCATATGTTTTAGTCTTCAGTCCCCTAATCATCTTTGTCATTCATACAGCTTTTTGATTTAGGCAGCATATATAACCCTATTTTTCTCATACAAGAGTAATCCTGTGAGATATGTTGGCCTCCGAAGACTCGTCCACAGACATCTTTCTATATCCGGCTCTCCTCATTCCTAATCCAACATCTTAACTGCTACCACACATTTTCCTAAGAAACTGTGCAGGAATGGGCAATAAACCCTTAAGCCTCACAACCTTGATTTAATTCCAGCTGTTGGTAACCTGCTGTTCAGTTGAAGGCATGCATTTGGCTCCCTTTTATAAATGTATTTACGTCACTTCGATTTCTCTTGACAAGCTCAAGGTGTCCTCTCCTTCCTCCTTCTGTTTTCTCAATGCCACGGGCTGGCTGACAAATGAAGACAGGTGAGAAGTCAACCTGACTGCAAAGACCATATTTGAATGTGGTTTCCTCTAGCCCAGAGGTCAGCAACCTGTGGCTCTGGAGCCGCATGTGGCTCTTTCATCCCTCTGCTGCGGCTCCCTGTCACTCAACATATGCGTCACAACTGCCAATGTGCGGCACCCGCCGGCACGTGATTTATTGAGCTTTTTGACCCATCTTTTTTTTTTTCCCGGAGTTCAAAATGTTTTTGTTGCAGGCAGAAATAAAAATTTGTTTTCTCTGTAGCCGTTCATTGATTTCATAAATGCAACACATCATAGTTTTTTTTTATACATAGCATAAAGGTTACAAAACGATATATGGAATGTTATCTTCATTTTGGATGTCAAAAAGGTTTTGTGGCTCCCGGTGTTTTCTTTTGTGTGGGAAACAGATCCAAATGGCTCTTTTGAGTGTTTAAGGTTGCCGACCCCTGCTCTAGCCTGTTCTAACACTTTAACCTTTGTGCTGCATAGACTGTGGAACGTATGCTCAAGAAAATGTGGCTGTATAATTATTTAATGACATAGCTCCATAAATATATAAGGCGTTTTCCAGGTCCCCGCTCAAGGTTTTTAATTATAAATCATAAAGCAGCAACAGAAATGGTGGCAGAAGATGTACATGGAAAAAAGAAGCATCTCTTCAGTTCATTCACATGAGAACTAGAGTTCAGACCCATTCTTCCCCATCTATATGCAGATCAGGAGCTGGTGAAGCCTGGGGATTGCTGTTACAAGCTTATGACAGATGTGGGAAGGATAAGAAGTGTCTAAAATGAACTTGAATCAAAGGTTGCTATGGGAAATACTCCTACTCTGGATTGCAGCAACATTTTCCTCCTGTCCCAGAGGATGTTCCACTTTTCACCCAGCTCCCAAATCCAGTCACAATTTTATGGGTGAGTTTTATGGATCTTATTTCTTAGTCTATTTGAAGAGTGGGAATTGAACAGTTCTCATAGACTTAATAGTTTATAACGATCCAAATCATCAATTTTGTACGCCATCATTCCGTTGAAGAGACTCAAGGCAACTACCGATCGGATGAAGTAAAAAAGAAGAGTAACAAAAGAAACACATGTAAGATAACAAAATAAAAGAGTTGGAAGGGACCTTGGAGGTCTTCTAGTCCAATTCCCCTACTCAAGTAGGAGATCTTATATCATTCTGGACAAATAGTTGTCCAATCTTTTCTTGAAAACTTCCAGTGATGGAGCACCCACAACTTCTGAAGACAAGCTGTTCCACTGGTTAATTGTTCTCAGTGTCAGGACATTTCTCCTTAAGTTCTAGGTTGCTTCTCTCCTCGGTTGGTTTCCATCCATTGTTTCTTGCCTTCTGGGGCTTTGGAAAACAGCTTGACTCCCTCTTCTTTGTGACATCTTCTCAGATATTGGAAGACTGCTATCATGTCTCCCCTAGTCCTTCTTTTCATCAAACTAGACATACCCAATTCTTGCAACCGTTCTTCATATGTTTTAGCCTCCGGCCCTCTAATCATCTTTGTTGCTCTTTTCTGCACTCTTACCAGAGTCTCAATATCTCTAATATAGCGACCAAAAGTGGATGCATACAAACTTATAAAATTACCATCATACTTTTTTTTTTAAAGTGCTCCTGTTCAGTAGTATTCTTGGATTCTTGGCTTTTCAAGACACATTTGAATGGATGTAGTAAGTTATTATATTCAACTACAAAAAGCCAAAGGAGTCATGATCTTGTTTTCAGAGCCAGGCAGCAAATACACTTGTAAAACTTTTCATCTGGATAGCCTGAAGCCACTGCATACATAATTGAGAATGATGGAAATACAGTCTCCCTTCTAAGACTCTCTGCCAATATTAAACCTACATGACTTTCTACATATATTCAGAAACAGGTCTCAGAAAGCTGAAGCTGGTTTTCTATAAGGCGGCGAGCACTGAATGGTACATCTCTTTGCAAACCCTTTCCCAACTCTCACTGTGTCAAATGGTCTTAGTTCTAGGGTAAAAAACCAAACCCCAATGACCCAGAAGCAATGTGAAAGGAGGAGATTTGCGCTCGGTTCAAAGGCACTGGAAATATCTTTTTTTTAAATTGAGAATAACAATTCTTGGACAAATGTTTAGAATAGAATAGAATAGAATAGAATAGAATAGAATAGAATAGAATA
>WNWU01000047.1:4842797-4860047 GCA_012654045.1 Ptyas mucosa | reverse complement strand
TTCTGTTCTGTTCTGTTCTGTTCTGTTCTGTTCTGTTCTGTTCTGTTCTGTTCTGTTCTGTTCTGTTCTGTTCTGTTCTGTTCTGTTCTATCCACCCCTCTCCTAGAAGAATGAAATATTTCAAAAGGCAGAATATTATATTTCCCCTAAAAGAGAAAGAGAAATCTTAAAGGAAACAGAAACTCAGAGCCACAGTCTCCCTGCCCCCAACCAGATACTAAACTGAGATCAGCTTTTAGAAATGCAGATTTGGTAATCCATTCAATCCATTCCAGGATATTTGGAACAAAGGCAGATTTAGGTAGAATTGTAGGATCAGCCCTCACTCAAGATCCAGGAAAGCCATTAAGACACAATGGGAATGGCCCAACATCCTTTCAGGACACAAACCTCCTCATTACATCATCTCAGAGAGTCAGACAATCTAAAAAGTTATCTATGACCCCTGCATAGCCCCCTGGGAGTCTGGCAACCAATAGAATACATATTCTTGCACAGGAACAGGAAGCTCAAGGGCAAGGCCCAAGAGAGAGTATAAATACCCCACTCAACTCCATGTGGTCCACTGTCCAGGGCTTCAAACCCATGTAGTCCTGTCCATCAATAAACCATCTTTCCAATCAGCCTCCATGTTTCTCTCCATTTGGAACTGAACCCAGATGGATATTTCTTCCAACAGTAATAATGTCTAGGATGGATTCTTCAGTGACGCTTGTAGGACTGGATCCCTGAGTGAAGATCTGAGGTCAACAATCCAGGAGGCATCCAAGTCTCATCTCATCCTCATCTCTGCTTGTAAAAAAATAAAATAAACGAGAAAAAGGCAGCATGCCAGATCCATGCTCTGGAAAAGACGGGAGAAAGTAGAAAAGCTGAAACAACATAAAAGCTTATATTATTTATTTATTTATTTATTTATTAGTTTGTCAAACATGTACAAGATAGCAGGTATGAATACGAACATGGACATGAACGAAGGAAATGAATACAAATAAATGGGGACAGTAGGACAGGGACGGTAGGCACGCTGGTGAAGCTGGTTGAAGCTGTGAGGGTTTGAGGATGTAACAAGGGAGTCGGGTAGAGCATTCCAGGCATTGACCACTCTGTTGCTGAAGTTGTATTTTCTGCAATCGAGTTTGTAGCAGTTTTCCTTGAGTTTGTATCAATTGTTTGCCTGTGTATTATTGAGGTTGAAGCTGAAGTAGTCATTGACAGGTAAGACGTTGTAGCAGACAATTTGGTGTACTATGCTAAGATCAGGCCGCAAGCGGCGCAGTTCCAGATTGTCCAAACCCAAAATTTCAAGCCTGGTGGCATAAGGGATTCTATTGTGAGCAGAGGAGTGGAGGACTCTTCTCATGAAATATCTTTGGACCCACTCAATCGTATTAATCTCTGATATACAGTACGGGTTCCAGGAAATGAGCTGTATTCGAGAATTGGCCTGGAAGACTGAGAAAGACTGCTAGAGAGAAAGAGAGAGAAACTGGAGGAGAAGAATCTATGTGCTAGCACTGTCTTAAAATACTACTAGGAGGTATCCTGCTTCAGGGGGTTTCCTGAAGTTATTTGATGGGCATCTTGAAAAACCAAGACAGCTCTTTTGATCTGATTTTATGTTCATCTATTCCCAACTCTCTGATGAAAGCTAGACTGAGAAGTGTTGTTTTTTTTTTTAAAAAAATATATAAATTCCTGAAAGAAAATAACAAGAAAACATTTCTGCACTGCTTGCCAGAAAACTGCATAGATCCGTCCATGAAAGCGACCATCAGGCTGAAATTAAAGGCAATATTATCTCCTTCAAATGTCCCCAAGCCCATAACCTCATAGCTGCACCATAACCAAGCAGTGATTTGTAGAGATTTTCTTTCCTCCCTCCCTCCCTATGCAAATAACCACCGCATAAAAGTCTTGAGAGGGATAATGATGCTCCAGAAATTATCATTTTCCAGTTTTGCAGGAGGGAATCGATGATGAACACTTAACAGACACCGAGCTCAGCTGCAGCCCCTTCCTTAGAACCAATGTTCTGAGCCATGGCAACCCAGCAGATGAGTTTCCATCTGAGCTTCGCTGGAGATGCTCCCCACGGTGAGGAATTCTGGTACAACATTAGAGAGAACATGCACCTGGGCTTAAAAGCTTCCGATGACTTAAAAGCAGAATTTCCCATGGAAAAAAAAAAATCAAAATAGGCAGGTAATCGGCAACCTCAGGGTAACCTGCAGCTCTTAAAATCCTTTATTAAACTTCCCTCAATCTTGCTACTGAAAATCAGTGGTTTCCTAACAGGTTTAGGCAAGAAACTTTCCAGAACTGTCGTTTTAGAAACAAAGAATTGCCCTCTGTAAGACAGGAAACAAACGGGAAATTCTGAAGGTGTTTTTCTTGTGACAGTTTTTTTTTTTTATTCCTATGCCTTCAAGTCAGTTGTGACTCGTGGCCAACAGTTGAACTAGTCCCTGCTGTTTTCTTGGTAAGATTTTCAGGATTGGTTTACCATTGCCTCCTACCTAGGGCAGAGAGAGAGTGACTGGCCCAAGGTCATGTAGCTGGCTTTGTATCTAGAAGTGACCATCTCCTGAGATTGGCCCAAAATTACCCAGCAGGCTTTTATGCCTAAGGTAAAGGTAAAGGTAAAGGTTCCCCTCGCACATATGTGCTAGTCATTCCTGACTCTAGGGGGCGGTGTGCATCTCCGTTTCAAAGCCAAAGAGCCAGCGCTGTCCGAAGACATCTCCGTGGTCATGTGACCAACATGACTAAATGCCAAAGGCACACAGAACGCTGTTACCTTCCCACCAAAGGTGGTCCCTATTTTTCGACCTGCATTTTTTATGTGCTTTCAAACTGCTAGGTCGGCAGAAGCTGGGACAAGTAACGGGAGCTCACCCCGTTATGCGGCACTAGGGATTCGAACCGCTGAACTGCCAACCTTTCGATCGACAAGCTCAGCGTCTTAGCCACTGAGCCACCACGTCCCATGCCTAAAAGAGGTCTAAAATTCACCACCTCCTAGTGATTGGCCCAAAGTCAGCCAGCTGGCTTTCATGCCTAAGGCAGGACTAGAACTCATGGTCTTCTGGTTTTTAGCCTGATGTCTTAACCACTGGATCATACTGGCCCTCTTTGCACTGTGTTGTGACAGAGCGCTATTCAATCTGCATCACTGCCCTTTCAACATAATCTTTTATTCCTCCAACTACATTAAGCATGAACCCGACACTGAAAGGTTGATCAGCCTTGGCGTAGATCTTAGTTTGTCCTATCACACCCAACGATTCTTTAATCTCACATTTCAAAAAATACTGAGGAGGGGGTGGGGGGTGGGAGGAGACCGGGAGGGAGGGAGGGAGGGAGAGAGAGAGAGACCAGCAGCAGACTGAACCAAGATCTATGCCTTACATTTTCCTTTTTTAATTGTTTGCCAGCAGCTTTAACTGTGACATTTGATGACCTTAATCTGCTGGAGGCCAAACAACATTGACATTTTAGCCAGTACAAGTAAGGACCTGGTACTTCAAAAACGATGCCCTCAATTATTTGCAGACTTTAGCATCTGGGTTAATGGAGGCCCAGAATCTCCTTTCTTAAATGGGAGGTTCGCAAAAGCTGCAGACCACAACTAGGCTGATGCTAGGGACATTGGGAAAACGACCAGGATTTCAAAACAAATCCTTGTTTCCCCATCTTCGTTTGTAACCCTAGATATGAGAATTGAAGGGACACTTTGCTTATGACCCCAGAGAGATTTAGGTAGGTCAGTTTTAAATTGGCTTAATCTGTGATTCGTGCAATAGGTTGACTAATGTTGGCTTCGTGTTGTGTTTTGTGCAATACTGGTAGATGGATCGATGTTGGCTTGATATTGTGATTTGCACAAACATACATTAAGTGTTTGCGCATGCAACTGTGTCCCTTCCTTTGTCAGGTTCCTTTTTCTGCTCTTGTTCATTTTGTCGTGCATATGGAGAACTGGACAGGGAGCCAGGGAAGGTCTGAGCACCCAAAGTGTCCGGAGACCACAGTTTCCCACTACGTTCTTGGCACAGAAGGAAATTTAGAGCAGCTGTTTGGCTGATCTAAATAACATTTTAAAAACCCTGGGAAAGAATGGAGAAGCACAGATTGTGGGCAGGATTCTGCTTGTCTTCCAAGGTTGGAAGAGCTGAATTTGGAACTCTTTATAGAGATTTTAACAGGGACACGGTGGCTCAGTGGCTAAGACGCTGAGCTTGTCGATCGAAAGGTCAGCAGTTCAGCGGTTCGAATCCTTAGTGCCGCATAATGGGCTGAGCTCCCGTTACTTGTCCCAGCTTCTGCCAACGTAGCAGTTCGAAAGCATGTAAAAAATACAAGTAGAAAAATAGGGACCCCCTTTGGTGGGAAGGGAAGAGCGTTCCGTGCACCTTTGGCATTTAGTCATGCCGGCCACATGACCACGGATACTTCTTTGGACAGCGCTGGCTCTTCGGCTTTGAAATGGAGATGAGCACCGCCCCCTAGAGTTGGGAACGACTAACACATATGTGCAAGGGGAACCTTTACATTTACCTTTTATAGAGATTTTGTCCAGCTTATAATATAATTATTTTTTTGCCTTAGGGTGGTGGAAAATAACTTCAATTAATTAATTTACAAAGTTTAGGATTGTTTAAATTAATTCATTAATTCATTAATTAAAACAATCCTAAACTTTTTTTTCTGGATATGCAACATCTTTGCCATTTGTCTTATGAATAATTATCCGTTCCTCAGAGGGAGACCACAGCTGCGATATAAGGATATCTGCAAGAGGGACCTAAAGGCCCTGGGAATGGACATTAACAACTGGGAAACCTTGACCTCCGATCGTTCAGCTTGGAGGCTAAAGACGCAGCATGGCCTTCTCCAAGTCGAAGAGACACTTGTTCGGCAGGCTGAGGCAAAGAGGCAGTCCCAGAACCAGCGAAATCTGAGGGCTGGGCAGGGGACAGAATGTATCTGCCCTCCGTGTGGAAGGGATTGCCACTCTCGAATTGACCTTTTTAGTCACACTAGATGCTGTTTTAGGACCTCTTTCCAGAGCACGATACCATAGTCTCTTGAGACTGAAGGATGCCAATGCAATTATCCGTTGTTTATTTTTCATTGATGTCGTGTGCCTACTTAAAGCCGGGAAAATCAAACGATATACACAACAATTTGCTCTGTAACTCTATTTTTCAAGGTTTCTGATGAAGGTTGGCCAAATTTATCTCTGTTTTCTTTCAACAGAAAGCCGTATCTTTTATGGTAGCCGCTTACTATGATAGCCTCCAGAGCTGAGATCTCAGTTTGATCTCCATGTATCATCTACTGTGTACGTTTAATCTAGATACCATACCTGTGTTATCTTCCCTCTGAAATAAATTACAGCCAAATCTCAGAAGTGTACAGCAAGGAGGACGAGATAAAAGATATATATTCTCGTTGGATATTTTGCTAAAACAAATTTCTGGTCCAATATCTTCATTTGCCTTTGATTTTGATGAGGCTGTGCATTTCTCGAAAGCAAATTCCTACCAGGTGTTATTTTCTACTTTTAAACATGACAAATACAGGAGACTCTTGATAGCAGAAGGTCATGAAATCGTTTTCAAAGGCAACAGATTTGGAGACTGGTCAGAGGAAGTGAAGTGTTGAGACAAGCGATCCATATTATGATCAGTGTAGTACAAACTCATGGTTTTATGATTTTGGATTGTGTGCCGGTAAAAGAAAATGGGATTCTGCTCCAACCTATCAACTCAAGGGCATTGTGGTGATGGCTATTATTCTGAGGGCAACAGGCTAGAAACCAGGAGATGGTGAGTTCTAGTCATACCTTAGTTGTGAAAGCTGGTTGCGTAACTTTGGGCCAATCACCGGGAGACGGTGAGTTCTAGTCCCGCCTTAGGCATGAAAGCTGGCTGGGTGACTTTGGGCCAATCACCAGGAGACTGTGAGTTCTAGTCCTGCCTTAATCATGAAAGCTAGCTGGATGACTTTTGGCCAATCACTAGGAGATGGTGAGTTCTAGTCCCGCCTTAGTCGTGAAAGTCAGCTGGGTGATTTTGGGCCAATCACCGGGAGAATGTGAGTTCTAGTTTTGCCTTAGTTATTTCTCCTGGGGATATTTAGGGCAAAATACAGCATAATAGAAAGATAAAATATTTGATGTCACATATATTAACGGTGGCAAGGATTGCTTTCGCGCAGTATTGGAAGAAAGATAGCATACCGCCAGAAGGATTAGTAATTCCAAAAATATTTGATTGCGCGGAAATGGGTAAACTCACGTTAGAGCTAAAGGGAAAGGATGACTCAGAATATTATGTGGTATGGGAGAAATGGTATGAATGGATAGATAATAGAAATAAGGAACGGAAATGTACCTAAAGGTATAGAACATTTAGAAATAGAATGTATATAATGTACTGAATATTGATTCTAGTTGTATGAATAATGTCACAGATCTGTTAAATATGTAATGGAGATATATAAAGAGAAAAAAATGCAATAACAAGAAAGAAAGAAAGAAAGTGAACTGGGTGACTTTGGGCCAATCACCAGGAGACAGTGAGTTCTAGCCTCGCCTTAGTCATGAAAGCCAGACTGGGTGACTTTAGGCCAATCACGAGGAGAATGTGAGTTCTAGTCCTGCCTTAGGCATGAAAAACAGCTGGTGATTTTGGGCCAATCACCAGGAGACTGTGAATTCTAGTCCAGCCTGAGGCATGAAAGACAGCTGGGTGACTTTAAGCCAGTCACTCTCTCTCAGTCCAACCCACCTCACAGGGTTGTTGTTCTGCCTCATTTAACTTTACACCTTTCCTTACCCTGCAGCCACATAGAGAGGGATTTCAGGACCCAAAATGGATGGAAAGAAAATCCAAGGAGAGTTCTGTCCAGATGTTGGTGACTATGATTAGGCCAATAGAGATTATTTTTTTGAAAATAGTAAAGACAACAACAATAACAGAAGCAGCAGCAACAACAGAAAGTTGCAACAATTGGGGGGGACATGGAATAGGCCTTCTCTCTCAATTTCATCTGGTTCCGTTCCAAGGTGGGAGAAAGACGCTGGAAATAAAATGGAGGCTGGAGGCTGACTGGAAAGAAAGTTTCTGTTTATTGGTGAACAGAACACCCAGCGTTTGTGGTTCTGGGGCAGCTGACCACATGGTTGAATAAGTGGATGGATCTTTATAGGTTTCTGCGACTTTGAAGTTTGAACTGTTCTGGGGCTTGTGCAATGAAGGGGCTTGTGTTCTGAAAAGGTGTTGGGCAATTCCTATTGTGGCTAATGGCTTTCGTCCTGTGTTGGATCTTGGCTAAGGGGCTGCTTGTTCTAATCCTACCATTCTGCTTTTGTTAGCTGTCAAACTTTGCTGCACGAAGTTTTGAAATATCCTGTCTTGAATGGGCTTCTGCAGGCAAGTGTTTGCTTTGCTTATGAGTGGAGCCATCTAGATAGTTCAATAAGCTCTTTATCTCTCTCTCTCTTTTTTTTAAATTTGATTTATATGCCGCCCTTCTCCAGAGACTGAGGGCGGCTTACAATGCGCTAAGCAATAGCCTTCATACTTTTGTATATTTATACAAAGTCAGCTTATTGCCCCCACAAACTGGGTCCTCAATTTACCTACCTTAGAAAGGATGGAAGGCTGAGTCAACCTTGAGCCTTGGTGAGATTCGAACCTGCAATAATTGCAGGCAGCTGATGTTAATAACAGGGCTTTAGACCACTGTACTATCCAAGGCTCTTTAAGTGCTGGCATCTGCTGTGGGCTATTAAGAAAGACTGGGGCTGCTTTCTGCCTCTAAAAATATGTTTCTCAATTTCTCTTTTAGGGAAATACAATATTCTGCCTTTTTTTTAAAAAAATATTTCATTCTTCTGGGGATGGGATGGGGGGACTTCCCACAATTGGTACAACAATGATAAGGATTTAGATTAGCTGCAAATCCAGTTTATGCATTTAAATGTCTGTAAATTTGCAAATCTTAATGAAATCTTGATCCACCAGCAGAGGTCACTAGAGAGTCATGTAGAAATGAATGTAATTTCTTTGTTTGAATGTAAGCATGTTTGTAAGAATGTTTCTTTATTTGAATGTAAGCCAATTTACTACCTAAGGAACTGCCCAAATCTCTCCACTCCTATTGCATTTAAATGTAGAGTTGTCCCCAGTGTTTCATGTATTTGAGGAAAATGAGGCACGTAGCATTTCCCTTTTCTCCTTTCTGCTTCTCTCCCCTCCCCCTCCAGTTCTCTCTCTCTTCAATTCTCTCTTCCCCAATGCTCTTTTTCTTTCCCTTCTTCCTTCCTAAGAGTCTGAGTAACCTTGAGCTTTGCTCATCGCCTCTGTTCCTGCAGGAAGTCCTCACCAGGGGGCAGAAAAAAGGGAGCAGGACGGGACAGAAAGCATAGTGTTGAATCTGGAGGTCTTCTCTAGAATGTGGGCTCTGGTGTACAACCATTGGTTGTGGGTGAATTGTGATATCATTCCACTTTTCCTTCAATTGACCGCCTACCCCGGGTGTCGGCAATCCGTGGCTCCGGAGCCGCATGCGGCTCTTTCATCCCCCTGCTGTGGCTTCCTATCTGCTGAACCCACAACTGGCTGGCCCCATCCCTCGCCCTCCCCTTCCAGTCAGGAGAGAGAGAGAGAGAGAGGGAGGGAGGGAGGAAGGGAGAGAGGGGGGAGGGAAATGGAGAGGGAGGAAGAGAGATGGGGAGGGAGGGAAGGAGGGAGGGGGAGGGAGGGAGAAGGAGAGGGAGAGAGGGAGGGAGAGAGATGGAGGGAGGGGGAGGAAGAGGAAGAGGGAGAGGGAGATGGAGGAAGAGAGAGGGAGTGTTTAAGGTTGCAGACCCCTGGCCTAGCCTCAAACCAGCATCGTATCTCACAAGGTCTTGCATTAGTCACGATCTGCCAGGAATCCCTTCTTGGGGAGACAAATAGCGACCATGTCTGGCCTATCAAAATTCAATTGTTGGCCAGTAAAAGGTTTAAATTCTGTTCTGTAGCTCCTTGCTACCTTCTAGACATCGTTTCTGTTTTGTCAGCCCAGTTTTGACAGTCCTTCTTTGCACAGTCTGAGGTGAACGCTCCAACACAGGTTGATTAGCAGCAAATCTTTAAAAACTAGGCCAGCCAGGCCTAACACTTACCAGCTCAAATAGACGCATTTCCTCATGAGGTTCTTCCCACCTGTCAAAATGCTCTCTCCCTCCCCCCCGCCTCACTTTTTGTCGCCGAAATGATAAACCGAGCTATTTCTTGGGTTTCTTTCTTTTTTGACAGCAGGGGGTTGATTTCACATTTTAATGGTTGTCTGCCATTAACCACCTGATGCTGATGCTGGCATTGGATGTTCAAAAAAGAAGAAATCTCGGTCGAAGAAGATTGGCAAAACGAGACAGGTAAGGACGGTGGAAAAAAAGCTTTTGAAGACAATTCACGTCCCCCTATTTCCACTTAAAGACAGCAAATGAGGTCTATGTGTAGGAGGAATAATAATAGCTGTAATAGAAAATGCTTCATTGTGTTTTATTTCTGGCAGTCCTGTTTCCTTCTGTTTTCCATTCATGAACATCACTTATTATGGGTTTTTCTTTTGTGTTTCCCCCCCTTTCTCTCTCTCTCTCTCTCTTTTTTTTGCATCTGTGCATGTTTTATTCCATAAGGGACACGGTGGCTAAGACGTTGAGCTTGTCAATCGAAAGATCAGCAGTTCAGCGGTTCGAATCCCTGGTGCCGCATAACAGGGTGAGCTCCCGTTCCTTGTCCCAGCTTCTGCCAACCTAGCAGTTCGAAAGCACCTAAAAAATGCAAGTAGAAAAATAGGGACCACCTTTGGTGGGAAGGCAACAGCGTTCCGTGCGCCTTTGGCGTTGAGTCGTGCTGGCCACATGACCAACGAAACGTCTTCAGACAGCGCTGGCTCTTCGGCTTTGAAACGGAGATGAGCACCGCCCTGTAGAGTCGGGAACAACTAGCACAACTAGTATGAGGGGAACCTTTACCTTTATGTTTTATTCTGGATGTGGGAAACGTAACATCTTACTCACTTTGCAGGAGTGAGTCTTACCAAAAACCTCTGAGGCTGGATAATTTGTCAGTATATCAAGGAGGAAAAAAAACCAATCCCAGCCAGATCATTTGTGACAAGAAAAAGGGTTCCACTTCATTTTGTCTCAAATGGCAGCCATAAAGTCCAAATTTAAGTTCATTAAAACCCAACGGATAACTTTTGGCCACTGAGTAAATGGATTAACAAAACACAGCAGAATATAAAAAGGACAGATTACTCTCTAATAAAAAAGAATATCTGTAGCTCAGGGTTGAACTCAGGGGTGGGTTCTAATTTTTTTTACTACCGGTTTTGTGGGCGTGGCTTATTTTGTGGGCGTGGCTTGGTGGGGGGTAATGTGACTGGGTGGGCGTGGCCAACTTTTTTTTTTTAACTTTTAAAAGCATTTTTTCTGCAACCTTAAGAGATTGTAGAAAACAATGCTTTGAAAAGCCTCTGATGATCCCAGCTGAGTTGCCTGATCGGCTGAAGAGATTGTAGAAAAAAAATGCTTTTAAAAGCCTCTGACGACCCCAGGTGAGCCGCAGGATCATCAGAGGCTTTTTTTTTTACTTTTAAAAGCATTTTTTCTGCAACCTTAAGAGATTGTAGAAAAAAAAATGCTTTTAAAAGCCTCTGATGATCCCAGGTGAGCCGCAGGATCATCAGAGGCTTTTTTTTTTTTTACTTTAAAAAGCATTTTTTTCAGCCGAAGAGGTTGTAGAAAAAATGCTTTTAAAAGCAAAACAAACAAACAAAAAACCTCTGATGAGGTGGATGGGCTTAGTGAGTGGGCTGGGGACCAGTTCAGGGGCATGGCCAGCCAATGTTATTACCGGTTCTTGGAACTACTACAAATTTTTACTACCAGTTCTTACCAGTGGTTCAACCCACCACTGGTTGAACTGTGCAGTTCTTGTTGCTCTCTGAGCTGCCTTTTTTTTTTTTTTTTTTTGCTTGCAGACGTTTCATTACCCAGCTAGGTAACCTCATCAGTACATTACCTAGTCTGGTAATGAAAGGTCTCCAAACAAACAGCCAAACACAGAAGAAGTCCAAGGAACTTAGAGATTTCTCTCTGTCTGCCATCCTGCAGTACGCTTTCCGTTCTCAGAAATATAAAAGTTGTTTGCTGAACCATGGATTCATGACAGAGATATTTTCTCTCCGGTAAGGAACCATTCATGGGATTGAAGATCTCTGAGTTTCTTGAATTGCAACCGTGGTGCCACTTTGCAGAAATGCTTGTCTCTGAGGCTGTAAGCAGAACAATGAAAGCAGGTTTGGCTTAGGAGCAGAGGTGAAATTCTATTGCTCATAGGCAAATGAGATTCCCCTGGTCAGTCAGTCTTCATCCAATGCAGGTGCTCTGGATAATGCAGCAAAATGTATTTTACTGAACTCCATGCCGGAGGCCAGAGAAGATGGATTGAGTCAGGAACATGTTGTAGGCAGTTCTTTTCGTTCATGGTCCCAGAGCCACAGCGGCCGCTCCCATTGCACGTAAGTTGATCCAAGCTTGTATTCTTTCCGACACTCCGCAAGACGAAGAGTAAAGTTTATTGGATGACATTTTAGTTGAGAGGATTGTTTTAAAAGCAGATGGGATTTACTATGACATTGCTTTGCAAAATAAATATTATGGGAGATTGCACATAACGATTAAACAAATTCTTCGCCTTCTCGTTGTCAAATTCTTTTGTGGGCTTAGTTTTAATTGATGGGCAGTCAGTGTTCAAACACATTTATTGCAGGATCCAATCTGGGTCGGTCGCCAGGAACAGAAATGTTGTCTTCTGAGCTTTCGGACTCATGTTGGAGTCAGGAAACACATTTATTCTTCATTATGGGCCGATTTGTTAGACTTCTTTTCTGTCTTTCTTTGATGGGTTTCAAAGTAGGGACACCCCATTCAAATAAGGTATATATGCATGAAGAAAAGAGAAACATTAACACTTTGTGCATCGAATTCTTGTGTAGACCTAGGGTTTAATGAAACACAGTTTCATGTCAACCATAGGATTTGCCAAAGTAAGGAAGGTCTATTTAAAACATTTAAAATAATTTTCAGGATTTGGTCTTCAGTTCTTACCTCTCCTTCGGCATCAATTCAACGATACAACTCCTAGGAAGAAAACACGGAGAACCGGCAAATACTATCTCTGGCTGGCCCCAGAGTGGGGTGGGAATGGAGATTTTGCAATATCCTTCCCCTGGAGTGGGGTGGGAATGGAGATTTTGCAGTATTTTTCCCTTGCCACACCCACCAAGCCACACCACGCCCACCAAGCCACGCCCACAGAACCAGTAGTAAAAACAATTGGATTTCACCACTGATCATAACCGTCATTAAAGAAAACTACCCACACCAGATCTGCTTATGGCAAGAGAACGATACTTACGCCTCCTCAAATTTGATGGCTACCAACTCTGGATTGCAAGATCTCAGGTGAAAACAACGGTAGTAAAAACCTGGGTTTAGTGTATATCTCTTTGCTGCCAGCTAAAATGGTCCAGATTTTTTTCATCTCTGAAAGTTGGGCCCTACCAACTGCTCATCTAAGACACTTTTCAATTCCAAAAGACCCTGAACAAAGGAATCGACTCGTTTGAGTGGCAGCTCCAGAAAATATATTGTCAGAGCAGGCAATCAAGACTCCCCACCCCTTAAAGATGGATGCTGTAGAATCTCCAGTAAGTTGAAGTACCATCCAATCACATCATTGCCACCATCAAAAACACGCTATCCCTCATTCCAGCCCATTCCAATTTGCTGATGGGTGGCATTAAGAAGAGCTGCTTTCCGTTTTTAGAAACACTCATATGGAGGTAAGTGACTGAAGGCAATTAGAACCTGGGCCAGCTTAAAAATGTTTAAAGATAAATCAACTAAATGTTGGAAATGCCATCCGTTACCGGGATCATATTATCATATGTGGTGGACGTTTGTAGAAGCAAAACAAAACATACTGGGCAAGAATTTGTATGTGGTTGGAGAAGATGACACAGCAGCATATTGACTTAAAGCCTGAGATATTCTTGTTGGGGATTTTACCAGGGAATTATAGTAAAGAAATTATATACTTGCTTATTCTTTTTTTTTTTTTTTTGCAATTTTTAAAATTTTTTTTAAAACACACAGACAAACATACAATACATCTTTTCGGAACAGAGCATTGATCTGGTCATAAATTTGTTCAATGTTTTGTTCCATCTTTAACACAATTTTATATATTCTATTTTTGCCATAACATTTATTTCTTAATCCTGGCTCACATATCTCAACTATTACCATCTTATAGTAAGCTTACTCATATTGACTTAACCAAAACGCTTACCCTTCTATTAATCCACCTTGAATCTTAATTCAAATAATACCTCATAATACATTTCACAATTCTTACCCTAAATTCTCACTGTTAACAATACAGTTCAAACATGTTTATATTTCTGAATCTTATTTCCATTTCTAAAACTTCCCTACATTTTGTTATTACTTCATATAATATTCATTAAATCTTTATTTAATTATTACTTTATCAAATTTAAAACTTATCTCTAATCTTAAAAATATACCAGTATACTTGCTTATTCATGTAATAACCAGCTAGAATTGTATTTGCACAGAATTGGAAAGGTGAAAAGATTCCTGCAGATGAAAATGTGATTAAGAAAATATTGGAATGTGAAGAAATGAATAGATTAACACTTGCAATTAGAGGGAAGGAAGTATCTGATTATTATAATATATAGAATTTATTTTATCCATGGTTAGAGAATAAATATGAAAGTAATGTATAGTACAGTCAAATAAGTTAAGAAGAGAAATGTTATGATAATAGAAATGTTGTTAAGTATTAATATTAAACTAAGAGTAGATATAAATAATGAATAAGGTGGTAAGCTTTAACTTTTACGACACAAAACATTTGTACCCAGATGACACACTGTTTAATGAATGATGGAATGTTTTGTATTAAAAGAAAATAATCATAATAATCATAATAAAAAGAGAATCTGGGCCAGTTTTTTCATATTTTGGTGTCTTTAGGTATATCATATTTCAGTCCTGAGGATTCTTCACAAGTGAGGCCAGGCTGAGAGACGTTCATCTTACTTGGGATATTAAATTTAGGATGTTAAACAGGAAGCCCTCTCTTTACTGGATCCCACAGGTCAACCTGTTGCTTGAGTTAATGTTTACAAAGATCGTTGAAGATAGAATACTCAAACAATCTAGTAGTAAAAGTTTGTACTGCCAAAGAGTCAAATCATCTTCTGGATGCCAAAAAAGCCAACACAATTCTGGGCTGCATAAACAGAGGAATAGAATCAAGATCACGTGAAGTGTTAATACCACTTTATAATACCTTGGTAAGGCCACACTTGGAATATTGCATTCAGTTTTGGTCAGAATGATGTAAAAAAGATGTTGAGACTCTAGAAAGATTTGCAGAGAAGAGCAACAAAGATGATTAGGGGACTGGAGGCTAAAACATATGAAGAACGGCTGCAGGAAGTGTGTATGTCTAGTTTAATGAAAAGAAGGACTAAGGGAGACATGATAGCAGTGTTCAAATATCTCAGAGGTTGCCACAAAGAAGAGGGAGGCAAACTATTCTTCAAAGCACCTGAGGGTAGAACAAGAAGCAATGGGTGGAAACTAATCAAGGAGAGAAGCAATTTAGAACTAAGGAGAGATTTCCTGAGAGAACAATTAATAAGTGGAACAACTTGCCTGCAGAAGTTGTGAATGCTCTAACATTGGAAATTTTTAAGAAGATGTTGGATAACCATTTGTCTGAAGTGGTGTAGGGTTTCCTGCCTAAGCAGGGGATTGGACTAGAAGACCTCCAAGATCCCTTCCAACTCTGTTATTCTATTCTATGTTTTTTGCCCAATTATTGTTGCTTTTTAAAAAAATGCTATGTGTTGGACTCTTGACACCATTGCTTTTCTTAAACCTTTTAAAGTAGCCACTCCTCTTCTCTTTTCAGTCAGGTTATATAATAAGCCACACTCCTAATTGTGCTATTGCATATAGATGAGTTGGCAGGTGGTTCGAGCTAAGACATTGATTCATAAATGCCAAAGAGGCCTTTCGTTGGCTGCCGTCTGATGCAAGAACAGGTGGACCAAAGCAATCAAGGAATTCAATTTGCAACTTCGCAGGTACCGAAATCTCAATCCGCAGGGAAAGAGTGGGACGCCTTTTTCCCCCACATTCCTCACGACATTCTTTACTATTTAGCAGGGGAGAAAAAAGAGGTAAGAGAAGCAATTGTATGTTGATTTTCTTAAACGAGAAAAGTTTAGTCCGTTTCTAAACCTCACTCTGAACACTTGGCTCACGTGATATGTTTCCCTGCACATTTGCCAAACGTGTTCAGCTTGGATGGCTTGAACTTGGGTGAAGTTGTGAGTTGTTGGGTGTGCTAGGTATGGCTAGTTTAGAGAAAAGAAAGGGGGGACACGATAGCAGTATTCCAGTATTTGAGGGGCTGCCACAAAGAAGAGGGAGTCAATATATTCTGCAAAGCACCAGAAGGCAAGATGAGATAGTTGGAAGCTGATCAAGGAGAGAAGCAACCTGGAATTAAGGAGAAACTTCCTAACAGTGAGAACAATCAACCAGTGGAACAGAAGTTGCCTTCAGAAGTTGTGGGTGCTCCATCACTGGAGGTTTTTAAGAAGAGGCTGGACAGCCATTTGTCTGAAATGGTGTAGGGTCTCTGCTTGAGCAGGGGGTTGGATTAGATGACCTCCAAGGTCCCTTCCCACTCTTTTCTGATTGATTGGGTTTTTTTTGTCTTTCTGAGTTTGAGATGATGTGCAGATCATTTAATTACTTGGTGCAATGTGCAAATTTAGACTATGGAATAATTCAACGAACAGAATAAGCTTATATTGGGCAGTCTATACCCTGTCCTTGGACTCGGGGCTTTCTTACCCGAGTTCAAAGCTGAGTTTCGGTCAAATGGACAGACGAATGGAGAGAGAGGCAGGGGTAGTGAATAAAAGCTTACTTGAGACTTGGTTTTA
Source organism: Ptyas mucosa (assembly GCA_012654045.1). Taxonomy (NCBI): domain Eukaryota; kingdom Metazoa; phylum Chordata; class Lepidosauria; order Squamata; family Colubridae; genus Ptyas; species Ptyas mucosa. Next base: position 4,843,922 of record WNWU01000047.1, on the reverse strand, counting down.
AGTTCGTGCTTAGCTATATGGTGATTCTAGGCCAGTGTCGGCAAACCTTTTTGGCACCGAATGCCGAGACGGGAGCATGCCTGTGTGCACGCAGGAGTACGGAAAACTGGAAGAGCAGTTCCCCGGCACGCATGCATGTGCCGGGAAACTGAACTTCTGTTTTCCAGCGTGCGCATGTGCCCCAGTCACCTGGTCTTCCGGTTTCTAGCACACATGTGCATGAAAAGCAGCTGGCCAGCGTGCGCATGCGTGCCAGGGAGCTGCTTTTCCAGTTTCCGGTGCTCCCACGCGCATGAAAACCAGCTGGCCAGTGGGCATGTGAGCGCCAGAACTTGGAAGAGCAATGGGTGACAGCTGGCATGCCCAGAGTGATGGCTCTGTGTGCTACTTCCAGCATGCGTGCCATAGGTTCGCCATCACAGTTCTCGGCTAACTGCCGTCTCCACACATAACTGTCTCAAAAGCTTGCTGAAGCAGGATTAAGTCCCATGATATCCATTCATTTAAGGAACGATAGGGAAAAATTACATCTCAGAAACAGACAATCTGTATGGCCTATGGAGCTCAATCTTTTCTCGATCCCTTTCCTAGCAACTCTGAGAGAAGACCCCGGGTGAAATCCTTACGCGCTGCCGTCAGTTTATTGCAAAGGGACCGATTTCAGAGGCTCAGCACTCTTACCTTTTAAACTTCTTCCTCGGTTTTTACAATCGCATGATAAGCAAAGCACAGCATTCGAGCATCTATTGACTTTCTCGAGTCATGGCTTCTAACTTCAGATTGCAGCTCTTTTCAAATTGGCTTGCAAGTTTCGTCTTCCGGCAGCCCTGGATGATGCAGAGAGTCATGAATTGTTTTTTTAAAAAATTATTATTACCGTGTTTCCCCGGAAATAAGACCCTGTCTTATATTTTTTTGAACCCTGAAATAAACACTTGGCCTTATTGCCATGTGCTCAAAAGCCCGATTGGGCTTATTATCAGGGGATGTCTTATTTTGGGGGAAACAGGATATGATGATGATGATGTTGTTGTTGTTTCCCTGAAAATTTCTTTCTTTCCTTCTTTCTTTCTTTCTTTCTTTCTTTCTTTCTTTCTTTCTTTCTTTCTTTCTTTCTTTCTTTCT
>WNWU01000047.1:4830685-4841349 GCA_012654045.1 Ptyas mucosa | reverse complement strand
ATTCTGCCAATTGCCAGGAGTTCGATTCTGATGAGCTCAAGGTTGACTCAGCCTTCCAGCCTTCCGAGGTTGGTAAAATGAGGATCCAGATCGTTCAGGGGAAAATGCCGATTCTGTAAACCGCTTAGAGAGGGCTGTAAAAAAGCATTGTGAAGCGGTATATAAGTCTAAGTGCTATTGCTAATAATTGGAGGCATGTTGCTCTCATCTAGAAGTAACTTTTTGAATCTTCAAAGTAGACTGTAACCTCCTTGAATTGATCCAATTGCCTTTTAAACCATCCATCCCAGTTAGTGACAATCGCCATGTTCTTCATCTGATATGTACAGTTTGGTATCAACTCTTTGCAAGTCTTGAACTTATTTCAAAACAGCTTCATCCATCAATCTCTAGTTCTAGAATTTTGAGGGAGAGAGAAAAAAAACTCTCCCTGTTCAATTTCTCCATGCCATGTTAAGATTTGTGGTAAGCTACGTGAAATCCTGAGTAAAAGGAAGCAAGCCAGGTGACAGGAAACAAATCACAATAACTCTTTTTCTCTTCAGTATGGTTGACCTCAGACACGTAGTTCAGGCAGTGAGTTTTGAATTTAAGCAACAATATACTTAATTTTACCATGGCTCAGTGATGTTACCAGGATTTATTGAGCATGCCCTCACGGACTTTCCACTCTCAGTTTGTCTCCTCACCAATTTCACTTGCTTTCCATCCTTTCTGTCTTGCCTTCTCTTCCCTAATTCACCTGGTGTACAAGGTCGATTGTTTTCCTTTATTTATTTACTTATTTTACAAGCATCTTGAATGCTCTATGTGGTATCCTTCTTCTATGCAGGAGAGAGGCCAGCCTGGTATTTATTTAAGCTGTTAAGCGATGGCTCAGTAGCTAAGATGCTGAGCTTGTCGATCGAAAGGTCGGCAGTTCAGCGGTTCGAATCCCTAGTGCCGCATAACGGAGTGAGCTCCCATTACTTGTCCCAGCGTCTGCCAACCTAGCAGTTCGAAAGCACGTAAAAAATGCAAGTAGAAAAATAGGGACCACCTTTGGTGGGAAGGTAACAGCGTTCCTTGTGCCTTTGGCATTTAGTCATGCCAGCCACAGGACCACAGAGACGTCTTCGGACAGCGCTGGCTCTTCGGCTTTGAAACGGAGAAGAGCACCGTCCCCTAGAGTTGGGAACGACTAGCACATATGTGCGAGGGGAACCTTTACTTTTATGATACTGAACCTAAGGGTGTGAATGACATTATTAGACTGGTTGCTCAAAGTCTAAATCCACAACTACCCTTATGAGAACAGCAATTCCATCTTGTTTATTCATTCCTCCAGAAGTAGCAATATTCTGCTTAATTAAAATATGCAAAGCAGTTCTGTTTGACTAGATGTCTTAGGTGGTAGATATATACATATTTTTTGGTGTTCGGTATCAACTTATGTTCCTGTCGATTTAAGTGGGGCCAGAAAGTTCATCTTTGCTGCTACCATAATCAAAGCCACACCTTTCTCCTTCTATAGCTATCCATAGCACATACAGTATACCATATTGTAGCAGCCTGAAGGTATTTTCATTGGACTGTTCAAATATCTCAAATCAGTCATGCCTAACAAACGATTTAATTCTGGTGCACAGCTTGAGAAGCTGAGAATGCTTCCAGGTTGTCCTTGGTCTGTCCTTTAGAAAGTGTCGTTTTAGGTATTGACTAAAGGGGGACGTGGTGGCTCAGTGGCTAAGACGATGAGCTAGTCGATCGAAAGGTTGGCAGTTCAGTGGTTCGAATCCCTAGTGCTGCGTAATGGGGTGAGCTCCCATTATTTGTCCCAGCTTCTGCCAGCCTAGCAGTTCAAAAGCACGTAAAAAATGCAAGTAGAAAAATAAGGACCACCTTTGGTGAGAAGGTAACAGCGTTCCGTGCAACCTTTGGCTTTGAGTCATGCCGGCTACATGACCACGGAGACATCTTCAGAGAGTGCTGGCTCTTTGGCTTAGAAACGGAGATGAGTACCGCCCCCTAGAGTCAGGAACAACTAGCACATATGTGTGAGGGGAACCTTTACCTTTACCTTAAAGTTGTGTGTATTGGTTTATAGACATCTTTTTCCTAAAAAGAATGCTTTTTCTGCCCTTGTTATCAGTTCTCAATAAGACTTTAATCCCAGAGGCCATCAGGTCCAGGTCTTCAAAATAGCAAAAGGATATAGCAAGTGTACTTTTGATTTTGCTGACCACGTCCTCTGTGGCCACTGAGGTAACCCAAGGCCTTTTGTTGAAAGGTAATATGGTGTCTGTATCTTTCAGTAAGGGATGCAGTGGCTCAGTGGCTAAGCTGCTGAGCTTGTCGATCGAAAAGTCGGCAGTTCAGCGGTTCGAATCCCTAGTGCCGTGTAACGGGGTGAGCTCCCATTACTTGTCCCAGCTTCTGCCAATCTAGCAGTTCGAAAGCACGTAAAAAATACAAGTAGAAAAATAGGGACCACCTTTGGTGGGAAGGTAACAGCGTTCATTTAGTCATGCCGGCCACATGACCACGGAGACGTCTTCGGACAGCGCTGGCTCTTCAGCTTTGAAACGGAGATGAGCACCACCCCCTAGAGTCGGGAACGACTAGCACGTATGTGCGAGGGGAACCTTTACCTTTATCTTTCAGTACTAGAGATAACATCTTTCACTAGGCAGACTTGATGATGAGAGGAGCTCTGGAGGGGTTAGGAGTCTGACACAATTCTATCTTCTATCAGAGAGCAATGGTGGCAGTTTCAGGAGCAATGTGCTAGAACTACCATTTTTCTGACATTTGTTATCTGAGGCAGTTGGCTCACTTGGCTTACATAATAATAATAACTTTATTGTCATTGTAAGTATATACACAGGATACCCATACAACGAAATTCGCTTAACACTTAACACCCAAAGATCAGGTCCAACACATACCAATCCAACACATAAGAATCCCCAAATACACCCCCACCAGGGGTGAAATCAAGCAGGTTCTGGAGAACCGGTAGTGGAAATTTTGAGTAGTTCGGAGAACCGGCAAATACCACCTCTGGCTGGCCCCAGAGTGGGGTGGGAATGGAGATTTTGCAGTATCCTTCCTCTGGAGTAGGGTGGGAATGGAGATTTTGCAGCATCCTTCCCCTATCATGCCCACCAAGCCACACCCACAGAACTGGTAGTAAAAAAAATTGGATTTCACCACTGAAATCCCCACCCACCACAAATTTCCTGCCCCTACAAACATCCACACAACAGACCAAATAATGCTGTCCAACAGCTCACTGATCGTGGCCCTTTAGTTCATTATTGAGTGCACCAGGAGTCCTGGTGGCGCAGTGGACTAATTCACTGTTATTAAGATCAGCTGCTTGCAATTACTGCAAGTTCAAATCCCACCAGGCTCAAGGTTGACTCAGCCTTCCATCCTTTCTAAGGTAGGTGAAATGAGGACCCAGATTGTGGGGGCAATAAGCTGACTTTGTATAAATATACAAAAGTATCAAGGCTATTGCTTAACGCACTGTAAGCCACCCTGAGTCTCCGGAGAAGGGCGGCATATAAATCAAATTAATATATATGTATATATATAGTTCAATTAAGACATCCATTGTTGGAACAGGTGACATAATTGTGATCTTCTGGTTACATTGCGAATAGAATGGAATGGAATGGAATGGAATGGAATGGAATGGAATGGAATAGAATAGAATAGAATAGAATAGAATAGAATAGAATAGAATAGAATAGAATAGAATTCTTTATTGGCCACACAAGGATTTTGTCTTTTGTACATAAGCTCTCCATGTACATACAAACAACAAATGATAAATCATGATCATAAAATGCAATCATCATCATCATAATATACAATATTCAGTGAGTGTCATAGGATCCTAAATAAGCAATCAACATAGATCATAAGATACAAACAACAAAGTCATAGTCATAAGAAGCTAAGGGAATAAGAAAGAGGAGAAGGATAATAGTAATGCAGCCCGATTAGGTAGTTTGACATTGTAGGGCACAAGACAGTGTTGTGGGAATTAGTTGTTTAACAGAGTGATGGCATGGCGGGAGTGGGGGGGGGGACTGTCCTTGTTTTTAAAACTGTCCTTTGTCCTTTGAAAGGAAAAGCAAATGAGACATGTTAGGGAGATGTATCAATCTGAATCTATGACAATATTTCCTACTTAGCCAGCAACTAATCCATGTAACCAGAATCTTATCTATTTGGGGAAATTCTCCAAGGATCCTTTTGTCCTTTTGTTCAGTTGTGTCTGATTGTTTGGAAACTGCTTGGACAAGTTCCCTGCAGGTTTTTTTTTTGTGCGGTTCTGGTTTACCATTGCCTCCTTTCCCAGGGCTGAAAAAGAGTGGCTGGTGGCCCAAAGTCACCCAGCTTACCTTGTGTCTAAGGAGGACTAGAACTCACAATCTCCTGGTTTCTAGCCTGATGGGTTTTAAGTACTACACCAAACCGGTACAGCAAAAGATTGTAAGCAGAGCTTGAAGTCTCCTCTGAGCTCCTTTATATGGAACCTGGCAAGGAATTGACACTGTGCCGTTTTATACAAAAAGCACATGTACTTCCACTGTTCTGCAGCCCGTCCTTAAATGCTGATTTATGGGAGCACAATAAACACCAATAAATACTACAAAGCGACCTTGACTATGTGTCTGAATGGTCGAACAATTGGCAACTCCAAATCTCAACCGACAAATGGTTGGTCTTACACAATGGCAACAAAAATCAGAACGCCAAATACAAGCTGGGCGGATACGACCTCGTAGAAGACCCTCATTCTGTCAAGGACCTTGGAGTACTCATCTCAAACGACCTAAGCCCCAGAGCTCACTGTAACAGCATTGCCCAAAAGGCATTAAGAGTTGTTAAACTAATTTTGCGAAGCTTCTTCTCCGGTAACATTGTACTGCAAACTAGGGCATACAAAACCTTTGCCAGACCAATTCTTGAATACAGCTCATCCATCTGGAATCCACACTGTATATCGGACATTAATATGATTGAGTGAGTCCAGAGGTATTTCACAAGAAGAGTCCTCCACTCCTCTGCTTGCAACAGAATACCTTATGCCACCAGGCTTGAAATTTTGGGCTTGGACAACCTAGAACTATACCGCCTTTGGTCTGATCTAAGCATAGTTCACAAAATTATCTACTACAATGTCCTACCTGTCAATGACTACTTCAGCTTCAACTTCAATAATACACGGGCAAACAATCGATACAAACTCAAAGTAAACCGCTCCAAACTCGATTGCAGAAAATACAACTTCAGCAACAGAGTGGTCTATGCCTGGAATGCACTACCTGACTCCGTTGTTACATCCTCAAACCCCCACGGCTTCAAGCTTAAACTGTCTACCATGGACCTCACCCCATTCCTAAGAGGTCCGTAAAGGGAGCGTGCATAAACGCACCAGCATGCCTACCGTCCCTGTTCTACCGTCCCCATTTATTTGTATTTGTTTCCTTCGTTCATGTCCACGTTCATATTCATACCTGTTATCTTGTACATGTTCAACAAATTAAAAACAACAACAACACATGCATGCATGCGAAGACCATTTTCAATAGTTATAATTTTAGCCATGCTCTTAAAAAAAGCAGGAACATATTAGATCACCAAGAACAAAATACGTATTTGTGTGTGTGTGTTTCTTTATTAACCATCCCACCCTTTGCTGCTCATTGTGCAACTACAGAATAGAGCTAGTGTGGGGTTTGAGAAGGAGAAAGTAGGTCAGCAAAGCCCACCTCCAACCAATGGAATGGTCATTTCTCATTTCTGGATGACATATCTGGATCCAATCCATTAAGTTTTGATCTTCTAATGGAACATTTTAAGTCAGCTGTAAATAATTGCACATTCCCTCCATCAATATCTTCTTTTTAGAGATTAGGCTGGGACTATTTCAGCATGGAAGTATATTCTACACTCCCCTAGATAGAACAAGGACAATCAGAACTAAGGTCAACCTCAGTACACTGACGACACCCAGCTGTACATCTCCACCCCAGACCACCCCAACGATGCCCTTGAAGTGATGTCCCAGTGCCTGGAAGCTGTACGGATCTGGATGGGGAGGAACAAGCTCAAGCTCAACCCCTCCAAGACTGAGTGGCTGTGGTTCCCGGTTTCCCGATATAGCCAGCTGACGCCATCGCTGACTATCGGGGGCGAGTCTTTGGCCCCCGTGGAGAGGGCGCGCAATCTGGGAGTCCTCCTGGATACGCAGCTGTCCTTAGAGGAACATCTGATAGCTGTGGCCAGGGGGACCTTTTATCAGGTACGCCTGATTCGCCAGTTGCGCCCCTTTCTTGATCGGGATTCCGTGTGCATGGTCACTCACGCCCTCGTCACCTCTTGCCTGGACTACTGTAATGCTCTCTACATAGGGCTCCCCTTGAGGAGCACCCGGAGGCTCCAACTGGTCCAGAATGCGGCCGCGCGAGTAATTACGGGGGCTACATGGCGCTCCCGCATAACACCGCTCCTGCGCGAGCTGCACTGGCTTCCAGTGGTCTTCCGGGTGCGCTTCAAGGTGTTGGTTACCACCTTTAAAGCGCTCCATGGCATAGGGCCCAGTTATCTACGAGACCGCCTTCTGCCACTGACAACCTCCCATCGACCCGTGCGCTCCCACAGAGAGGGTCTCCTCGGGGTGCCATCAGCCAAGCAATGTAGGCTGGTGACCCCCAGGGGGAGGGCCTTCTCTGTGGGGGCTCCTACCCTCTGGAATCAGCTGCCCCCTGAGATAAGAAGAATCCATGACCTCCGTGCCTTCCGCCGGGCCCTTAAAACATTTTTCTTCCAACAAGCCGGGCTGGCCTAAGCGAAGCCTTTTAAATGATTTTAAATTGGGGTGTTTTTAAATTTTTGGGCCAAATTTAGATATTCTTTTTAATTTGTTTTTTAATGTTTATATTATGTGTTTTTACTTGGCTGTACACCACCCTGAGTCCCCAGGGAGAAGGGCAGTATAGAAATCTAAGATAAATAAATAAATAAATAAACCGATCTCCAACAAGGTTGGATTGTGGATAAGGGTAGCTCGATGCAATGAAATGAAAGCAACGTGTATTATCAGGGCACCGTATGGAAAAGTTAAAATTGTTGCTTCTTAAAAGCGCCATGCAAAGTAGAATTTTTTTGCATCTCATTTGCTTAGGTACCTGTTCACTTCAGCAACCTAATACGTTGGGTCAATAGCTCACTCAATGCAGCTTGAAAAGTAGCAACCTTTTGCAAATCAATTATGCTTAGAGAAGAATTTGTTGTTTTAACCCTTCAGTCGTATCCGGCTCTCGGTGACTTTATAGGCAAGTGCTCTCCATGCCACTCCATCAAACACAACTACTTTCAATTGTTGAATGTTCATCACTCTATCGGTTTTCATGGTATCAAGCCAGCATGTTCTTTGCTTGCCTCGTCTTCTGGCTCCACTAACCATTCCTAGCCTCATTGACTTCTCCAATGAATTGGCACACATGACATAGCCAAAGTAAATCAGACGTAGTCTTGTGATTTTTGGCTTCTAGTGATATGTCTGGTTTTATATGATTCATCAGCTCTCTGTTAGTTGCTCTGGCTGTCCATGGTATACGTAATCATTTACGGCAGCACCACAGTTCAAAGGTGTCAATTCTTCTTCCATCAACCACTCTTAGAGTCCAGAGAAACGAACTCAATAGCTCAACATGACTCAGAGAAGACATAAGAAAGGCAAAATAGGTGTTTTTAAGTGAAGATGATCAGTAAGGAAAGGAACAGGATGCATGTGCTAAATACGATTTAAGCCATGCTACATTGTAAGAAGCTCAGTGCAGGCATTAAAAAAAGTAGCAAAACGATGCGGCAATGGGGCCGGTATTTCTCCTTTTATGCAGTGTGTCTGTGGCATCGTTTCCAAAGAGACATCCCTTCACGTATAAAGTTAAAAAGCTCTTTGGGAGTTTGCTGATGTCTGTGTGATTGCATATTTTGATCTCTGCTTTGCAATTCTATCTGCAACCTTCTAATTTCCCTGAAAGTAGGTAACAGCAATTCTATGCACCTTTGGCATATAGCCGTGATGGCGAATCTATGGCACGCGTGACAGAGGTGGCATGCAGAACCCTCTCTGTGGGCATGCACGCCATTGCCAGCTGCTCTTCTGGTTTCCTGCATATGCGTACATGCTGGCCAGCTGGTCTTCGCGCATGCCAGAGTGCCGGAAACCCAAAGACCAGCTGCTGTTCTAGTTTGGGCACTCGATGCTGAAAAGGTTCACCAACACTGGCATATAGCCATGCTGGCACCTGATTATGGAAAATGTCTTTGGGCAATGCTGGTTCCCTTGGCCAAGAAATGAAGATGAGCACCGGCCCCTAGAATCAGACACCAATGGACAGGGAAACCTTTACCTTTACCTTAATGACTGCATAACAATAAAACCCATGTTCAGATGGCATACTGGGGCATAACATTAGATAAATAGCACCAGGCTAGAAACAGAGAGATCACGGAGTTCTAATTCTGCCTTAGGCATGAAAGCTGGCAGGATGACTTTGGGCCAATCGGTCTCTCTCAGCCCAACTGTCAGGGTTCCAAGTAACACCCCCAATGAAATAAGACTCTGAGGCCTGAAGTTCCTCAAAGATCCATTTTATTAGAGATGTCATATTGGCACATCTGGGAAAATCCACATCTGAAAGTTTCCAGGTTTTCCCCACCCAAAGGAAAGTCCAAGTCCCTGCCCAACACCCACATGTCAATTACATGGTCCAATCAAAGCACCGTCCCAACTGGAGATGCCTCCAAGTTGCAGGGCAAGATGTCCTTGACTCTCCGAGACAGGAATGTTATTATCAGAGGTGGGATTCAGCCGGTTCTGTCCGTTTTGGGAGAACCATTAGCGGGGACTGCGGTAGGCTCTGCCCACCCGGTCGGACATAATGTTGTCCTATTTTACCATGTTTTTGAGGCCGGGTGCATGCCCAGAGGGCACAGATGTGAGCAAAGAGGATTCGCGGAAGACCGAGCATGCGTAGTAGGTGGTGTGTGCGAGTGAAGTGAGAGAGCGCACATGTGCGCTCACATTTGCAAACTGGTAGGGAAGGTAAGTGAATCCCACCTCTGGTTATTACGACTATATATCATTCTGGCTCCGTACAATCCCCCTCCCCTCCCAGTTTCCCACAGTAGTAAACGTGGCAAGCCTGAAGATCCAACGAAAAAGATGGCTTCCAGGCCTGACATCAACCCACCTCACAGGTTGGGTTGTTGATGTAGGGAAAATAGGACAAAAATGAATGTTAAATATGTTTGCCACTTGGAGTTATTTATAAAAATAATAAAGGAGGGAAACTGAATGAATGAATGAATTCAAGTCATCATTAAAGTATCCTCCATAACCACAACTTAACCCATAGTCTAGCAATTCTCTTGTGAAGCTCCAAATTTAACCGTTGGGGAAGCCTTCTATCAGCAACCAGAACAAGAAAGTTGATTCAAAATCTTCCAGGTGATCAGCTGAATGTATTCTTCCTCTCTGCTGTCTTGTCTCTTAAGCCACAACTGATTTCAAGAAATGTTATAATCACCAGAACCCAGAACAACAAGCCAGTTCTGCCAAGAAAAGGATGCATAAAGAAATTTGGTGATAAACATTTGAGAGACTATGGTGTTTCCCCCCCACCTCCCATATGCACAGTATAATATTCAGTGGTGGGTTGCTACTGGTTCACTCCGGATCGGGCGAACCGGTAGCAACAGCAGCAGGAGGCTCCGCCTACCCGCCCAGATGCTTCTGCACAGAAGTGGCATGCACGCGCAAGCGTGCACACACACATGAGTGAACCAGTAGCAAACTAAATTGAAACCCACTACTGATAATACTGGCTCATGAATCTATGAGATAATGGAATGGAAAATTACAGACATGTAATTACAAGACTTTCTCTGGGTCAGTAATCTGTATTTCTTTACAAGCTTTTGATTCATGGAAGAAGAATATAAAAGAGGACAATGCGGTTTCAAGTGTGGTCCTGATGCATCTATTCTAACAATGAAGAGAATTCAGATTTTGCATCCGCCAAGGGGAGGAGTGAGTCATGAAGTTAATCCTGCATTTTCCCAAGAGTTAACCAAGAACTAACACTGACTTATTCTTACACTTCGTTGCTGGACTTGTAGAGAGGCGTGCTGGGAAGCTATCGCCTTTTCACTGAAAATCAGCTCTGTTTCTCAAGGAAAGTTGGTACAGAAAATATGGCATTATCCTCCCAAACCTTTCAGATATGGTTGACATCTCCAATTAAAATGCTTTGGAACTTGGAAGTTACAATTGATCCATCTTGGGAGAGCTTGGTTAGATGAGGAAAGAGGAGAAGGAGAAGAAGGAGAGGAGAAGGAGAAGGGGGAGAAGGAGAAGAAGAAGGAAAGGAGGAGGAGGAGGAGAAGGAGAAGAAGGAGAGGAGATGGAGAAGGAGAAGGAGGAGAAGAAGGAGAGGAGAAGGAAAGGAGAAGGAGAAGGAGAAGGGAGGAGGAGGAGAAGGAGAAGGAGAGGAGAAGGAGAAGAAGAAGGGAGGAGGAGGGAGGAGGAGGAGGAGGAGGAGGAGGAGGAGAAGGAGAAGGAGAAGGAGAAGGAGAAGGAGAAGGAGAAGGAG
>WNWU01000047.1:4801114-4825745 GCA_012654045.1 Ptyas mucosa | reverse complement strand
AGGATAGGATAGGATAGGATAGGATAGGATAGGATAGGATAGGATAGAATTCTTTATTGCCCAAGTGTGGTTGGACACACAAGGAATTTGTCTTTGGTGTATATGCTGTCAGTATATAAAAGGAGAATAAAATACATTCACCAAGAATAAAAAGATACAACACTTAGTGATAGTCAAGGTTACCAATAAGCTATCAAATCGTACTAGGAAACAAATAAAAACAATATAAATTGAAAGATACAAGCAACATGGTTATAGTCATAAGTGGGAAGAGATAGATACTAGTAAGGAAGAGAAAAATAATAATAATACAGTCTTAGTAAATTATTTGACAGTGTTGTGGGAATTAGTTATTAAGCAGAGTGATGGCTATCAGGAAATAACTGTTCTTGTGTCTAGTTGTTTTGGTGTGCAGTGCCCTATAGTGTAGTTTTGAGGATAGGAGTTGAAACAATTTATGTCCAGGATGTGAGGCAGTGTTGAGTTGCCCCCGGTTCGAACCGGTTCGCAAGAACCATAGTAAAACCACCAGGAGGCTCCACCCACTGACCTGGACGTCATTAGAAGAGATCTGCGCATGCACGATGCGAACCAGTAGTAAAGGTAAGCAGAACCCACTCTGATGCGAGGGGTCTACCACAGGGGTGAAATGTAAAATTTGTTACTACCGGTTCTGTGGGCATGGCTTGGTGGTGGTGGGTAATGTGACTGGGTGGGCGTGGCCAACTTTTTTTTTTTAACTTTTCAAAGCATTTTTTCTAATGCTTTGAAAAGCCTCTGCCAATCAGGAAACTTTTTAAGGAATACCTCTCTGCCGATTAGGCAACTCAGCTGGGATCGTCAGAGACTTTTCAAAGCATTTTTTTTACCACCTCTTCGGCCAAGAGGTTGCAGAAAAAAAATGCTTTGAAAAGCCTCTGACGATCTCAGCTGAGCCGCGTGATCATCAGAGGCTTTTTTTTTAACTTTTAAAAGCATTTTTTTGTAGGAAGAGTTTGTAGAAAAAAATGCTTTTAAAAGGTTTTTTTAAAAAGCCTCTGATGATCCGGGGGGGGGGGGGGCGCAGGGATTTTTGCTACCAGTTCTCCGAATCACCTGCCGCCATCGCTACTGGATCGGGCGATCCGGTCCAAACCAGGAGCATTTCACCCCTGCTCTACAAATATTTTCTTTTTGACTCATGCAGTTTACAGGTCCTCAATGGAAGGCAGGTTGGTAGCCATTGTTTTTCCTGCAGTTCTCATTATCCTCTGAAGTCTGTGTCTGTCTCGTTGGGTTGCAGAGCCAAACCAGACAGTTACAGAGGTGCAGATGACAGACTCAATAATTCCTTTATAGAACTGGATCAGCAGCTCTTTGGGCAGTTTGAGCTTTTCCGAGTTGGCTCAGAAAGAACATCCTTTGTTGAGCTTTTTTGATGATGTTAGAATTAATAGATTAATTAATAGATTAATATTAATAAATATTAATTAATAGATTAGAATGACTAATCCCAAGAAGTGTTTGGTTTGACCGATGACTGTTTTTTTCCGCACATCATTCTATTCAAATAATAGTCACATAGCAATGGGATCTCCCCCCCCCCGCCGCCCCTAAAATCAGTAAAATTGTGTACATTCTGGCATTATTACCTGGTTGGGGTGTTTGTTGTTTTCCATTTGTGCTTACATTTTGTGTCCCTCCTAGGGGAGGGCCTAGTGAAACAAAGAAAAAAGGTTAGTTTTTTGGAAAAAGAAAAAAGGTTAGGTTAGGAAAAAGAAAGAGCGGGATACAGCAGACCCCAAAATAACATGTATGTCCTTTAAATTCACCAATATTTATTCTAAAAAGAGGTGAAGTTCACTGCGCTCGTACGACATTTCCACAAACTCTATTTTCTAACATACTCACCCGCTATTTTATTTATTTATTTTATTTTATTTTATTTATATGCCGCCCTATCTCCATAGGACTCAGGGCGGCTCACAACAATAAAATATCCGAATAAAGCATGTTAAAATACATGCTAAACCGCCCCCCCCCCAACAGTCCAGGTCGAACAGCCATGTCTTTAAGTCGCGGCGGAAGGTGCGGAGGTCAGGAGCCAACCGGAGCCCCAGAGGAAGTTGGTTCCAGAGGGTGGGGGCACCCACAGAGAAAGTTCTACCTCTAGGGGTCGCCAGACGACACTGCCTAGCCGATGGCATCCTGAGTAGGCCCTCCCTGTGAGAACGCACCGGGCGATGGGGAGCTGTTGCTGGTTGCAGATGGTCCGACAAATATCCTGGATCCTAAGCCACGTAGGACTTTATAGGTCTGTGATGGCGAACCTATGGCACGGGTGCCACAGGTGGCACGCAAAGCCATATCGGTGGGCATGCGAGCTCAGCTCCTGCACCCATGTGTGCACCAACCAGCTGATTTCCAGGCCTTCTGGGCCCACCAGAAGTCAGGAAACACACTGTTTCCCGCCTCCGGAGGGCCTCTGGGGATGTGGGGAAGGCCATTTTTGCCCTCCCCAGGCTCCTAGAAAGGCTCTGGAGCCTGGGGAGAGCAAAAAACGGGCCTACCGGGCCCACCATGCCATCGCATGCCAAAAGTGGGGGGAGCACGGGGTGGGGCAGAGCGCATAGAATTATGGATGTGGGCACGCGTGCGTGTGACCCCACTGCGCTCCTCCCGCTTTTGGCACACGATGGCAAAAAGGTTAGCCATCACTGTTATAGGTCATCACCAGCACCTTGAATCTCTAACCCATTATCTAACCCATAACTAACCCGTTATCCTTCGATTGGCATAGAAAATGAAACCAGAATCTTCCCAATGTTCAAATTGCAACAGCAAAAACTCTCGGTGTGTGTGTCTATGACTATGGGAATGTGTCAGTGGTAGGTTGCTCCCGGTTCGGTCCGGTTCTATACAACCGGTAGTAAAACTGGCGGGATGCTCCGCCCACCTGTCACGATGTCATCATGGGTGATCTGTGCATGCGCAGAAGCACGTTCGGTCCCGCTGCGAACCGGTAGTAAAGGTAAGTAGAACCTACCCCTGGAATGTGTGTGTGTGAATAGCAATAGCACTTAAGACTTAAATACTGCTGCATAGTGCTTTACAACACTCTCTGAGCGGTTTACCGAGTCAGCATATTGCCTTCAGCAACCTGGGTCTTCATTTTACTGACTTCAGAAGGATGGAAGGCTGAGTCAACCTGGATCCGGTCAGGATCGAACTCCTGGCAGTGAGCAGAGTTAGCCTGCAATACTGCATTCTAACCACTGCACTACCACAGCTTGGATAGCAATAGCACTCCATATTGCTTCATAGTGCTTTCTAGCACTCTCTGGGAAGTTTAGAGTCAGCATCTTGCCCTCAACAATCTGGGTCCTCATTTTACCGACCTCGGAAGGATGGAAGGCTGAGTCAACCTTGAGCCTGGTGAGATTCGAACTGCCAAATTGAGGCAGCCGGCAGCCGGCAGTCAGCAGAAGTAGCCTGCAGTACTGCACTCTAACCACTGCACCACCGCGGCTCTTAGTCTATAATTCTCTAGGTCACTTAAGATGGTCCTGACCCCTGATGTTGAGAAGAAGGTGACAGAAATACTGCAACAAAAGACTCCGGTCCTTTCCAATATGACAAGCTGAGATCACAGGGCTCTCTTTATGAATCTCTAGGGAACTTTTCCGTTCTTGAGAGAAGTCACAAAATATCCAGAAAAAAAAAAATAAAGTGCCAAAGGAAAGATCTCCAGCAGGACCTCTATTGCCATTTGATTTTGAATCAAGACCGGTGCAGATCAGTATTTCTCAGCCTTGGCAGCTTTAAGAGGTGTGGACTTCGTCTCCCAGAATTCCATGCTGGCTGAGGAATTCTGGGAGGTGAAGTCCACAAAATTGCCGTGGTTGAGAAATACGGGTGCAGAAGATTAAATTAGTGTGGACAATAGTATGAGGACACCATCATTGATAAAAAGTCTGTAGAGATTCTCAGTCATCCAGGTTATGGTTATCCCAGAGGTGGTTTTTCAGGAAGCAACTGGACTTTCTGGTTTTTTCTTTGAAGACATTTTGCTTCTCATCCAAGAAGCTTCTTCAGCTCTGACTGGATAGTGTGGAATGGCAGTCAGAGCTGAAGAAGCTTCTTGGATGAGAAGCGAAATGTCTTCAAAGAAAAAACAAGAAAGTCCAGTTGCCTCCTGAAAAAACACTTTTGGGACAATCATTGATACCAACTACACAACATGTTAAAATTTTAAAACATGACTTCTCCCAAAAACCATTTCTCGACTTATCAAGGCAAAAGATGTATCAGAGTAACTCACTTTTATTGTGGCTGGAATTGAGATTATTACCCCATCCTGATCTTCGAACAGCATCATAGGAGTTCTCTAATCATAATTAAAAGCAAACAAAAGAGAATAACGATTAATTGCAAATCATGACATTTGATGCTTAACAATAATTGAGAACAACCTACAGTAGTGGCCAAAATTGTGGAAACCTTTTGGGAAAAGTGCATTTTCTAAAACTAGCTAATAACACCACTTTCTTTGGGGGGGAGTAGTACCATAAAATTATATACCAATGGAAAGATAATTTAATCAAGAATGTAATGCAATAATGCTTATGAAGGATTTGCTATTAGAATAGCAGTTATAGCATAAAGAAGAAAAGTGGAACACGTAGAAAAAAACGAGACATACAAAAATGACCACCATAGAAAAAACGAGATATACAAAAATGATCACCATGTCAGTTAATACTTAGTTGGGTAACCTTTAGCATGAATTACAGCCTTACAACGTCTTCCCATAGAGTGAACCAAGTCTTTTAGTTCTGCAGCTGTTTTAATGTGAGGAGCCTGAGTGGCGTAGCAGGCTAATGCCTCCTATTAAGGAAGCATTTAACATCCAGCTGCCTGCAATTACTGCGAGTTCTAATCTCACCAGGCTCAAGGTTGACTCAGCCTTCCATCCTTTCTAAGGTGGGTAAAATGAGGACCCAGATTGTGGGGGCAATAAGCTGACTTTGTATAAATATACAAAAAGTATGAAGGCTATTGCTTAGCGCATTGTAAGCCGCCCTGAGTCTCTGGAGAAGGGTGGCATATAAATATAAATAAAATAAAATAAGATAAATAAAATAAACCAAGACTGAATGATTGCTTCTATTAACTTACTTACTTACTTACTTACTTACTTACTTACTTACTTACTTACTTACTGGTTCGATTTATATGCCGCCTTTCTCTGGAGACTCAGGGCAGCTTACAATGTATTAAACAATAGCCTTCATACTTTTGTATATACCTGCTTAGTAGAGCTTTTGGCCCCCCCAAACGGTGTTCTTTTTTTTAATACAAAGTCAGCTTATTGCCCCCACAATCCGGGTCCTCATTTTACCTACCTTGAAAGGATGGAAGGCTGAGTCAACCTTGAGCCTGGTGAGATTAGAACTCGCAGTAATGCATTCTAACCACTGCACCACCACAGCTTGGATAGCAATAGCACTCCATATTGCTTCATAGTGCTTTCTAGCACTCTCTGGGAAGTTTAGAGTCAGCATCTTGCCCTCAACAATCTGGGTCCTCATTTTACTGACCTCGGAAGGATGGAAGGCTGAGTCAACCCTGAGCCTGGTGAGATTTGAACTCGTAGTAATTGCAGGCAGCTGGCAGCTAAGTGCTACTTAGCAGCACTTTAGTCCACTGTGCCATCAAGGCAATAAAACTGGGTTTTATTGCTGGGTCGCTTCTGACTAACAAGTTTCTTTAGTCGGCTCCATAGATTTTCAATTGGGTTAAGGTCTGGGCTATTCCCAGGCCATTCCAGCAGCGGAATAGGATTATCTTGAAACTCCAAAAAAAAAAAAAAAAGTCGTGTTATTAGCCATCAAACCTCAAAAATACACTTTTCCCAAAAGGTTTCCACAAGTTTGGCCACCACTGTACAAGTCAAATGCTATACTTTTGTTAGAAAATCTACAAGTTTGGCCACCACTGTACAAGTCAAATGCTATACTTTTGTTAGAAAATCTACAGAAAGAAACCTATTTCATACGCCGTTGCTGCCTAGAATTCTGGAGTTGGTGTTGAAGAAGGAAGATTGCCATACAGAATGAGGGTTGCCAACATCTCAGGGAAGTTAAACATTCGTGATGGATTTGGAAATCTAGTACAAATGTGACAAACTAGAAGATAAATTAAAAGACACGATGTAATGGATGGAAACTATTCAAGGAGAGATCCAACCTAGAACTAAGGAGAAATTTCCTGACAGGTTAGAGCAATTAATCAGTGGAACAACTTACCTCCAGAAGTTGTAAATGCTCCAACACTGGAGGTTTTTAAGAAGAGATTGGGCAACCATTTGACTGAAATGGTTTAGAGTTTCCTGCCTGAGCAGGAGGTTGAACTAGAAGACCTCCAAGGTCCCTTCCCACCCTGTTTTATTCTGTTTTATTCTGTTAACTACTGGCAGTAGATGCCAGTGAAATAGGCAGATGAAGCAGGAACCTGGTTTGTTTCAAAATAAAACGGTTGGCATTGTTGCATCCACCATAGACCACAAAACAGATGACAAATTCCAACTATTACAAAACTTTTCAAAATCATGGAGACCATGCCAAGTATGATTGTAAGATGACAGATCTTTCGAAGAAGGAACGTGTCCCAGCAGTTGTTGCTAGCAGTAGAAGTACAAGGCAACCATTGTCCTCAGAGCTTGCCTTGAGGGCTTTCTTTCTTTCTTTCTTATTTATTTATTTTATACACAGCCGCCCAATTCAAACAATTTGACTTTTGGTAACATGCAAGAAAGATCACCCATAACAAATGCAACCTGAAGAAGTACAACAGAAAGAGAGAGCAACCAGATTCAACTCTGCCGCAAGTCATTTGATTGGGACTCCATTCAACCTGCTTTACCAATGGCCCTTCTTAGGAGTGTACAGTCTTTTGAGACAATGTTCTAGGTCAGTGATGGCTAACCTTTTTGCCATCGCATGCCAAAAGCGTGGGTCGCGTGGGGGGGGTCGTGTGCACATGTGCCAGCACCCATAATTCAATGTACCCTGCCCCCCCCCCACGCATGCGCGTGCAACCCCCCTGCACTCCCCCTGCTTTTGGCACCCTGGGACTGGAAAGCCTGTTTTTCACTCTCCCGAGGCTCCAGAGCCTTTCTAGGAGCCTGGGGAGGGTGGAAACAGCCTTCCCCACCCCCGGAGGCTCTCTAGGGACCAGAAATGGCCCATTTGCCAACTTCTGGAAGGACCGAAAATCAGCTGGCCATCACGTTCATGCCCACTGGAGCTGACTTAGGGCAATGCTCACGTGCCCACCGATATGGCTCCATGTGCCACCTGTGGCACACATGCCATAGGTTTGTCATCACGGTTCTAGGTTGACATGTGGTTTGATCCATCAAGATTTTTGTCCTGATGTGTTTACCTACATGCAGGCCTGATCAGAAGTGGTATTCAGCCGGTTCAGAACAGTTCACTCGAACTGGTAGCGGAAACTGTGGGTGGACCCGCTCCCGCCCCAGCTCTATGCCATCCTATTTAGTCATGTTTTTGAGGCTGGGCGCATGCGTGGAAGGCCAGGCACATGCATGGACATGCTTGTGCTCACATTTGCGAACCAGTAGGGAAAGTAAGTGAGTACCACCCCAGGAACTGATGGTTTTTGAATATCTCCAATCTAGCAATTGAGTACACAAACGCACAACCACTGAATACCAGTGGTGGTAATCAGCCGGTTCTATTGGGTTCGGGCGAACTGGTAGCAGCGGCTGCAGGTGACTCAGCCCACCCACCTGGATGTAATCAGGTCCCATCTCTGCACATGCGCGGAAGGCCCTGCGCATGAGCGGAGGTGGTGCGCGTGAGCAAAGCGAGTGAGCGTGTGTGCTCACATTTGCGAACCGGTAGCGAAGGTAAGTGAATACCATCCCTGCCATAAACTCTCTCTCTCACACACACAAACACACAAACACAATTTGTCTATTAAATAATCACAGCCTGGACTCAATGCAAGACCATTTCCCAAAATTCTGGAAGTTGAAGTCCACATATCTTAAAAGTTGTCAAGGTTCAGAATCACTGCTCTAGACAGCGGGTCTGAAGTGCCTTCCTTTGAAAGCAGTAGCTATTCTGGAATTTATATTTTTTATATTACAGAAGAGAAGTGCCAAAGAGACACAATGACCCACCAGGTGCCCTTAGGACAAGGGTGTCAAACTGTGTCGTGTGCAGGCCACGCCTACCCCAGCTTTGCGAATGGGGAAAATGTCACCTGATGGCAACATGATGCCACAAATGTGTTACCCGTGACTTAGGAGACTCACAAGCCTGGATAGATATGTTATTGCCTGCTCCCTCGTGTGTGACATTTAAGGTCTGCGGCCTATAATTCCAGAAATAACAATGAACCATCAAGCTGAGTAGCCATTGACACGTTGAAGCTTTTTTAAAAACCATCTCAACTGTTGCCGCATCTGGGAGAGAATCCATGGCTCCAAATTCTATCATTTCCCTCATGGGAACGACGGAACGCAATATGACTCTTCACATTGTTCCACGGGTGAACAAGAAATAACACTTAAAAAGTACACGCAAATGAAATGTAACGAAAGAGGATTCCCTGAACGGAAAAGACACAATATTCTGCCTAAAATACCAATTCAGACTGATGATGGTGGCCTGCTGTATGGAACTGTGCTTTGGATTAAGATGTTTTTTTTTTAATGGACATCTGGAAAATGCACTTTGCTGGTGCATCTTTCCAAAACATCAACAATAGTTGCTCAGATGAGCCAAGAATTTTCTTCCTTGCTATCTTCCCTCTCCACTGCAAATGAATGCAATGTGTACAGCAGTACTACTGAAAACCTTCCCTCCTCGCTCTTGTGCAATTGTACTTGAAACACAATGAGAAAAATTGAGCCAAGGAAACCATCCAGAGATTTGGCTTTTATTTAAGTTGTTTCATTTGCGAAAATAATAATAATAATAATAATAATAATAATGCTGTGCTGATGACTTGGTCCTCAGCAATTCCAAGAGGGCCTTCTGACTTCCTAGTTTAGCTTAGGAAGTGAAACAAAGCTATCAGCCACCTTAATTTCAACAAAATTCTCTACAAAATGTCTACGGAGATTCTCGATCACCCAGGTCATGGTTGTCCCAAAGGCGGTTTTTGCGAAAAGGTAACTGGATTTTCTTGGGTGTTTTTTTTCTTTGAAAATGTTTTGCTTCTCATCCAAAAAGCTTCATCAGAACTTCTTGGATGAGAAGCAAAACTCATCCAAAGAAACAGCCAAGAAAGTTCAGATGCCTTTTGGAAAAAGCACCTTTGGGACTCTCTAGAAAATGTTGTTTTAAGCTATGAGATCTATATGTACTACAAGTCACAAGGCATAAAGAAGAGAGAGTTGAGTTATTGTCCAAAGCCCCTGAAGCCTGAATGAGAAATAATGGATGGAAACTAATCAAGGAGAGAACCAGAGGTGAAATGCTACCGGTTCGCTCCAGTTTGGGTGAACCAGTAGTATCCGTGTTTCCCCGAAAATTAGATCTTGTCTTTTATTTTTTTGAACTCTGAAATAAGCGCTTGGCCTTATTTTCAGGGAGGTCTTATTTTGGGGAAAACAGTAATGGGGCTCCTCTTGCCGTCTTACCTGATTTCCAGCTCTGTGTTTAAATATTTTCGGGGAGGGCTTATTTTCAGGGGGAGGCTTATTTTAGCGCATGTGCTCAAAAGCCCAATTGGGTTTATTATCAGGGGATGTCTTATTTTCGGGGAAACAGTGTAATAAAAAGTATCGGTTCGTCCGAACCGGTATTTCCGACGATCAGCTGTGCAGCGGGGTTTAGCTTTGGTAGAAAGCAGGAAATCCTGCTTTCCAGCAAAGCTAAATTGTGAGCCACAGTTGATCCCGCCCCCACTCGCTGTTCTACTTACCTTCCCAAGCCTCCTTTTGGCACGTACTGCGCATGCACGTGCATGCAGCATGCACCAAAAGGAGACTTGGGAAGGTAAGTAGAACAGTGGGGGCGGATCAGCTGTGCCGCAGGGTTTAGCTTTGCTAGAAAGCAGGAAATCCTAAAGCTAAATCGTGTGCCACAGCTGATCCTCCCCTCGCTTCTACTTACCTTCCCCAGCTTCCTTTTGGTGCGCACTGCACATGCACATACAGCATGCATTTGATGCACAGTGCACATCCGTGGCCAGCGAACCGGTAGGAAACTGGTTTGGACTTCACCACTGGAGAGAACCAACTTAGAAATAAGGAGAAATTTCCTGACAGAACAATTAATCAGTGGAACGGCTTGCTTTCATCAGTTGTGGGTGCTCCAACACTGGAGACTTTTAAGAAGAGATTGGACAGCAATTTATCTGGAATGGTATTCAAGTCTCTTGCTTGAGCAGGGGGTTGGAGTAGAAGACCGCCAAGGTCCCTTCCAACTCTATGATTCTGTGATTCTGTTACAAACTAAATTTCATAGATTCATTAATTTGCAAGAAAGTTTTGGAGCCCCACTGGAATGATAGGAAGCATCAGGAGTTTATTAGCCTTCTAGTATATGGTCCTTTTGTAAATGGCCAAGTCCATCATAGAAACATTTTAGCGAACAAGTCCTTCAACAGATGGATGTCAATAATCCAAATATGCACCTAGTTCCCAAAAGGTTGCCCACTAACTGCTGCTGGGCATCACCTTTAGGGTTGCAAGTGTATGCTATAAACAGATTCCTGTAGAAGACACTTGGAGCTGTATGCATGCGTGGTGGTAACGCAACCCGTAGGAAAGGATATTCCAAATCTCAATTAATAAGTACTATGTCCTACACATTGGCAATTAAAATCAGAACACCAAATACAAGTTGGGCGGAAACGACCTCGTAGACGACCCTCATTCTGTCAAGGACCTAGGAGGACTCATCTCAAACGATCCAGGCCCCAGAGCTCCTTGTAAAAGCATTGCCCAAAAGGCATTAAGAGTTTTTTAACCTAATTTTGCAAAGCTTCTTCTCCGGTAACATTGTATTGCTAACTAGGGCATACAAAACCTTTGCCAGACCAATTCTTGAATACAGATCATCTGCCTGGAATCTACACTGTATATCAGACATTAATACGATTAGTGGGTCCAGAGCAGGGGTGGGTTCTAATTTTTTTTACGACCAGTTCTGTGGCCGTGGCTTATTTTGGGGGCGTGGCTTGATGGTCATGTGACAATTATTTAGGATTTAGCAGAGGTACTGGTCTACCAGACTTTTAACTGCTTGCAGAGCTCTACCAATCTACCCATTTACTTTTTGCAGGCACTGATCTACTCATGTATTTTTGCAGGCACTGATCTACTCATCTATTTTTGCAGGCACTGGTCTACCCATTTATTTTTGCAGGCACCGGTCTACTCATTTGTTTTCTTTTAGATCAGCTGTAGGGCGGCCCTTTGAAGCCCCACAGCAAGAGTTTAAACAGGTTTTTTCCCTCTAGCGATCAGCTGGGACTCAGGAGGGCAGCAATAGATTGGGGATGGGGCCAAATAAAAGGTAAGAATAACACGGGTGGGTGGGTGGGGTACCGGGGGGGGGGGAACCGGTTCGGTGACATCATATCATCACTGCTACCGGCTTGGGAGAACCGGGCCGAACCAGAAGGAACCCACCACTGGTCCAGAGGTATTTCACGAGAAGAGTCCTCCACTCCTCTGCTCACAATAGAATCCCTTATGCTACCAGGCTTGAAATTTTGGCCTTGGGCAACCTGGAACTGTGCCGCCTGCAGTCTGATCTAAGCATAGTACACGAAATTGTCTGCTACAACGTCTTACCTGTCAATGATTTCTTCAGCTTCAACCACAATAATACATGGGCAAACAATCGATTCAAACCAGGGGTGAAATGCTCCCGGTTCAGACCGGATCGGGCGATCCGGTAGCGATTGTGACAGATTGTGAGAACTGGTAGCGATGGCAGCGCGAGGCTCTGCCCACCTGCCCGGATGTTTTTTACCCTCTACGCATATGCAAAAGGTTTTGTGCATGCGCAGAGGATCTGCGCACCCAAGTGACACGCATGGGCAGTGCATGCACTTCCGAACTGGTAAGGAAGGTAAGTAGATTTCAACCCTGATACAAACTGAAGGTAAACCGCTCCAAACTCGATTGCAGAAAATATGACTTCAGCAACAGAATGGTTAACGCCTGGAATGCTCTACCCGACTCCGTTGTTACATCCTCTAACCCTCACAACTTCAACCTCAAACTGTCTACCGTGGACCTCACCCCATTCCTAAGAGGTCCGTTAAGGAAGCGTGCATAAGTGCACCAGTGTGCCTACCGTCCCTGTCTTACCGTCCCCATTTATTTGTATTCGTTTCCTTCGTTCATGTCCATGTTCATATTCATACCTGCTATCTTGTACATGTTTGACAAACAAACAAACAAACAAACAAACAAACAAACAAACAAACAAGGAGAGCCTCCCACTGCTATGTGGGGAGAAGAAAGCAGCCATCTGGAAACACATTTTGCCATCGCTGTATGGAAACTGTTCAGCTTGCTCTTCAAGACCTTTCGGAAGGAGCAAACTTGCAAGCAAGGCAGCTCATAACTTCGCGCATGTGCAATAAAGCAGAGGTTGGGGGGTGGGGTGGGGTGGGGGGAAGCCTTCTTATTTTGCTAAGGGGAAAAGGAAACATAATGGTGACTTAGAAAGTGGCCAGACATGCTGTCAGGTTCAATTCGGAGAACTGGAGCCTGGTGCTAGGACAACACTGGTTGGTTGCCATCCCCTTGTGAGTACGGGTTTCCTGCCTGCTGCAGCTCACAGACAAGGAATCTTTGTTATAACAGAGCCTTCCCCCCCCTTTTTTAAAAAAGTTCTCTTTTGGGGAGGGAAGGGGGGGGGTGAGAAAACATACGGCCACCCCTGAAGAGGGTCAGCAGGAAAGCAGACACAACATTAAGTCCGGAATTTCAAAGGAAAACATTTTTTAAAGAATCCATAAGAGCAAGCTACTGTCTTTCCTTCGGATCATAAACTCCCCATTTTGGACTGCAGAATCATAATAAAAACAAGCAGAAAGGGAAAAAGGGAAGGGGAAAAAAAAAAACAACAACCCCAGTTGGTGTGTGTGATTTCCTATCCCCCCGCCCCTTGCAAAAATATTATAAAATAAAGGCAGGCTATATTGTTATTAGAAGAAAATGAAGATGCATATTAGCACCCTGGAAACATGTAAGGACATGTATGTACTTTAACATACAGTAGACATTCTTTCTGATCAGAGGGCCTAAATTTTAAATAAGGTAAAGGTTCCCCTCCCACATATGTGCTAGTCGTTCCTGACTCTAGGGGGCAGTGCTCATCTCCGTTTCAAAGCCGAAGAGCCAGCGCTATCTGAAGACGTCTCCGTGGTCATGTGGCTGGCATGACAAAATGCCTAAGGTGCACGGAACGCTGTTACCTTCCCACCAAAGGTGGTCCCTATTTTTCTACTTGCATTTTTTGTGTGCTTTCGAACTGCTAGGTTGGCAGAAGCTGGGACAAGTAACAGGAGCTCACCCCGTCATGCGGTATTAGGGATTCGAACTGCTGAACAGCCAACCTTTCGATCGACAAGCTCAGTGTCTTAGCCACTGAGCCACTGCATCCCCAAAAATTTTGAATACACAACGTATTATTGGAATGTATTGGTTTTTTTTTTCTCCAAATGAACAAATGGTTCTAGGAATGGTTTTTCCTAAACTAAACACAAAGGCATTTAATTTCCATTTTCTACTTTGCAAAATGAAACTTGAAAAAAAGCAGTTGGCCTCATTCACCGAACTGCCGTTGAAACTCATCAGTGTGGTCTTAAGACGGCCCTTATTTATAGCCAAAGCTCCTTCTATAAATTGGGAATATTCATTACACCTCTCACACATTGGTTGGTGGAATAAGTTAGAAATAAGAACAAAACCATTATTCATTAAACTATAACAGCCAAAGCTTTATCTTCTTCAATATCTAACCAATAGAAGATAAGTGGATAACTCTCTGTGCGTTGCACAAAACACAAAGTCATCCATTTTCTCTTCAAAAGTGCCTTTCAACAAAGAACTTGGCATAAAACACACAACGTGGAATCTTAGAATGCAAAGTTTGGAAATGATATAGAAGATCAATGTATCCAAATTCACTCAGCCCCGGAATCGTCAACCAGAATGCTGGGTGTTAGATAAATTCATATTGTTGCAGGACACTATTCGTAAAAGTACAAGATAAAAGTTGGGTAAGTTGAAGCATGGCGGCACTTGGGGGGCTCTCACTGTGACTGCAATTGCTGTGGTTGCAGAGATTTCCTGCCATGGTGGGATAGGAAATGCAAAAACTTCAGAATAAACCCTGAACATGTTGATCGTTTTAAAAGAAAAACAGCAAAGATCCTACCCTGCAAAAAAAGTGAGAAAGAAATTGAGCTTTACGGTTTTGCTCCTCTGTATGATACAAATCTTTCCCATACCTTGAAAGCCTGTGATGGCCTTGAAACCTTCAGAAAAGTATATCAGTAAAGGAGAATATTTGTAGCTCAGGGTTGAAAAGATGAAATTTTGGTGCTCTCTGAGCTTTGTTGTTTTCTTGCAGACCTTTCATTACTCAAACTCGGTTAACATCGTCAGCCCTAGTAGCGAGTGGGGTTTGCTCTCAATTTATATTCTATGGCTTGTCCTATCAGTGTTGTCGGGAGTAGTCTTGAAGTAGTTCTTTGGTTGGATTGCTTACTGTTTTAGCTATTGTTAACTGCCAAACAAGCTAATAGTAAACAGCCAAACAAACAAGAAGATGTTGGATAACCATTTATCTGAAATGGTGTAAGGTTTCCTGCCTAAGGAGGAGGTTGGACTAGAAGCCCTTCAAGGTCCCTTCCAACTTGGTTATTCTATTCTAGCCCAACTAAAGTTCTAGCCCAGGGGTCAGCAACCTGTGGCTCTGGAGCCGCATGTGGCTCTTTTATCCCTCTGCTGCGGCTCCCTCTCTCTGGTCAGCTCCACAATTGATAGGACTTTCAGTTAGGAAAGGTAGAGGAAAAAGCATGCCAGTCTAGGAGGAAACTCTATGGTGGGGGGGGGAACCGGACTTCCGGTCGGCTCCAGAATTCAATGGGGGGCTTCCGGTTAGGACCTTTGTGGCTCTGAGTGTTTAAGGTTGCCGACCCCTGTTCTAGCCCAACTAAAGAACTTCCATGACCAACACTAACACCGACAGGGCAAGCCACTAGAATATACGAAGAGTTGGAAGTCTATGGAGATTCTCAGTCATCCAGGTGATGGTTGTCCCAAAGGTGCTTTTCAAGAGGCAACTGGATTTTCTGGTTTTTCTTGGACTGTTCGCTTCTCATCCAAGAAGCTTCAGAGCTGAAGAAGCTTCTTGGATGAGAAGCGAAACGTCTTCAGAGAAAAACCAGAAAGTCCAGTTGCCTCTTGAAAAGCACCTTTGGGACAAAAAGTTGGAAGGGACCTTGGTGGTCTTCTAATCCAACCCTCTGCTCAGGCAAGAAACCCTATACCATTTCAGACAAATGGTTGTCCAATCTCTTCTTAAAAACTTCCAGTGTTGGAGCATTCATGATTTCTGGAGGCAAATCGTCATCCACTGATTAATTGTTCTAACTGTTAGGAAATTTCTCCTTACTTATAGGTTGCTTCTCACCTTGATTATTTTCCATCCAGCTATTGATTCCTGTCCTGCCTTCAGGTGCTTTGGAGAATAGGTTGACTCCCTCTTCTTTGTGGCAACCCCTGAAATATTGGAACTCTGCTATCATGTCACCCCTAATCAATACAAATTGAGAATAAACCTCACTCCTTAGCACCGATGATGTTATCTAGTTGGGTAATGTAATGTCTGAAGAAAAACAACCAAGCTCAGAGAGCACCAAGGATCCCTGGACTCAAAATGTTTCTCATTGCTACACTAAATTTATTTATTTATTTATTGGTTCGATTTATATGCTGCCCTTCTCTGGAGACTCAGGGTGGCTTACAATGCTTTTAAGCAATAGCCTTCATACTTTTGTATATACCTGCTTAGTAGGGCTTTTAGGCCCCCCTAAGCGGTGTTCTTTTTTATACAAAATCAGCTTATTGCCCTCACAATCTGAGTCCTCATTTTACTTACCTTGAAAGGATGGACCTTGAGCCTGGTGAGATTTGAACTTGCAGTAATTGCAGGCAGCTGGTGCTACTTAACAGCACTTTAGACTGCTGCGCCACCAAGGCTCTACCTACACCAAACATATTCTTAGTGTAGTTCTACCTACACCAAGCATATTCTTAGGGACGCCTTACCTCCTGAATCTCTATATGGGTACAAAGTCTGCGATACCATCACTGAACTGGCCAAACTCGGAAAACTGAAGCAAACTTATTCCCGTTAAAACCAACTAAGCAGATAGGCTCCAGCCATTCTACTCAGAGCCTGGGGAATCTCCTTTCATTTACGAGAAAATTGTTTCTCGGCCAAAGAAAACTGGATGATTCTCATTAGAACCATCCAGGTCTCCAAAACAGATGAAGACAATTTGGACCAAGGTGCCCTACTCTGGAAAACATAAGGGTATTTGTTGGCGTGGAATCATGGCCGATGTCCAAGGAGGTTGGGTTTGATTCCAAAGGAACCTGTTGCAGGAACTTCAACTTAGATTAATGTGAAGGGCGGCAGAGACTTTCTTAGCGTGTCCCTGAGTAGAACCACAGCTGTTAGGACTAAGTGGATATGTTTAGTGAATAGAGTGCTAACTGTGAATGCTGATTAATAACTGGAAGAGATATATATCTACATCTACATCAATGCACACCACACATACTTTCTAGAGTTTTCCCCAGGATTATGGTAGTCTTAATCCGAGGAAAAGTGATAGCTGAGGCCCATTTTTTTCATGCATCTTGCACAGAGCCTGGGCTTCTACAGTCCTGCTGTTTGTCATCTTCAGAGTTTTCCTTTTCCTTATTACATTTCTAGGTTGTCCAAGAACCACAGCTCCCTGGCCCCCTCCACAAACTCATTAAAATGTATAATGCCACACAATAATGATGCGGAATCGAAAAATAACTATATTGGGGAAAATGTGAACTTGGCAGTTGGAGCAAATATAAGGTCCCAATTTGCTAAACTGTGGAAGTCTTGGTTGTAGAGCTGAATACCAAGTTATTCTTATTTTCACCGCCACGTTATTCTGCTTTTTGATTTAATACAGGTGCTTACATGTGTATGGAAGAATGAAGATAGCAATGCCTAATTCATTCAAGTACCGTAAACATTTACGTATATAAGAGAGGAGGAAGCAAATTGGAGATTTTTTTTTAAATAGATAGCACTTTTTTAAAACTACAATTAAACTTTCTGTAGGAAACTCATTTTCCCATTACTTTTTTATTAGAGGTGTAGAAATCTGGAATATTTTACTCTATGGTAGTAATGTGTAATCTACTGCATTTAATAATGGGAAGGAAGGAAGGAGAAGAAGAGGAGAAGAAAAGGGAGAGCAGGGAGAGATGAGGGAGGGAGGAGAGAGGAGAAGAGAAGGAGAGGGAGAGGGAAAAGGAGAAAGGGGGGGAAGAAGAGAGATAGGAGAAGAAAAAAGGAGAAAGGAGAAAGGGAGGGACAAAAGAAGGAAAAGGAGAAGAAGAGGAGAAGAAAAGGGAGAGCAGGGAGAGACGAGGGAGGGAGGAGAAAGGAGAAGAGAAGGAGAGGGAAAAGTGGGAGGGGAAGAAGAGGGATGGGAGAAGAAGAAAGGAGGAAGGAGGGACAAAAGAAGGAGAAGAAGAAGAAAGCGAAGGTGAAGGTGAAGGTGAAGGAAAAGATTTAGCATGCTGTTGCAAGCCAGCCAGCCAGCGTGGCCTATTATTTTCTTCTCATGTTTTTCATTGTTTTACTTGAACGTTTCAAAAGGAGAAGAAAAGCTAGATTCGCTTTTGTCCATGAACGGAGTGTCCTGGAAAGCACTACATGAAAAACAAACCAAAGCCAGAAGTATTCTTTATCGGATGAGTTTTCTTTCTCCCCTCGGCCTCCCGTCTTCTGTTTAGAGGGGCAGCACCTGCCCGGCTCCAAAAAGCCCGAGAGCCAAGCACTCAGGCAAGCTCGTTGGGTAGAGTGTATTTACCGCTGGCCGATCGAAGCGCTGTGCTTTTCGCTTTGTTCGAACAGCCCTTTGGGTTTATTGAAATGGGAAACTATTCAACAGGAGAGGCGGTTGCACAGGGGTGGACTCCAAACTGTTTCCTGGCTACCTTGCTTCCCCTCCTCACCCCACCTGTCCCGCTTCTGAAATCTGGGGCTGCTCTAAGTGGCAAGAGTGGTAGCAGGAGGGAGCCGGCAGCTCAAGTGGGCAATTGCTTTTGGAAATAAAAGCAGCACCTGCAACATAGGAGCGTTGATCCTCAGAGCCTTGGAGCACACATGCGTTTCTGTCTCTGGAGCAGATGGCTGGAGGGTCAGTGTAGAATCTGACAGCACCCTCCACCGAGGCTGAACCGAAACCTTCTAGGAACCATGTAGATGCTGTGTCCTCCCAACAGCATTATATGACGTTCACTCGTCCCTTCACTCATTTCTCCACCCCACTGATTGACCTGGCTTTCTTATCTCTATCCTCGCTCCACTGGCAGCGGTCAAGAAAACGCACATCATGTCATGCGGTCCGAAAGATCTCTTTCATTGGCTGAGACATGATGCTGCTTTCAACCAAAAATGGTCAATTTATATGCTGTGGCTGAAAGGGGCTGCTGTGTTTCTTACTTTGGGATTCATGGGGATTGCTTTCACGACACCACTGTCCTGTCCTGTCCTGTCCTGTCCTGTCCTGTCCTGTCCTGTCCTGTCCTGTCCTGTCCTGTCCTCTCCGATCAGTCTACCAGCTAGCCAGCCAGCCAGCCGGCTGGCCTGCTGTCCTTCCTTCCTTCCTTCCTTCCTTCCTTCCTTCCTTCCTTCCTTCCTTCCTTCCTTCCTTCCTTCCTTCCTTCCCTCCCTCCCTCCCTCCCTCCCTCCCTCCCTCCCTCCCTCCCATAGCACTAGCACTTAGACTTATATACCACTTCACAATGCTTTACAGCCCTCTCTAAGCGGCTTACAGAGTCACCCTCTTGCCCCCAACAATCTGGGCCCTCATTTTAATGACCTTGGAAGGATGAAAGGCTGAGTCAACCTTGAGCCTGGTGAGATTCGATCTGCCAAACTGCTGGCAGCCGGTGATCAGCAGAAGTAGCCTGCTGTACTGCACTCTAACCACTGCGCCACCGTGGCCCATCATCTATCATCTATCATCTTTCTATCATTAACTAGAAGAAACGAACAAAGCCGATTCAATAGAATCATAATATTTCCTGTTATGCTCAATATGCATACATGGATTCACTTAATGTGTTTACTTAACAACTGACACAAAAAAAATCAGGTCTGGGTGCCTCTACCTATGACCATCATGACTTATGATGGAAATTTTGGTCTCTATTACAGTTATAAGTTGAGGAGTACCTGTATGCCGCTGTCACATTAGCATATATTTTTGTCCATATTTTCATCATAGAAAGACATATTTGCATGCAATTTTCTCTTCTATGCTCCTTTATATTAACACAGTATAATATTTTTGAATATTTGCAGGCCAACTGTATTGACATCCATCCATTCTGTCTTTATACCTCTATCTCTTCCATGATGGAGTCCTTATTTCCTTCTTTGGGGCCATGGATTTTACAGCTACTTTGAACCACTTTCCTTGGTATTCTTCCCCAAATCAAGCCACTCTTCATTAAAGACAAACCATGATCACTACGAGCAAATACCAAGAACTCACCTTCTTTGGTATTGACGCGAGGTGGTGGATCTGGGTGGGCTGGGGTGTTGTAAGACAGCAAGGAACTACCTGCAAAGAACAAACAGAACGAATTTAGTCTGTAGAAATTGCATCCTTCGCTGGATCAAGAGTCTTCCCCAAGGTCACTCATGCTTCGGTCTTCTCACAGGTTGATTATTGCAATGTGTTCTATAGACCACTCAGCTGCTACGCTGATCCAGAGGACAGTAATAGAAGCAATGATGGTTGCTTTTTGATACGGCAGGGGTGGGCTGCTGGGGGTTCACAGGGGTTCAGGAGAACCTCTAGCTAAGATTCTGTGCAGTTTGGAGAACCCCCAAATCCTACTCCTGGCTGGTCCCATCCGCCTACCTGGTCCCTCCCTTCCCAGGAGTCCCCACGTGGCCTGTTTTGGATTCAGGTAAGTGCAGGGCGCATGTGGAGGCTCGGGGAGGGTGAAAAATGGGCCTACCAGAAGTTCGGGAAGGCCGGAAACTGGCCTGTTTCCAGCCTCCAGAGGGCCTCTGGAGCCTGGGAGGCCCTTTTCACCCTCCCGGAGGCTCGAGGAGGAGCCCGGGTAGGGCAAAAACGCCCCCCTCCACTGTAGTCCAGGAGGCCGACTAGGCCACGCCCACCATGGCCACGCCCCCCAGCAACCGGGCAGAGAACCCCTTGCTAACATTTTTGAAGCCCACCCCTGTGATACACCCATGTAAAACCTCTCTTAAGAAAACTGTACTGGTTACCAGTGATCTTCCAGATGCAACTCAAAGAGCTAATTACCACCCATGTTTTTTTTTTCATGGTGTAGGACCTTGAGAAACTGCCTCTATCCCATTATTTCTGCCCACCGTGTAAGATCAACCCTCTGATAGTGACAGCAGTTGTAACATCTAAGATGGGTCATAAGGAACTTCTTTAGAGTCCATTGTAAGTTCAAATGGCCATTAAATGTGGTCATGGGTTGACTATTTGATGTATTTTGTAGAGCTGAAGAAATCATATATGTCCTTTCTGTTCCAAATGAAACTCAATTGGACAAATTCCAGAAGACAAGGTAGTTAGGGACTCTCAGGGTCTTCCAAATGTGTATATGAACATACTTCTTCTTGGCCTATAGCACTGCAAATTAGAAACTCATTAAGATGAATGCTACTATATAAAACAGGGGTGGCAAACTCAAGGCCTGCCTTAGATTTGGCCCGCAGGACTGGCCTGGAAACAGCAAAGGACCAACCTGCAGTAGCTCTGCCAGTGAAAATTGAGTTTGGGGGGGCCACGTGTGCCCCCCTTGTGCCCCATTTTCAGCCACAACGGCCTCCTGCAACCTTCTGCCAGAGAAAATAGGGCCCAGAGGGGCCCCGTGCAGCCCTCCCGAGCTCCGTTTTCGCTGGCAGAGGACTATCAAAACAAACTAAAAAGAAAACAAAAGGAGAAATGCTTCCCTTTTTGCATTTGAGCATGCAAGAAGGGACAGGAAAGGAGAAAGGGAAAGAGGAAAGACAAAGAAAAAGATGGGAACAGAGCATGGAAGGAAAAATAAGGAAAGAGGGGAAGGAAGAAGAAAGAAGAATGAAGAGGGAAGGAAAAAGAAGAAAAGGAAGGAAGAAAGGAAAGGAAAGGAAAGGAAAGGAAAGGAAGGAAGGAAGGAAGGAAGGAAGGAAGGAAGGAAGGAAGGAAGGGAGGGAGGAAGGAAGGAAGGAAGGAAGATTATAATGAGAGTGAGTGAGGGTCTCAGGAATATCCTGCCTTAGCACTTGGCCCCCACAGGTGCCTCTAACACAAGTCCTGTGTCACTTCCACCGTGGCCATTCCCAGCATGGCCACACTCCCTGGCCACACCCCTACCCCCGGCCCTCCAAGGTCAAACTCTGATGCGGCCCTCAATGAAATCAAGTTTGACACCCCTGACATAAAAGGAGAATCCCTTTGATTATGGAAAGCCACTCTTGAAGAAGAAAGCCTGACCTCCCCTCAAATTCCCCATCCAAAATCTGAGGGTGACATAGCAACATGGCGCTTCAACCATAGGACTTTTCAGATCACGCAAACAGGTTATGAATCCACCATTAAAACATCTCAAATGGAATTCAGGCCATCTTAAAACATCAATACCTTGATTGTTCTGATTATTTATATTATCCACAGCTTGGAAAACTGTACCCTATACTTTTTTAGTTCAAAGGGGTATCAACAGCCATGGTTGATAACAAGGATAGGCAATTTTGAAAGCACATCACAAAGATAAAACACTTCCTGGGAAGCTTGGCCAGGTACAAAACACCAATTTCCTGGTTGTTGTTGTTGTTGTTGTTAGTTGCGAAGTCATGTCCAACCCATCGTGACCCCATGGACAACTTTCCTCCAGGCCTTCCTGTCCTCTACCATTTTCCTGGAGATCATTTAAGCTCACACTGACTGCTTCAGTGACTCCATCCAGCCACCTCGTTCTCTGCCATCCCTTTCTTCTTTTGTCCTCAATCGTTCCCAGCATTAGGCTCTTCTCCAGTGAGTCCTTCCTTCTCATTAGGTGGCCAAAGTAGTTGAGTTTCATCTTCAGGATCTGGCCTTCTAAAGAGCAGTCAGGGTTGATCCCCTCTAGGACTGATCGGTTGGATCGCCTTGCAGTCCAAGGGACTTGCAGGACTGCAAATCCATAGTTCAAAGGCCTCAATTCTTTGGCGCTCAGCCTTTCTTATGGTCCAACTTTCACAGCATACATTGCAACTGGGAAAACCATAGCCTTGACTATACGCACTTTTGTTGGCAGGGTGTTGTCTCTGCTTTTTAGTATGCTGTCTAGATTTGCCATAGCTTTCCTCCCCAGGAGCGTCTTTTAATTTCTTGGCTGTAGTCCCCGTGTGCAGTGATCTTGGAGTCCAGGAAAATAAAATCTGTCACTACCTCCATTTCTTCCCCAGCTATTTGCCAGGAATTGAGAGGGACGGATACCATAATCTTAGTTTCCTAGTAGTCAATGGTAAATTTGCTCTGACACTCACCTCCTTCAAAAGCTCTCTAAAATCCTAAAGTTTTTTTTAATTCTTGGGCAGGAGGGCAAATTTCCAAACAAAATTTTGGGCAAGAGTAACATGAAGGATCCCGATGAGATTTAAGTGAGGCACAAAAGCATTTGTATAAATAAAGATTATATTAAAGGGCTGGTGTTTGCTTGTTCATATACAACAGTTTTTTTATTTAAAAGAGTAACAGAATAAAGGGCCATGGTGGCGCAGTGGTTAGAATGCAATATTGCAGGATAATTCTACTGACTGCTGATTGCTGGCAGTTCGGCAGTTCGATTCTCACCAGTTCAAGGTTGACTCAGCCATCCATCCTTCCGAGGTTGGTAAAATGAGTAACTAGATTGTTGGGGGTAAAGATGCTGATTCTCTAAACCGCTTAGAGGGGGTTGTAAAGCACTGTGAAGCGGTATATAAGTCTAAGTGCTATTGCTGTAACAGAGTTGGAAGGTACCTTGGAGGTCTTCTAGTCCAACCTGCTAAGGCAGGAAACCGTATAACATTTCAGACAAATGGTTGTCCAATCTCTTCTTTAAAATTTCCAGCGTTGGAGCATTTACAACTTCTGGAGGCAAGTTGTTCCACTGATTAATTCTTCTAACTGTCAGGAATTTTCTTCTTAGTTCTAGATTGCTTCTCTCCTTGATTAGTTTCCATACATTGCTTCTTGTCCTGCCTTCAGGTGCTTTAGAGAATAGTTTGACTCCCTCTTCTTTGTGGAAGCTCCTGAGATATCGAAACACTGCTATCGTGTCTCCCTTAGTTCTTCTTTTCATTAAACTAGACCTACCCAATTCCACAAACCCTTCTTTATAACTATAAGATATTTTTTAGTTATGCCAGGCGGTGCAGGAATCTGGGAAAGAATCCCAGTAGGCATCACAAGAGGTCTATGAAACTGGGCAAAATAGAAGAGTGATATCTATAGCAGCTTTCTAAACCTATATCCCTGGCATTTTGTACATTATTTTTTTTTTTTGGTTCTCAAATAACTGTGAGAAAGCAAATTTACGGCTGACACATTTTCTGGCAAATTCGAGACAGATCCTCATTCCCGGTGCTCAGCATGACGAATACCAGTTCCCCTGGCAAAGTCCAAAAGCTTTCCAGAGATTAAACAAGCTGTCTCTTTGCAGCTAAAATGTGGACCGACACATTGGATGGGGACGGGAAGAGGAAGGTAGGCACGACAGAAAGGGAAAAAAAAGGAGGAAATACCCACATCAAGGAGCAGTCAAATAAAGCAGCCTCTACTTTTGCTGAGAGAGTGAAAAAGTTGCCCTGAGTTTATTGGTTCAAGTTCTCACCTTTGCCCAACGGTCTGACATTTCTGGTGGGAACACCAGAACCGGAGAGGAAAAAATGTGTTTCCTATTAAGAGGTTGAAAAGAAAGAGGCAAGAGAAGACAAATTGGGGTAAGTGGGGGGAGGGGAGGGGGAACCAGACACAGCGAAATTTGCCAAATACCGAAGTCAACGGAAAACCCAGATCTGGAATCTCTATTGAGCAAGCTTTCAAATCTAAGCAAGAGCAATGCCACAATCGATCAATCACTCGATGCCTGGAAGTCACACCCCATTTGGGGACATTTTTGTTACTAATTCCAGATAGGTGGGAGAATTCGTGAAAGAGACTCAGGGATGTGGGGTGTGTATGTATTGGGCACATTCTCACTTGTGTCCTAATATTTCAGTATTTAAGTCCTGGTGGAAGGGAGGGAGGGAAGGAAGGAGGGAAGGAAGGAGGGAGGGAGGGAGGAGGGAGGGAGGGAGGGAAGGAA
>WNWU01000047.1:4755915-4788284 GCA_012654045.1 Ptyas mucosa | reverse complement strand
AGAAAGAAAGAAAGAAAGAAAGAAAGAAAGAAAGAAAGAAAGAAAGAAAGAAAAAGAGAGAAAAAGGAGAATTAATTTCTCACGGGTGACAGATGTTCTTTGTGTCAGGTGTTAAAAACTATAATGATTTTGGAGTACAAAATGTCTGGCACTCTGCAGTTTCATCTAGAGGATTATAGTCTTCTTCAAAGCACAATTTGATGGCCAACAGGCCAACATGGAGAGACAAGACAGAATGACATTAACAGCGACCAGGGTGGTAGATTTATCTATTTAACCCTACTTGGGTCTAAGTCAAACTTTGACAACTTGGTGCTTTCCAGAAATATTAAGATTTTAATGTGGGCTTGATGGCAGATATTTGGAATAGTTTCGTGCATTTCTGCACTGAGTAAGAAGTTTGGATCAGATGACCTACGAAGTCCCTTCTAACATGAATCTGAGAATCCCTAGCCAACTTAACCTTGGAAATATTGCCTGGGAATTCTGGAAGCTACAATCAACAGTGTGTTTGGAGCAGTGGTGGGTTTCAAAATTTTTTACTACCGGTTCTGTGGGTGTGGCTTAGTGGGCATGGCATGGCTTGGTGGGAGTGGCTTGGTGGGCATGGCAAGGGAAGGTTACTGCAAAATCTCCATTTCCTCCCAATCAGCTGGGACTTGGGAGGCAGAGAATAGCTAGGGGCGGGGCCAGTCAGAATTTTTACTACCGGTTCTCCGAACTACTCAAAATTTCCGCTACCGGTTCTCCAGAACTGGTCAGAACCTGCTGAAATCCCACCTCTGGTCTGGAGACTGCCAAGTAGGTAAAACCAGATCTAGAAGGTTCCTGATTCTACAGACACTCTGGCATAGATATGAGCCACTATAGTTCATTGGACTGCCTATTGGAGTATAGAGGCTGAACTACTGACATCGGATTGGTGACACTCAGATTCAGGTCCCAACAATCATGAACCTTATTGGTGATTTGAAGCAAGTCACTCTTCCAGCCCAATTTAACTTCATAAGGTTGTTGTTACAAGGGTAAAATGAAGTTTTTCCTGACAGTTAGAACAATTAATAAGTGGAACAACTTGCCTGCAGAAGTTGTGAAAGCTCCAACACTGGAAGTTTTTAAGAAGATGTTGGATAACCATTTGTCTGAAGTGGTGTAGGGTTTCCTGCCTGGTCAGGGGGTTGGACTAGAAGACCTCCAAGGTCCCTTCCAACTCTGTTATTCTGTTCTGTTCTGTTCTATTCTATTCTATTCTATTCTATTCTATTCTATTCTATTCTATTCTATTCTATTCTATTCTATTCTATTCCATGTATCAATCTGAACTTCCAAAGGACAGCTAGGATGTACTCTATTTGGAGGTCTGACAGAAATTGGACCTTGATTTGAAAATTTATCCTTACCCATGGAGATAGTCCAAACTAAATCTAATGAAAGATAAAAGCTGATCACAGAACTGAGAGATGCATGGATCAAGAAGCATGTCCATTCATAAAATGTACCCACACCCACCCATGACTCTGATGCATTTCTATTTCAAATGCAATCATTTTTACCGAAATGTCCATCTACATTGTGGAAATCCTAACCCAAATCTTTTTGACCTTTTTCTTGGGGGACAATGAGGCAGAAGTGACCATGTTAGTTACACAGGGTGGGTTATGTGACAACGAGGACTACTGGGCTGGGGTACAAGGATAGAGAAGCATGCCTACCTACTCATCGGTCAGTTGAAGACTGCTTTGTGGGTAGACATGAAATACAGGAGTGGTCAAAATTGTGGAAACCTTTTGGAAAAAGTGTATTTTTGAGGTTTGATGGCTAATAACACCATTTTTTTGGGGGGGGGGAGTTTTGAGATAATCCTATTCCACCTCTGGAATGGCCTGGGAATAGCCCAGACCTTAACCCAATTGAAAATCTATGGAGCTGACTAAAGAAACTTGTTAGTCAGAAGCGACCCAGCAATAAAACCCAGTTAATAGAAGCCATCATTCAATCTTGGTTTCACATTGTAACAGCTGCATAACTAAAATACTTGGTTCACTCCATGGGAAGACGTTGTAAGGCCGTAGTTCATGCTAAAGGTTACCCAACTGAGTATTCACTGATCTCGGGGTCTCCAAACTTGGCAATTTTAAGACTTGACTTTGCGGTTGAGTGGGGAATTCTGGGAGTTGGAATCCACAAGTCTTAAAGTTGCCAACTTTAGAGACGCCTGATGAAGGAAATCAAGAGGTAAGCAGATATTATTATCCTAGTAAATCCCCCCTCGCCCCCCCAAAAAAGAAAGCAAGATAAAGGGAAGGCATTCCACAGATGATAACAAGTTAAGGCCATTTGATATATTACATGTAAAAAAAAAATTGCCTCTGATATCAGTATGTTCTATGCACTGAGGCACAATCACACTTTATGTTTTACGGGCCATTCTTAAAATGCCTGCATCAATAAACACAACATATAAAAGACACTGGTTTTTCGAATAAAGATTGTTCCTCCCCCAGCATTAAAACTCAGTGTATCTCAAGAAAGCGTAAAGAATATTTGAGAGCTCATTAACCAATTAAAAACTAGGTACCAAATAAAATTAATACCATGCAAGCATTACAAAGTTTGATGATGAGTTACCACTGAACCGTGTTAATTCTAACTCTCAGCATTTCTATATTTTGTATTGTGAAATGGAATTAATTGGCATTCAAGGAGACTAGAACAAG
The DNA here is from genome assembly GCA_012654045.1 of Ptyas mucosa. Classification (NCBI taxonomy): domain Eukaryota; kingdom Metazoa; phylum Chordata; class Lepidosauria; order Squamata; family Colubridae; genus Ptyas; species Ptyas mucosa. The sequence continues at coordinate 4,785,567 of WNWU01000047.1, read as the reverse complement.
AATAGAATAACAGAGTTCGAAGGGACCTTGGAGGTCTTCTAGTCCAACCCCCTGCTTAGGCAGGAAACCCTACATCACTTCAGACAAATGGTTATCCAACATCTTTGTAAAAACTTCCAGTGTTGGAGCATTCATTACTTCTGGAGGCAAGTTGTTCCACTGATTAATTGTGCTAACTGTCAGGAAATTTCTCCTTAGTTCTAGGTTGCATCTCTCCTTGATTAGTTTCCACCTATTGCTTCTTTTCCTGCCTTCAGGTGCTTTGGAGAATAGCTTGGCTCCCTTTTCTTTGTGGCAGCCCCTGAGATATTGGAAGACTGCTATTCTGTCTCCCCTAGTCCTTTTTTTCATTAAATTAGACATATCCAGTTCCTGCAACCGTTCTTCATATGTTTTAGCCTCCAGTCCCCTAATCATCTTTGTTGCTCTTTCTGCACTCTTTCTAGAGTCTCCACATCTTTTTTACATTGTGGCGACCAAAACTGAATGCAGTATTCCAAGTGTGGCCCTACCAAGGAAGGGAAGAAGATATTGTTATCCTTATTGTTCTTATTCTTATTACCTAAGCCAGTGATGGCTAACCTTTTTGCCGTCATGTGCCAAAAACAGGGGGAGCACGGTGTGTGTGTGTGTGTGCGAGCGTGCCCACACCCATAATTGAATGCCCCCTGCGCTCTGCCCCCCCCCCACGCATGCGCACGCGACCCCTCCATACTCCTCCCGCTTTGGCACGCAACGGCAAAAAGGTTACCAGTGGGCCGGGTAGACCCGTTTTTCACCCTCCTGAGGCTCTGGGGAGAGCAAAAACGGCCCCCCGACATCCACGAGGTCCTCCGGAGGTTGGAAATGGTCCGTTTCCTGACTTCTGGTGGGCCCAAAAGGCCCGAAAATCAGCTGGCTGGTGTGCACGTGCACGCTGCAGCTGAGCTAAGGCAATGCTCGTGTGCCCACAGATATGGCTTCGTGTGCCACCTGTGGCACGCATGCCATAGGTCCGCCATCATGGACCTAAGCGATCTATTTTGCACCTCTTCTCTAGTTCATTTTGCACACGGGCTTTTCTACAGAATCTTGAATGAAGCAGGTTTGGGGGTGGGGGGTGGGGAAGAAGCAGGACTTGAGGTTAATGGCAAGACTAGAAAAAAAGAGGATGAGTGTTTTCTGGAGGCTTTCCCAGTTGGCTTGCAGATGTAGGGGGCGCAAAGGGCCAACATCACCCCCATATGTGCCCATATGCATCCAATTTATTTTTTCATTTTGTTTCTAAATCAGGTCCACTGCTCTTTGGGGGGGAAAAAGGAGTAAACAAAGAGCCTGCATAATACAGATTTAAACACTTTGGAAAGTGTTGGCCAAGTGTCCAGTCTTTCCTGTGGCCCAAGCTAAAATGACCAAGGAAATCTATGCAGCGCAAAATAGCCAATAGGAGAGGGACAGATCCCAGCCTATGTTTACAGTAACCCCATAGTTGAGATGTTTAATATTAATCATATTTCTATGCCGCCCACTCTCCGAGGACTCTGGGCGGCTTACAACAATCGACAGTATACTAAATAGCATATTGCCCCCCCAACAATCTGGGTCCTCATTTTACCCACCTCGGAAGGATGGAAGGCTGAGTCAACCTTGAGCCTGGTGAGATTTGATCCGCTGATCTGCTGAACTAGCAGTCAGCTGAAGTAGCTGCAGTACTGCACTCTAAGCACTGCGCCACCTTGGCTCCAGTTGTTGTACACCATTCCCGTGTCAAAATTTGTGTTGGGAGAAGAAGAAGAAAAACATTCTTTTGAGAGAATACTAGGTGCATCATCCATGCTAGAGTAGCACGGATGAAGTTACTTAGCTTGGGTAATGAAATGTCTGCAAGAAAACAACCAAGCTCAGAGAGCACCAAGAACCCTGACAGTTTTTTCCCTCTTCCTCCCACCTCTTCCTTCCATTCTCTTTCTCCTCCACTCTGCAAAGCCCCCACTCCCTTCTAACAACTGATGATTTTACCTAGTTGGGTCATGAGACGTCTGCAAGAAAACAACCAAGCTCAGAGAGCACCAAGGACTCCCTCCTTTCAATCCTGAGCTACAAATAATCTCCTTTAAGGAAAACACTATTTAAAAACTAGAAACAGCTAAAACAAATATAAGCTGTCTCCATCAAGGTCTGGGGATGGGAGAGCGTAACGAGGCTACCTCCTTTAAAAATAGTTCATGAAACATCTTCATGTTTCAGCAAATAGGAATGGTAGATGAGCCTGTTGTTCTGCCAAAATAAGATTGATTGATTGATTGATTGATTGATTGATTGATTGATTGATTGATTCGATTTATATGCTACCCTTCTCCGGAGACTCAGGGCGGCTTACAATGCGTTAAGCAATAGCCTTCATACTTTTGTATATACCTGCTTAGTAGGGATTTTGGCCCCTCCTAAGCGGTGTTCTTTTTTATACAAAGTCAGCTTATTGCCCCCACAATTCGGGTCCTCATTTTACCTACCTCAGAAGGATGGAAGGCTGAGTCAACCTTGAGCCTGGTGAGATTCAAACTTGAAGTAATTGCAGGCAGCTGGTGCTAGTTAACAGCACTTTAGTCTGCGGCGCCACCAAGGCTCTTGGTAATAATAATGAGGACAGGCGTCACATCACTGCATGTTGATGAATGGGTGATGCTACCAAGATGCTGTGTGATCACTCATGGGGAATTGACATAAGCCAGACAAAAAGTCACGATGAATTAAACCACATACATATATGCGGGAGGAACCATGATAGAATCTCCTGGTTTTTAGAAAAAGCTCATTGCAACTATATCCACTATCCCACTATGAACACAAACCATAAAACTGATGGGTTTCTTTTAACCCCTTTCCATTTTTTATTTCTTTTACCTGCAAACTGTTAGAAGAAAAAAACTTGGAGATGGTTGATCCGCTTACATTGGCACTAGAGAACTGCTACATCAGTAATCCAACTTTCTACGCTATTTAAACTTTTGAAAAAAACGAGGGAGGTCTATGCAATCCTTCATCTCGCATAAGAGCTACTCTGCGCTTAACTCAGGCGTCATACAAAAGAGTTTAATTCCTATAGCCTCTCCTGAAATTATGTTATTATGGTATACATGAGCCGTGGTGGCGCAGCGGTCAGAGTGCAGTACTGCAGGCTACTTCTGCTGATCACCGGCTGCCAGCAATTTGGCAGTTCGAATCTCACCAGGCTCAAGGTTGACTCAGCCTTCCATCCTTCTGAGGTGGGTAAAATGAGGACCCAGATTGTTGGGGGTAAGAGGCTGACTCTGTAAACCGCTTAGAGGAGGCTGTAAAGCACTGTGAAGCGGTATATAAGTCTAAGTGCTATTGCTATCTTAAATTGATTTGCTTCCATTAATTTCTCCATTAGAACCATCACTGCAAACCCTTTGCTCTCAGTCTCAGTCCTTCCATCTTCATGACCTGTTCAATCTCCAAAGTCCAATCTTTAAACTCATCGATGAAGCACTTGTCCCAACTGTCTTGAGGACATCTTTGGGAAACAATAACGGCAGTAATAATCCAATCCAGACCTACATTCACAAATATTTATCTGCTTCTCCCTAGGAGGGTAATAATTTTAAACTGGTTTGGCTTGCCCAGAATTACATATTGTCCCCATAATGTGCCAGCTATTTCCTTCTGAGCTGTCTGTGGGCACTGCTTCTTAATTTGCTCATATCAGGCAAAGATACAGCTTAATCAGGAATTGAATAGAAATAGAAATACCATGTTTCTCCAAAAATAAGACCCTGTCTTATATTTTTTGAATCCTGAAATAAGCACTTGGTCTTATTTTCAGGGAGGTCTTATTATTTTGGGGCATGTGGAGCAAGACGGGGCTCCTTTTGCCGTCTTACCTGATTTCCAGCTCTGTCTCCCTAACCCTAATCAGAGGAAATGGTGGGGACGGGCTGTGCATGTGTTTAAATATTTTCAGAAGAGGGCTTATTTTCGGGGAGGGTTTATTTTTGGGGTGGGGCTTATTTTAGCACATGCGCTCAAAAGCCTGATTGGGCTTATTATCAGGGGATGTCTTATTTTCGGGGAAACAGGGGTAATAGAAATAATAGAAATAATAGAAATAATAGAAATAATAGAAATAATAGAAATAATAGAAATAATAGAAATAGAAATGAATGGAATGGAATGGAATGGAATGGACTGGACGAGATGAGACGAGACAAGACCAGATGAGAACAGAACAGAACACAACAAGAGTTTGAAGGGACTTTGGAGATCTTCTAGTCTAACCCTTTGCTCCTGTGACATCCTGAATAGGGATGCCACCGAAGGTTAAAGAGGAAGGAACAAATGTGTGCATGGTTGCAAAAGGAGGAGAAGTTAGGATTCTGGAAGAATTATCGGATCATGGGCTAAAAGTGTCATTAAAGAGTAAATGCATGTTTTGATTCAAATCTGGCTTAAGAAAATCTATGCAATACATACTGATATGATTTATTGTTGATTCACCAGTAAACTACCAGAGGAAATTGCTTTCCTATCATTTCTCTTGGTAGTGGTTTTATGAATGGATTTGTTTGTGCATTTGTGTGCATGCATAAGAGAAAGACAGAGTGTCTCTATGTGAAAAGCTAATGAATGGAAGAGAGCCCAGCTACATAATATGTAAAGTGCCCCATTCTCATCATTCTTCCTGAGATTCAAGCTTCCCTGTGTCATCAAGCTGTATATAACCATTTAACTAGTACCTCTAGTTACATCTGAGATACAAAATTCTTATTCCCTCTAGATGGCAGCAAAGTTACAACTATCTGTATATCTTTGCCGCCCTCTGGTGGCTGACTGGATATTTGTAGCCCTGATAAGATAGCCTACTTTATTGTGCTGCAGATAGGCACTTGTCTATCCTTACCTGGATCCATTCACATGATCGTATTCCCTCTTAACATTGACGCGGACTGGCTGATTGATCCACTCTTGCTGGGGAGGTAAAGGGTTGATCTTGTGTGGCTGACCATAATCCGGGTTCCCTGAGGCTGTCATGTCTGCTTTGGAAAGGTGAGCACCAGCTCCGTAGGTAGAATCAAAGAGTGACTGATCTTCACTCACCACTGAGAGGGCCTCCTAGATATCAACAGGAGAAAGAGAAATTAAAGCAGATGTTATACCTAGGGTAGAAGCTCAGATTGCATCTCCTTCTCACAGCTGGCAAAGAGATAGCTGGAAAGGCTTGATCAGAAACTGGCATTCACCCCACAGTTGCAAACTGAACCAGAAACCTTTTGTGCTTCCATCCAACCACTGAACCAAACTTATGGGTTCTTTGCTTTAATCTGAGCAAGCTGCAAGAACCTAGAATAGAAGAGTTGCATGCTGTATCTGTGGAGAAGAGCACCTCCCTTTGTTTTGGGTAATCTGCCAGATTCAGAAGAACTAAGCCATCCTTCTCCAGACGGTTGCTTTATGGATATATGCTGAATGTAACTCCCTGAATTTGGAGCTGACAAGATTTTCATGATGGATGGAGGAAAATAACCGAGTTGGACTGAGCTAAATGTTCTGCTACATGGAAAAAGTAACCATGTGGATGCAGCTTTTCCCATCAGTCATTTGGAGTGCTATTTCATTCAGCACCACCCATCTGCTGGAGCCTATGGCCAGGACAACTTGGAAATATATATAATGTGAAAGTCAGCTCCAGTGTGCTCTTTTACACAGGATGACCAATATTTCAATCCTGGCATCCGCACGTTAAATAATGACACTTATGGACAAATATGGAGAATGCCTGAAACCCTGGAAAGCTAGCCATGAAGGAGAAGAGGTTGACCACATTCAACAAAGATGTGTCATATATAGGAGAAATATTTGTGTGGATCCCCTTTGATAGTACCTCTACAAATATAGAGGTACTATAATATAGTTCCTAGGACGGTATGGTAGGGTAGGGTAGGGTAGGGTAGGGTAGGGTATGGTTGGGTAGGGTAGGGTAGGGTAGGGTAGGGTATGGTTGGGTAGGGTATGGTATGGTATGGTATGGTATGGTATGGTATGGTATGGTATGGTAGGTAGGGTAGAGTAGGGTAGAGTAGGGTAGGGTAGGGCAGGACAGGACAGGACAGGGCAGGGTATGGTATGGTATGGTAGGGTAGGGTAGGATAGGATAGGGTATGGTTGGGTAGGGTAGCGTAGGGTAGGGTAGGGTATGGTAAGATAGGGTAGGGTATGGTTTGTAAGATAGGGTAGGGTATGCTTTGTAGGGTAGGGTATGGTATGGTAGCGTAGGGTAAGGTAGGGTAGGATAGGATATGGTTGGGTAGGGTAGGGTAGGGTAGGGTATAGTTTGTAGGGTAGAGTACAGTAAGGTATGGTCTGGTAGGGTAGGGTAGGATAGGGTAGGGTAGGGTACGGAATGGTAGAGTAAGATAGGGTATGGTTTGATAGGAGAGGGTAGGGTAGGGTGGTATTATAATATAGTTCCTAAGCATAATCAAAGCATGACTACCATCCAACAGAGCAATGGGACACTGCTCTGCTACACTATATAATTGTTGGTCTCTGTCCAGCGGTCTAGACTAGACCTGAGACAGATGCCTTGTTTTTTTTAATATCTTACACGATGTTGTCCTTGGTAGTAGGCCAGTTTTAGCTTTCCTCATTTTTATGCTACATTCCTGGCATATCGCTCTGGGCTCTGTCGGTGGCTGAGCCAAGACGACCCAACCAAGTTTCTGTGCCTGCCAACACAGCCCAGTCCTGCGTCTCTCGAGGCAAATCCGCGAAACAGAAGACTGACTTTTCTACAGGGGTGACTGGCGAAAGGAAGGCTGGGCGTAGGGAAGAAAAACACCTTCAGAAGTAACAGAGGTATGGAAAGAATTCCTACAGAAAACAATTCATAAACCTGTTGCAGGCCGAAACGTAGAGCAAGGCTTTCGTGGCAAGAGTCCAAGGGGCGAGAGCTTTGCCAGATAATTGAAGGTTGAGACCTGAAGCGTTGCAAGGAAAATTCATAACATAGGCATTTTTCTGCCTTACAACCTTCCTCAGACTAATCTTCACTTGGAAGGTCAGGATTTAGTAATATTATGCCTCTGTCCTCATTTTCAGGGTGCTTTAGAGTTTTTCCGAATCTCTTTGCATGTGTTTTTAATCTCATGTTGGATTGTAAACTAAGGATGCTGTGGTTATTGTTTGATTCACAATCTCTGCATCACTCTTGTAGCTTCTTTGGCTGCTTATGTTTAGCTGTCCCAAACTCCATCATGAGAGATGCTTGCTCAGGAGGTCTTCTTTGGGACTTAACTGAAGTGTGGAAAGTCATGGCGACTGTCCTTATTAAGAGATAATTCTACAAAAATAAAAATAAAAATAGGACAGGCGTATACCCAACAGACATCTCAAATGTACTAACTGTACACTAATAAACCATATCATAGTAGGTATATATGAGCCATGAGCCGCTGTGGTGCAGTGGTTAGAGTGCAGTACTGCAGGCTACTTCTGCTGCCTGTCGGCTGCCTGGAATTTGGCAGTTTGAATATCACCAGGCTCAAGATTGACTCAGCCTTCCATCCTTCCGAGGTGGGTAAAAATGAGGACCCAGATTGTTGGGCGCAATAGACTGACTCTGTAAAACTGCTTAGAGAGGGCTGTGAAAGCACTGTGAAGTGGTATATACGTCTAAATGCTATTGCTATCTATGTAGGTCAGGATTCAATTGTTGGGTTCTTGATATTCTCTGAGCTTGATTCTTTTCCTTCGGGTAACTTCATCAGCGCACTGATGATGTTACCTAACCTGGTGATGAGATGTCTGCAGGAAGCTAATCAAACTCAGAGAACACCAAGAACTCAACCGATAAACCATATTAGGGATTGATGCAATGTGCCAATTATTTCAATTTTTAGTCCACGATGATGGAAGATACAGTCGGCAGACTTTCACTTATGATCTTCAAGTTTTGATCTATATCTCGAGAAAGGAGACCGGAGAACGCAAGACTGAGACTCACTGTGGCTTATTCGTATTAAATTGTAGCATAAATTTAGAGTTCATCCAGCTGATTTTTATCACAGCCGTGCTGCATATTCCAGTAAATTCATCGCATTGTTTTGTGACAGGCACGAAAGACATTGACAATCACTCACATGAAAGCAATGAAATTGGGGAATGAATATCAGGAGTTCTTAATTAACTTCCTTTTCCCTCTATTTCAACAGTCATGCAAAAGATAACAAGAGTTATCTGCTAAAGCCAGAGATGGGTGGAGTAGGGACTTATCTAGAGAAAGGAAGAGAGCAGTTCAAGAGAAGGCGATAGCTGCTGCTTTGTTTTATGATGGACTTGGTCATTTATTTCATTATTTACAAATTGTAGCAATAAACATCCTTCTCAATTCATAACCTCTTCCACTGCGGCACTTAAAAACAATAACGACATACTTAAAATCTGGAAATGGGCAACTGTTTAATTTACATCATTTCCTCATTAATACAGCATTTGGCAGGCCTCGGCGTATAGTCATGCTGGCCACATGACCACAGAAGCATCTTTGGACAATGCTGGCTCACTCAGCTAAGAAACAGAGATGAGCATTGTTCCCTAGAGTCAGACACAACTGGACAGGAGTGGGTTGGTTGGGGCTTACTATAATGTCTTTCTAGCAGTGTCTCATCTCAATAGGAGAAAACTAGGATAAATCCTGTAGACTTTCTCAATGTCAGAGAAAACTTCACTTGCTACACCCTTGCCAATTGGCAAGAGTGATTTGAGGAGATTCTTTACCTGGAATAGGATAATTATCTACCAGTTACCAATTCATCCATCCATTCATTCATTCATCCGTCCGTCCATCCATCCGTCCGTCCGTCCGTCCGTCCATCCATCCATCCATCCATCTATCCATCCATCCAGTCATCCATCCATCCATCCATCCATGATAGCCCTTGTCTTTCTTCCATTTGCTTTTGTGCAGGTCCCACAGGTAGAGCAACCTGATGAAGAAAGGTCTTCTCCAGAGGCGAGAAGCTTCCAGTCTCCACTGGGGCTTGGAGCAATTATAGAAATATGTCCTTTCTCTACTGGTGGCAATATGACCAATCACCATTCCACTAGCAAATTGGTTTGATACTTTATGGGCACCATTCAGATGTATTTGGTCCATCTCACTATTCATTGGTCTGCTACCTGTAGTGACTGCTTCATGATCCCCAATGAAAAGGTCGGCTAATGACACAGAAATAGGTCTCATGTCCAGAGTAGACCATACAACTTATGATCCATCAAACCAAACAGAGTACAATTAGACTACATCAGCCACACGTGAAGGCTTATTAGAAGCTTGATGAACTCTTGGTGTAGCATGATTGAAAACACAATAGTTGGACTGACCATCTGGTAAACCACAATCCATAGTTGATGGACTGGGGTCAAGAGGTAGGCAAACCTGGATCTAGAATGTTCATGCAAACCTTACTACATTTAAACAAGACTCACACTCAGATCCTGCTTAATTTTTGAATCCCATTCCTATCTTATTTATGTCTATAATATAAAAAATATATTAAAAAGACCTTGGAGTACTCATCTCAAATGATATAAGTGCCAGAGCTGTAACAGCATTGCTAAAAAAACCTCTAAGAATTGTTAACCTAATCTTGCATAGCTTCTTTTCCAGTATATTGAACTGCAAACTAGGGCATACAAAACTTTTGCCAGACCAATTCTTGAATACAGCTCATCTGTGTGGAATCCACACTGCATATCGGACATTAATACAATTGAACGAGTCCAGAGATATTTCACAAGAAGAGTCCTCCACTCCTCTGCTCGCAACAAAATATTTTATGCCACCAAACTTGAAATTTTGGGCTTAGACAACTTAGAACTACGTCGTCTTAGGTCTGACCTAAGTGTAGTACATAAAATTATCTGCTACAATGTCCTGCCTGTCAATGACTACTTCAGCTTCAACCAAAACAATACACGAGCACACAATAGATACAGACTCAAGGTAAACCATTCCAAATTCGATTGCAGAAAATACGACTTCAGCAACAGAGTGGTTAATGCCTGGAATCCACTACCTGACTCTGTGGTTTCTTCCCCAAACCCAGGGGTGAAATCTAGCAGGTTCTGACAGGTTCTGGAGAATCGGTAGCGGAAATTTTGAATAGTTCGGAGAACCGGCAAATACCACCTCTGGCTGGCCCTAGAGTGGGGTGGGAATGGAGATTTTGCAATATCCTTCTCCCAGGAGTGGGGAGGGAATGGGGATTTTGCAGTATCCTTCCTCTGCCACACCCACCAAGCCACACCATGCCCACCAAGCCACGCCTACAGAACCAGTAGTAAAAAGAAAATGGATTTCACCACTGCCCACACCCCTAAAACTTTAACCTTAGACTGTCTACTGTTGACCTCACCCCATTCCTAAGAGGTCTTTAAGGGGCGTGCATAAACTCACCAGCGTGCCTACCATCCCTGTCCTTTGTTTCCTTTTATTCGTATCCATTTTATGTATTCATAATTATGTTTACACTTGTATCTGTTATCAAATACATGCTTGATGAAATAAAAAATAAATAAAATAATAATAATAATAATAATAATAATAATAATAATAATAATAATAATAATGTCATTTTTCTACCACCTAACAATTCCATGAGAACCAGTCTGACATAGTGATTAAGACATCAGGTTAGGAGACTGTGAGTTTGAGTCCCACCTTAGACACAAAGCCAGTTGGCTGACATTCTCTCTCAGTCCTAGAAGGAGACAATGGACAGGACACTTTTGGATAAATCTCTTCTAGACAAATGTTTGGACAAATATCTTCTGGAAAAAACCTCACCAAGAAAACCATAGGGACTTGTCCAGGCCATCTCTGAGACTCAGACACAATTGAATTCTCCCCCCCCCCCGTACTTCTAGACCTGTCCCTTGAGGACCTGACCTGACCTGTCCTTCCTTCTTTCTTGAGAAAGAAGGAAAAGTTGAACAAGCAGTCCTACATGGTTCAAAGAAGTAACAACAACAGACACAATAAGGACTCTCCCAGGCTCTGTTCTTAGTCTGAAGCAAAACTGTGTCCCAGCCAGCTGATTTGGCAGCCAGGCTAAACTCATAATGTTAATCACAACAAGCAGCATCTGGACCTGGTAGATTGATCTGAGCTGGCAAATCAGTTCAAGATTTTGAACTCTCCTCTTTTTATAAAATATGCTCCACTTTCCCCTTAATGCTTACATCTGGCTTGTACATAATAATTTACAGCACCCTCAATTGCCCACAGACCATGCCTGGAGAAACTTGTTCCTTCTCTCTGTTTACATGTATGGACTCATTCCTCCACCCACCGATTTTTCTCTCCGGTTGTTTCCTTCATTTTCTTGGGAAATAATTAGGCATCTCTATTTGTCAGCATTGACCCTGGGCTATAAATACACAGTGGCCTATTGCAAGACGCAGCTGTAAATATTGTTTTAGCAGGTTTTATGGTCCATTCAGCTGGAGATGCTTGGGGCCAGGAATAAGATGGTTTCAGAAACTGGCTAGTTTGCAAACCCCAGCCCCGACCACTTCTCAGATGAATGCATTTTTTAAAAAAAGGCAAAGTCACATTACGGGGTTATGTTTCAGCTCTTTGCAGGCTGATTTTAAATTATATTTCTGCTACCAGGAATTTGTGGATACAGGATTATTGAACAGTGGGATCTTTCAGCACTGAATGGATGTCGGTGATAATAATATACAAAAGGTGAGATCTCCCATTGCCGTGATGGCGAACCTATGGCTTGCGTGCCACAGGCAGAGCTATTGCCCTAGGTCAGCTCCACCATACTTGTGCGCGACCCGGCCAGCTGATTTTCAGCTGGTCCTGCCAGAACCACCCCTCCTCTCCCAGGAGTCTCCACACGGCTCGTTTTGGTTGCCAGGTAAGTACAGGGCTCACACGGAGGCTCTGGGAAGGTGAAAAACAGGCCTCCTGGAAGTCCGGAAACGGGCCGTTTCCTGCCTCCGGAGGACCGGGGGAGGCCGTTTTTGCCCTCCCGGAAGCTCCAAGAAAACCTCCAGAGCCTGGGGAGGATGAAAAACAGGCCTACTGGGAGTCTGGAAACGAGCCGTTTCCGGCTTCCGGAGGCTTCAGGGAGGCCTGCTAGGCCCAAAATGGGGTGCAGGGGGACACGTGCACATGCACGGGATGAGGTGGGGTGGGGTGTGCATGTGGGGGGGGGTTCGCACATGCATGCAGGGGGTGCAGTATGAGTGCGGGCACTCACGCGCTTTCAGCACCCAAGGAAAAAAAGGTTAGCGATCACTGTCCTGTTGAATCATAGATTCTGATTCAGAAGGAGACTCAGTGTTTCTCAGCCTCGGCAACTTATAAAAGATGTGTGGACTTCAAACTGCCAGAATTCCCAAAGTTTGCTTTTTTAAAGGGCATGCCATCAAGAAATGTGTGGAACAGGGGCGTCGAACTCACAGCCCGCGGGCCAGATACGTCACGGTCCGGCCACACCCTGTTTTAGCGAAGAGGAAAAAAGTCGCGATACGTCACATGACGACAACGTGACGCTCAGTTTATTTATTTGGATTCCAAAAGATCTTTTGGTAAAGATCTTGGCGACATTGGAAGTCACTTTCGTTGAAGGTGGAATATACACTCATTTATGAAAACTGGGTTTTTTCCGCCTATCTTCCTGGTAGATTGAAAAATAGGCCTTAAAGCTAATCGAACGGTCTCTTAGGCTTGCCAGGGCAGAAAGAGGCTTTTTCTTGACCATTGTGAATTGTCTTCTACTGTCAGCCATGCTTTAACTTTCCACCATTCATCTGGACCAGGGGTCTCCAACCTTGGCAACTTTAGGACTTGTGGACTTCAACTCCCAGAATTCCTCAGCCAGCTTTGCTTTGCTGGCTGAGGAATTCTGGGAGTTGAAGTCCACAAGTCCTAAAGTTGCCAAGGTTGGAGATCCCTGATCTGAACCACAGTTCGGAAACACTAAGCCGATCCATTCATTCAGAGAAGTGAACTTTTTGATTCTCCTTCCCACCGGAATGGCTGACCCATTTTTCAGCCATGGGGACCCATTCACTATTATTTTTAACCCACCCACAACACCGTTATTCCAGCTCCATTCACAAGCATTGTTTAGTGACATCCTGTTTTGTTATTCCAATGGTATTTGAAACAATGGGCGGAAGCTCATTCGGAAACATTCACAGGGAGCTGATAGAGTACAAAGACCATAACAACATCCATTTCTGGTATGTGATGTCTTGCTGAAGATTAAAGAAAAAGAGAGGGTGGGCAGAGGAAATGGACCACGATCTGGAAAAGCTACCAGTTAAAAAAAAAAGGGGGGGGAGGGCGAAGAATGCAAGGTACATTTTCCTTTGTAAAAAATTGGACTAAAATCTAAAAACAAAATAATGGATGAGTTTGTATGAATGAATTTACGGTACTGTGGAATCTGGAACATTTAGGAGAGAGAGAGGGAGGCAAAGAGAGGGAGAGAGGGAGGGGGAGAGAGAGGGAGGGGAGGGAGAGAGAGGGAGAGAGGGAGGGAGAGAGAGAGGGAGAGAGAGGGAGAGGGAGAGGGAGAGAGAGAGGGGAGAGAGGGAGAGAGGGAGAGAGGGAGGGAGCAAGAGAGAGGGGGGCAAGAGAGGGAGCAAGAGAGTGGGGAGAGAGAGAGGGAGAGAGAGGGGAGAGAGGGGGAGAGAGAGAGGAGGGAGAGAGGAAGGGAGAGAGAGGGAGAGAGGGAGAGGGGGAGAGAGAGGGGGAGAGAGAGAGGGAGAGGGAGAGGGAGAGAGAGGGAGAGAGGGAGAGAGGGAGAGAGCATGTCCTTCAGTGGTGGGTACTAACCAGCTTTACTACCGATTCTCTTCGCGCGCAATCGCAAGCGCATTGGGAAACTGCCCAGCTGAGGTACGGCAATCCACTCTGCCGCACCTATCAGCTGGGCTAAAAAAGAAGAAATAAAAGGTAGGAATAACGCGGGGGCGGGCGGGAGGGCCCAACTCCCGGACAAAGAGAACCGGTTGGGTGACATCATATCGTCACCGCTACCGGCTCAGCCGAACCGGGCCAAACCAGGAGGAACCCACCACTGATGTCCTTCTCTTGAACTCTTACAATGTCTTATCGCTAACTGGTCTTCACATTTGGCAGAAGAGTCCAAAGCTTTTTGCCCCCACTGGGCTGGCATGCATTTTTATTTTCTTTATACACCCACCCCAGTCGCTGGCTCCATTCTGACCAGTTTGTCTCTGCACACGCCTCTAGAAAAAAAAGCAAAGATTTTTCTTGCAAGCAAGTCCTCTTGTGGCATTCCAACAAAAACATCTCAACGAGATTACATCAAGATATTTTCGTCTTTTTTTTCCCAGTCACAATCACACTACGGGGGATAGAAAATCCAGCTCTTAACCTACTGAAAGTTTTCTGGGGTGGTTTCACTGATCTCATTTTCTGCAGGCCCCATTTTTGCTGGCAGAGCGCTCATGTCACCACAGGCGGCCTCCCCCCCCCCGACATGAGTGACATCAAGTTGGCAACGCCCACCTTGGCCTCACCCATTCCAACCCCCCCTCCCTAAGGTCAAACAGAATCCTGATGCTGCCCTCCATGAAATTGAGTTTGACACCCCTGACTTATATCAGTTCAAAGGTGGTATTCTGGAGAACCGGTAGCTGAAATTTTGAGTAGTTCGGAGAACCGGTAAATGTCACCTCTGACTGGCCCTGCCCCCATCTATTCTCTGCCTCCTGAGTCCCATCTGATCGGGAGGAAATGGAGATTTTAGAGTATCCTTCCCCTGGAATGAGGAGGGAATGGAGATTTTGTAGTAACCCTCCCCTGTAGTGGGGTGGGAATGGAGATTTTAGAGTATCCTTCCCTTGGAGTGGAGTGGGAATAGAGATTTTACATTATCCTTCCCCTGGAGTGGGGTGGGAATAGGGATTTTACAGTATTTTTCCCCTGGAGTGGGGTGGGAATGGAGATTTTAGAGTATCCTTCCCCTGCCACGCCCACCAAGCCATGCCACGCCCACCAAGCCACGCCCACAGAACCGGTAGTAAAAAAAAAATGTTGAATCCCACCACCGTATCATTTCTTTTGACTGGAAGTTCTCAAGGCCATCCATTTTGGTGATTTTGCTCCGGTCACTTTCTCAATATAAAAAAGAACCATTCCGGGCATATCATGCCCCAAACGGCTGCAGAACCTATTTAGGATAAAGAGAAGTAGCTCTGTTTCCGGTTCCACACTCTTGAAGGTGGCAAATGCAACCTATCAGAACACCTTCATGTTCATCGTTCTCTAAGAGCGTCTTCAAAAGGAAACCAGATGCAAATCTTCATGCTTCAGAAGCTGGTTGGGTTGAAACACTACCACGATGCCTACATTTGAAGGAGACGATTGTTAAGAGTACAGGTAGTAGTCCTCGCCTCACCAAAATTCATTTAGTGGCCGTTTGAAGTTATAAAGGTGTGGAAAAACATGACTTACGACCGGTCTTCGCACTTATGACTGTCGCAGAATCTCTACAGTCGCAGGATCACAGTTGGGAAACGTGGTAACCAGCATTAAAAGGTCACAGCATCCCACAATCATGTAACCGCCATTTGTCAGGAAGATTCCAACTAGCAACATCAATGTGGGGAAGCCAGATTCATTTAACGGCTGCATGATTTACTTAACGACTGCAGAGATTCGATTAACAGCCAAGACCAAGAAAAAGTCATAAAATTATTTGGAAGTCACTTAACAACCGCGTTGCTTAACAATGGAAATTCTGGTACAAAGTGTGGTCGTAAGCCAAGTACTAAAGGTAAAGGTTCCCCTCGCACATACGTGCTAGTCGTTCCCGACTCTAGGGGGCGGTGCTCATCTCCGCTTCAAAGCCAAAGAGCCGGCGCTGTCCGAAGACGTCTCCGTGGTCATGTGGCCGGCATGACTCAACGCCAAAGGTGCACGGAACGCTGTTACCTTCCCACCAAAGGTGGTCCCTATTTTTCTACTTACATTTTTTTACATGCTTTCGAACTGCTAGGTTGGCAGAAGCTGGGACAAGGTACAGGAGCTCACCCCGTTATGCAGCACTAGGGATTCGAACCGCTGAACTGCCGACCTTTCGATCGAGAAGTTCATCTTACAGAAAACTTCAAAAAGTGCAGCATGAAGGCAACTTTTCACACGGTTGAAAATATTGCTACTAGATCTGTCAGTTACCAAAACAAGAGATCAATAAAACTTGGGGCTCCTGCCCCAAAGAAAAAGTTATTTTATCCATTGCAAAGTAGAAATGGGAGAAAGAAGGTTAAGAATTTCAGATCTTGATTTTGCTGTCTATGAAACTCATATCCGATATACGGCAACCTATTTGAATTCTTTCATTATGGTTTCATGGCTTTTCTACCACCAACCTATTTTTAGAGGTTTTTTCAAAGCTGAGAAATTATTCTTGAATTTTTTTTTTTTTTTTTTTGGCTTTGTTCAGTGGAGGGGAAAACTTCCCTAATTCCATCAATCCTCCAAAGAAATTGTCTCTGGGTATGGCTTTGAGTGCAAGAGAGCTAGAATTCAATTTTAGACAAGGCGAAGGCTTGTCTGGATTCTAAAGTCAGACAAGAGAGGATATCCCTGTTGTAAACCCCCAGAGACATCTGGTTCATCTTTTGCAAGACTGGGTCTCAATGGCTCTTGAATTCTAGACATTTCTACTACACCACATGGAATGCATATTAGTGGGCTAAACATTTTAAAAATGGATCTGGCTGTAGTAATTTTTAAATTTGCATTTATGTGTAGGTAGTCTTAAACCTAAGTGTCCCAGTGATGGTTATAACCTTTTTGGTGCTGAGTGCCCAAAACATGGGCTTCCGCGCAAATGCAGTGCAACCCCCAAAATGCAATGCAAGTGTCCCCCCCCCACGCATGCGTGTGTCCCTGCCTATGTGGGCCCCCTGTGCATGCGCCCCAGCCCTGTTGCACCTCGTTTTGGCTTCCAGGTTGGTGCAGGAGTCTTTCCAGGCCCAAAATGGGGCATGGGGGAGGCTTACGCGGCCCCCGCTGTGCCCTGTTTTGGGCCTGGAAAGACTCTTGCGCCAACTTGGAAGCCAAAATGGGGTGCAGGGGGGCGCACGAGGCCCCCGCTGTGCCCCGATTTAGGCCTGGAAAGCCTCCTGCACAACCTGCATCCCCAGCGCATTTGCCCCTTCCTTCGCGCATGCATGCATGCGTCCCCAGCATATGTCATGCATCCCCCACATGCATGTTAGAGACCCAAAGACCAGCTGGCCAGCTGGAAGTGCACGCGCATGCATGGTGGAGCTGGGCTGGGGTGACGTCTGGCGTGACCACAGAGAGGGCTCTGCGTGCCACCCGTGGCATGCTTGCCATAGGTTCCTCATCACAGGCCTATGCCATATCAAACCGACTCATCTTTGTCCTGTAGCAAAGTACTGCCTGGTTTTTTTTCCTCCTACCTGATCTCAATTCAATGAAGAGGAATTCCCTTTCAAATTTTCCTTCCAATGAGAAGAAAATATGTGTGAGAGATTCATGTACAAACTCAAAATCCACTTATTTTATTGCATAATTGCATAGAGCCTTGGCGGTGCAGCGGACTAAAGTGCTGTTAAGTAGCACTTAGCTGCCTGCAATTACTGCGAGTTCAAATCTCACCAGGCTCAAGGTTGACTCAGCCTTCCATCCTTCCGAGGTAGGTAAAATGAGGACCCGGATTGTGGGGGCAATAAGCTGACGTATAAAAAAAAGAACACCGCTTGGGGGGCTCGAAAGCCCTACTAAGCAGGTATATACAAAAGTATGAAGGCTATTGCTTAATGCATTGTAAGCCGCCCTGAGTCTCCGGAGAAGGGCGGCATATAAATCGAACCAATAAATAAATAAAATAAATAAATAATGGCCAAGGGATAGATGTCAATGTCCAATCCGGATTTTGTTATAAGCTCTACAATAATCCACAACCTTCTTGGTTTGCTGTGCTTCTCAGGCAGGGGTGTCAAACACAAGGCCCGTGGGCCAGATCCGGCCCACGATATGGTCAGATCTGGCCTGTGGGGCTATCATGGAAAATATAAGGAGCCAGCCTGCATTACTTCAGCCCAGTCTACCCAATGCGGCTTTGGCCCGGTCTACCCAGTGCAAAGAGGAAACACGCTAGAAGTTTGGAGAGTGGTGTCAAGCTGGCCACGCCCACTCAGTTGGCCACACCCACTCAGTTGCCCATGCCTTCCTGAACCCCTGAGGTCAACCGCAGCTCTGATGTGGCCCTCAATGAAATTGAGTTTGACACCCCTGTTCTAAGGGACGACCTCCCAAAGGAATATTTCCTATAGACTTTTTTTTTTAAGACAGACCAGCCAGGTAAATTTCAGAATGATGACAAAATATGTACCTACACCAGTACATTCCCAACTCAGAAAGAGAATCCCAAAGATACTTTTCAATAGGCAACTCAACTTGCTTGCATTTTTTCCCCTTGAAAACGTCTCGCTTCTCATCGAAGACACTTCTTCAGTTCTGACTGAACGGTGGGGAATGGAAGGATTTATAAATCAGAACTCAAGAAGCTTCTTGGATGAGAAGCAAAAAGTTTTCAAAGGAAAAAAAAAACCCTAAGAAAGTCCAGTTGCCTATTGAAAAACAACTTTGAGACAACCATGACTTCGATGATTGAGAATCTCCATAGACCTCACCAAGATAAATTCGGAAGAAATTCTTAGGCATCTTAAAAAATATGGTGGGTAAAGGGCCCTTTTGTCTTAATCTTAACCAAAGGGGGGGAAAAAAGACAGACTAAAAGTGTAATAATAATAATACTAATACTACTACTACTACTACTACTAATAATAATAATATTGTCATCATGGCCTGGAAGCAATAAACTAGGATTTCAGACAAGAGTTTGCTTCCAAGAGACACATCCAAAACTCGGCTTCTGCCACTGAAAATAATTTATTTCTAAGTAAACAGGATTTTTATTTAATTACAGATTTTCTTCTTTTGAGATGCAAATTGAAATGAAGGTTTGTTTGGATTGGGCAGTTTCTAGGAAATATTTGAAAGTGATTAATTTGTCCAGAAGGTTGAATTAGAAATAACTGGGAGACTGTTTTATTTGTATATATTTTTCCCTGATTCCTTTATTCTTAATCTTGTCTTATATTTATTTAAGAATTAACTGTGCATCCAGATGTTGATTAGCAGTAACTCCCACTGTCTTTTATCCTTGGCCGTGATTCCTAGGGATATTGGGTGTTGGCACGTTCAGCCAATATTTTAAGAGCCAGAAGTTACCTACCAGAAACTTGGTTTTTTTCTTTCTTTAGCAAACAATAACCAGCTTCTTGCAGCTTCTGCTTTCTTTAAAATTGGCACATTGTCTGCAGGACTCAGCTAAGGGAGGGTAGCTGAGATTGCAAGCAGAGACCGAAAGCGAGAGGTTCACATTTATTGAAACAATTGTTGGGTATCCA
This sequence comes from Ptyas mucosa, assembly GCA_012654045.1. Classification (NCBI taxonomy): domain Eukaryota; kingdom Metazoa; phylum Chordata; class Lepidosauria; order Squamata; family Colubridae; genus Ptyas; species Ptyas mucosa. The sequence continues at coordinate 4,766,064 of WNWU01000047.1, read as the reverse complement.
TGAGGCAAACTAAGCTCAGGCAGAAAATAACTAGTGCCCCCAACTTTCCTGGAATGGAGGGCTAAGCTTTTACTCCAGGAGGAACACCCTGTCAAAGTGAGCTTAGCGATCAGGCTAACCTTTCCACACAATTAAAAGACACATCTGTCTCACAGGCCTGCTTCTCTTCCTTTGCTGAAGCAGAGACATGAACTAAACAGCTTGTCTTGTTGATTTGGCCGGGGAACAAAGGCGCCCATTCATGGACGGCTCACTTGGTCCACACGTGGGTGTGCAAAACTAACTTTGCTCTGAAAGGTGGGTGGACAGCGTTTGCCTGAAACTCAATCCTGTCCTTCCCACCCACCAGCCATGATATAAATCCAACAGTTGCAGTGGCCCAGTGAGGTAAGACTTCTTTTTAAATGTTGACCTGGACTTCACATTTGGAGAAAAAGAGAGAGAGAGACAGACAGAGAGAGAGAGACACACACACACAGGCACAGACATTCAGGAAAGAGAGAGAGAGAGAAAGACAGACACACACAGAGAGACGGACAGAGAGAGAGAGAGAGAGAAGACACACACACACACAGACAAAGATATTCAGGAAAGAGAGAGAGAGAAAGACAGAGAGAGAGAGAGAGACAGACAGAGAGAGAGAGACAAAGACAGAGACAGAAAAAAAGAGAGAGAGAGACATGCAGAGACAAAGACATTCAGGAAAGAGAGAGAGAAAGACAGAGAGAGAGAGACAGAGAGAGAAAGAGACAGATACAGATATTCAGGAAAGAGAGAGAGAGACAGAGAGAGACTGAGGCAGACAGACACAGACATTCGGGAAAGAGAGAGACAGAGAGAGAGACACATAGAGAGAGAGACAGAGAAAGAGAGAGAGAGACAGAGAGACAGAGACAGAGAGACAGAGAGACATAAAAAAGAGAGAGACACATAGAGAGACAAAGACATTCAGGAAAGAGAGAGAGAAAGACAGAGAGAGAAAGAGAGAGAGACTGAGACAGACAGAAAGACAGACATAGACATTCAGGAACAAGAGAGAGAGAGAGAAAGACACACAGAGAGAAACCGAGACAGAGAAAGAGAGACAGACAGACAAGACATTCGGGAAAGAGAGAGAGAGAAAGACAGAGACAGAGACAGAGACAGATAGACAGACAGATACAGACATTCAGGAAAGACAGACAGAGAGAGACACACAGAGAGAGAGACACACACACAGAGAGACACACACACACACAGAGGACAGATAGACACAGACATTCAGGAAAGAGAGAGAAAAAACACACAGAGAGAGACAGAGAGACAGACATTCAGGAAAGAGAGAGAGAGAGAGACAGATAGAGAGAAAGAGGAGGGAAGGAAGGGATGAAGGAGGAGAAAGAGAGAGCAAGAAAGGCAAAGTAAATATAGGTTATGTTGGATTAAATTAAGTTAGTAAGAAACAGAAAGCTCACTTTCTCTAAGAGCCACATTTCCATTTTCATCAATCTTAATAACTTATTTGGGTTTACATTCTTTGAGACTGACCATCAAGTGTCCCCTGGGTAAGCTACATATAATTAGGAAATAAATGTGGTAACTGAAGTAAGTGATCGTCATAAGTCATGAAAACAAAAGCCAACATCCAAACTTGGTCATGCTTTAGCAAAGAGGTACAGTGTTGAAGCTCTCCTGACTTCCCAAACTCTTCATTAGGCAGGATATCAAAAATAGCAAGGAAGAAGGTAAAACAATGAAGCCACTCATTCTTAATCTAAATCATGTTGTGGGCAAATCTCACCGAGATATGGATTACATGAGAAAGAAAAACTGATGAGTAAATATTTGGATGGTTATATAATCGATACTATAACGGAAGATAGTATACTTTTCAATAAAGATTGATATTATCGCATATATCTTTATATGTATATGGTTATAATGATTATGATGATGTTTATACAGTAGGTTAACACTTTGGACGCCTAGAAAGCACACTGTTCAACATAGAAATGGAATATGTGATACAAAGCAATAAAAATATTTATATATATAAAAAAAGAAAATGGATGCTTTGGGAGACGGTGTTTAAAACTTTGCTCAAGCTACTCTTAACTGGTGAAAGAGGAGGCAGGAATAGCTTTAAAACGCTGAAAAGCCCCTTATGTTGCATTCTTTTGGAAATTCAACTCACGGGGATTTAAAACATCTGTTTGGTACGGTTCTATCCTGCCTTCTTAACATTTGTGGACCTGAGCCACCTCTTCCAACTTGGAGCACGGTTGCATCTATTTTCTGATTATATATATATATCCGATGTTTTTCAGGCTGACCTTCTCTCCAAGTGGGAAGAAAAGCTTGAGGGGAAAAACACACACACACACAAAATAGTCCAGACCACATGGCATAGGACATAAGAAGCTAAGTAGATGGTTGGTGTATGTGTCATTGCACAGACTGAAGTCACACCCTCACCAGGACTTCAAGCTTTCACAAGCTACAGAACAACAGGAAGTGGCCGTAAGTATTTATAGCATCATTGTGTTTATCCCAAAGTGACGTCCTGTCAGAGAATGGTGATGCACGTTAAAAAAAAAAAGACGAAAGAGAGCAGAGGATCGGCTGACAATCTTGACGGGAGGACCAGATCCTGCCAAGTTTTATAATTTGCACATTTATCTCCTTAACCACAGACTTCCAGATCCCAGAGTCTTCTAGATAATTTGAATTGTCACGGGTTGTAGGCTACCAGGTTGGAAAAAGGCTGAACGGTATACGAAAGTAAACGAGAAAAACGACACCGCTATGGCCATTATTTATCTATTTATTTATTGACATCCCTTTGACTGTTACTATAAATAACTCAAGGCAGTGAACCTACCTGATACTTCTTCCCTCTCCTATTTTCCCTGCAACAACAACCCTGTGTGTGTGTGTTGGGGGGGGGGGGGGTGGGGATGAGAGAGAGGGACTGGCCCAAAATCATCACCCAGTTGGCTGCCATGCCTAGTATGGAACTGGAACTCCCAGTCTCCTGGTGATTGGCTCTGCCAACTTTTGCACCTAAGGAAGAACTCAGAACTCACAGTTTCCTGGTTTCTAGCGTAGTGCCATAACCACTAGACCAGTGATGGCTAACCTTTATGTCATGGTGTGCCAAAAGCGTGGGGAGCGGGCAGGGGTCGCGCGCGCATGCCCGCACCCACAATTCAATGCTCCCCGCCCTCCCCCCCCACGCAGGCGCACGTGACTCCCCCGCACTCTTCCCACTTTTGGCACACGATGGCACGGTGAGACTGGAGGGCTCGTTTTTCACCCTCCCCAGGCTCCAGAGGCTTTCTAGGAGCCTGGGGAAGGTGAAAACGGCCTTCCCCACCCCTCCGGAGGCCCTCCAGAGGCCTGTTTCCTGACTTCCTGTGGGGCCGGAAGGCCCGAAAATCAACTGGCTGGCATGTACATGTGTGCTGCAGCTAAGCTAGGGAAATGCTTGCGTGCCCACCAATATGGCTCCATGTGCCACCTGTGGCACGCGTGCCATAGGTTCGCCATCACTGCCAATTAGACCAAACTGGCTAAATTATAACTATTACCATTGCCAGTGCTACCGGTAATATGCACATATTCTAATTGTAATGCCAGTTGTCCCTACTCTGCAACTCATGCGATTTACCCCCTCGAATTAGTCATTTTGTCTTTGTTCTCTTTTGTTTCTTCCACAATTTTTTTTTAAAAAATTGATTTATATGCTGCCCTTCTCCGGAGACTCAGGGCGGCTTATAATGCATTAAGCAATAGCCTTCATACTTTTGTATATTTTATACAAAGTCAGCTTATTGCCCCCACAGTCTGGGTCCTCATTTCACCTACCTTAGAAAGGATGGAAGGCTGAGTCAACCTTGAGCCTGGTGAGATTTGAACTCGCAGTAATTGCAGGCAGCTGGATGTTAAATGCTGCCTTAGTAGGAGGCATTAGCCTGCTACGCCACTCAGGCTCCACGTTTCTTCCCTGAATAAAGCCAACCCAACACTACTATTGTTTGTAGATCGGTATCAAAACTGCGAAAAGTGCTCCTCAGCTTAATATTGGACCTAAGGCTCTGGAGAATCCTCGCAGTAAATGCATGTATCCAAATGTATTAGTTCCCATCATGCAGCTAATCAACGCAGTGGATGAAAAGCCACATTTCCCTGTTCCCAAGCATCCAGACTATGTTGCACCATGGTAAAAGGTATTATGTTACCATTGGTAAGGCCGCACTTGGAATACTGCATCCAGCTTTGGTCACCATGATGTAAAAAAGATGGTGAGACTCTAGAAAGAGCACAGAGAAGAGCAACAAAGATGATTAGGGGACTGGAGGCTAAAACATATGAAGAACGGTTGCTGGAACTGGGTATGTCTAGTCTGATGAAAAGAAGGACTAGGGGTGACATGATAGCAGTCTTCCAATATCTCAGGGGCTGCCACAAAGAAGAGGGAGTCAAGCTATTCTCCAAAGCACCTGAGGGCAGGACAACAAGCAATGGGTGAAAATAATCAAGGAGAGAAACAACTTTAGAACTAAGGAGAAATTTCCCGACAGTGAGAAAAATTAATCAGTGGAACAACTTTCCTCCAGAAGTTGTGGGTGCTCCAACACTGGAGATTTTTAAGAAGAGATTGGACAACTATTTGTCTAAAATGGTGTAGGGTTTCCTGCCTAAGCAGGGGGTTGGACTAGAAGACCTCCAAGGTCCCTTCCAACTCATTCACTCTATTCTAATTAAATTTCACCTAGATGTAAAAGAAACACAATAAAATATTCTGTTTCTATTTTTACATCTCTCTCTCTGTATGCAAATTCATAAACTCCCTAACTTTTGACTCAGTCCCAGTCCTACACATTTGTTGATTTTTTTTTCTATGATAGATTGTGCTATTCAGTTGGACAAGGGGTGACGCGAGGAGCAATGGATATGAAAATCTCCATCTGCAACCACTAGAAATTCTATTCAGCATCTAAGATACCAAAACACAAGGCTTTGTCCAGAAGCGAAAGCATATTTTGGACATGTTTATAACACACACTCTAAGATTCCCAGACGGCTGAATATTTTATGCTTTGTTCTGCATTCAAGCATTCTTTGTCATCTTCTTACTACAAGGGTAATGCTAAATTTGCCATCTACCAAGAAGAGTTCGGTTTTCTGGATCCTATCCAAACACGATGACAGTTCACACAACCGAGTGTGCCAGGGTTTGTTTAACCATAGTTAGATAAATTAATATACAACAGCTGAATTCATTCAATATGCAAAGATATGCCATGCATAGAGAACATTTCATGGACGATAGGGATGCGAACAGGGTTGCTGTGCATGTAAATATCTTGGTGATAAAATCTTTAGAGCATTGGTGTGCAATTACAGAAACATGGTCCACTAACCGACAGTACCTTCTATTTAGTTAGAATAGAATAGTTATTTATTTATTCTATTTAGTTAGAATAGAATAGAATATCTATTTAGGGCAAATTTAGTTGCCAGCTCACATCTGGACTGCAGCAATGGATTTTACTTTGGGGGAGAGGTGGTTCTACTTTGTACTTCCGAGGTCGGTAAAATGAGGACCCAGATTGTTGGGGGCCAATATGCTGACTCTGTAAACCACTTAGAGAGGGCTGTAAAAGCACTGTGAAGCGGTATATAAATCTAAGTGCTTTTGCTGCAGCTGTTTGGATGTTGCATTAGGAGCCATGGTGGCACAGTGATTAGAATGCAGTCTTGCAGGCTAACTCTGCCCACAGCCAGGAGTTCAATCCTGACCGCCTCAAGGTTGACTCAGCCTTCCATCCTTCTGAGGTCGGTAGAATGAGGACCCAGATTGTTGGGGGGCAATATACTGACTCTGTAAACCACTTAGAGAGGGCTGTAAAGCACTGTGAAGCGGTATATAAGTCTAAGTGCTATTGCAATGATTGCACAGTGCAATCAGAATAACAGAGTTGGAAGGGACCTTGGAGATCTTCTAGTCCAGGGGTCTCCAACCCCTGACCCAGGCCTTGCAAGCAAGCAAAGCCCCATCTGTGGGATGTAGGCAGCACACAAAACCACACCCCCTCTGTTTCCCATGAACCAGTTCTTGGTGCTCAAAAGGTTGGGGCCACTGTAAATCTAGTCCCTGCTCGGACAGGGAATCTTATACCATTTCAGATAAAGGGTTATCCAATCTCTTCTTTAAAAAAAACTTCCAGTGTTGGAGCACGCACAACTTCTGGAAGCAAATAGTTCTACTGATTAATCGTTCCAGCTGTCAGGGAATTTCTCCTTAGTTCTTAGCTGAATTCTGAATCAATTCAAACTCAAGATTCAAAATGCAGTCAAAATGCAAAAACCAAGCGGTAAAATAGGGGTAGTTACCCCCGTGGAAACGGACCATGTCGAATTGCAGATGAGAAAGAATCCCGAAGTTAAAATTGTCAGTCTAAGCAAACCAACAAATCACTTTGTATGTGGAAAGTTGTAGCATCAGGGTGAAACATTCAATGGTTTAAGCATCCTAAGAATGATTTCTCCCACCAGCCAAGATAAGCTAAAAGGTGAGCACAGCAAATGAGTAAACTGAAGCTTACATTTATGCAATTAGCAATGCTAATATAATGGTAAAGGTTCCCCTCGCACATATGTGCTAGTCGTTCCCGACTCTAGGGGGCGGTGCTCATCTCCGTTTCAAAGTTGAAGAGCCAGTGCTGTCCGAAGACGTCTCCGTGGTCATGACTCAACGCCAAAGGCGCACGGAACGCTGTTACCTTCCCACCAAAGGTGGTCCCTATTTTTCTACTTGCATTTTTTACGTGCTTTCGAACTGCTAGGTTGGCAGAAGCTGGGACAAGTCACGGGAGCTCAACCCATTGACAGACACTAGGGATTCGAACCGCTGAACTGCCCACTTTTCGATCGACAAGCTCAGCGTCTTAGCCACTGAGCCACCGCATCCCTGTAATGCTAATATACATATTCTTTAAAATATCTAGAAGGAGGCTGAAGTCAGGAGACGAATAACAAAATAGGGACAGAGTCAGGGGGAAAGATCCGGCGTTTCACCAATATAAAATTTAGATATTAATTTTATTACCCTGTTTCCCCCAAAATAAGACAGTCCCTGATAATAAGCCCAATCAGGCTTCTGAGCACATGTCAGTAAGGCCAAGCGCTTATTTCAGGGTTCAAAAAAATCTATGACAGGGTCTTATTTTCAGGGAAACACGGTAATAGACCTGATGGTGTTACCTAGTTGGGTAATGAAACATCTGCAAGAAGAGAACTAAGTTCACAGAGCACCAAGGACTCCACTTAAGATATTCCCTGTAACTATAATTAGATATCATGAAGTCATATTTGTAATGTACAGAAGTGTTAGTACATCCGCTTAATTCATTAACTTTAGCAACGTCTCGGTTTTCTAGAAAAAAAAAGTCATTTTCGTGAAAGCTTACGGTCATGGAATGACCCACATCGTTTCACATCCATGTTGGCGATCACAACCCAGAAATATTCAACATTAAAATTTCTAGAGAAATTGCGGGTTTCGGTTTCGCAATCAGTTTTGGGACATTTCGGCTTTCGACCCTGCCGAGTTTGCATTCCCCATAAAACGTGTCAGGACTCCTTCCCGTATTTGCAGAGATAACAGGACTCTCCCTCTTTGTGCATTGATTTGGAAAAGAAAAGCCGAACAGCTACAATGACAACATCCACAAAAGCATGGAGTCTTTTCTTTCCCTTTTTCTTCTTGTCGCAGGGAGACAATAATCCCTCGGCCCTTTCCTCTTTGATACATTCATTAAGCGCAATTGAATCAATATCGGAGCCCAGCCTGTTTGAAGGGAGAGCTATTCAGCCACATTATCATGACTATTACTCTTCATTATGGTGGCGGCTGATGAAGCCCAGATTTCCAGGGCTTATTTGCATAGCGCTTGGCAGGTGTTAAGCCCAGGTGCCCTACTGGCATTCAGAGGAGACGCATAGAGGAGACAATCCCAACTCCAGCATCATTTGCATGAAAAGCAAAATATGGGGGCAGATAAAAAGGAAGGATAATGAGTTCCCATCTGGGCCTGAGTCACATGGTCTTTTGACTCGGGGTTGGCTGCTTATATTTTGGTCCACCAAGATATTTTCTGTTGCTTATCCCAAAGGTGCTGTCAGGTTCCGATGTTATCTCAAACAACATCCTTTTTTTTCAGGAGACAACTGGACTTTCTTGTTTTTTTTTTTAATCTTTTGAAGATGTTTCGCTTCTCACCCAAGAAGTTCCTTCAGCTCTGACAGGATAGTGGAGAATGGAAAGTCCAGTTACTTCCTGAAAAAGCACCTTTGGGACAACTAAGACAGGGGTGAAATGCTAACGGTTCGCTCCGGTTCAGTAGTTACCGTATTTTTCAGAGTATAAGACGCTCCAGAGTATAAGACACACCTACCTTTTTTGGTGAGGAAAACAAGAAAAAGAAATCTGCCTCTGCCTCCCAGCAATTTTGCCTCTTTGCAGCAAACAGCAAACAGCCTGCTTTGTTTTCATTTTCGTTTTCAGGATAGCTTGATTAGCACAAGAAAAAAAAATCTGCTCCCAGCAATTTACCTCCTTGCAGCAAGCAGCAGAGGCCCAAGCAAAACAGCTGAGAGCAAAACAGCTGAGAGTCGGGAGGCCGATCCAATCAACTTGTGCTAATTAGACTGTGCTGAAGCTGAAAGGAGCTGTTTCTTCTTGCTGCTTGCTACAAGGAGGTAAACTGCTGGGAGGCAGAGTGGGGGCCAGTGGGTGGACGGGGCTAAATTCGGTGTATAAGACGCACCTAAATTTTCACCCCATTTTAGGGGGGGGGGGAAGGTGCATCTTATACTCAGAAAAATATGGTAGCTACCAGTTCCTCTGAACTGGTATTTCCAACGATCAGCTGTGCCGCACGGTTTAGCTTTGCTAGAAAGCAGGAAATCCTGCTTTCTAGCAAAGCTAAATCGCGTGGCACAGCTGATCCCCTGTCACTGTTCTACTTACCTTCCCAAGCCTCCTCTTGGTGCGCACTGCAAATGCACAGCCAGCAAACCGGTAGCAAACCTGTTTCAGAATTCATCACCGAACTAGGACCTGGATGACTGAGAATCTCTACAGATTTTCTGTTGCTCAGTTGCTGAGGAGTCCATGGAAAGACGATTTTATCAACTACACGCTGTCACCAACCTTAGCTAGTGTGGGTTGATGGAAGTGGACAATATTGTCCAATCTTGGAAGAAATTGCAGGTAGTCCTCGACTTATGACCACAAATTTCTGTTGCTAAGCGAAATATTGGTTAAGTGAACTTTGCTCCATTTTACGATCTTTGTGGCCGCAACTGTTAAGTGAATGACCGCAGTTGGTAAGTTAGTAACATGGTTGTTAAGTGAATCTGGCTTCCCCATTGACTTTGCTTGTCAGAAGGTCGCAAAAGGGGATCATGTGACAACGGGACACTGCGACCGTCATAAATTTGAGTCAGTTGCCAAGCCTCTGACTTTTGATCACATGACCACGGGAATGGCTGCAACGACCACGGGAATGGTCGTAAGTGTGAAAAATGGTCATGGGTTGCTTTTCTTCAGGGCCATTGTTGTAACTTTGAATGGTCACTAAATGAACTGTTGTAAGTCAAAGAATACCTGCATTCTGCAGCTTCTTCTTCCTCTGTTGTTCTACTTCAGGGCTTATCTAGCTTTGCTTTATAAATCTAGGTTCACATATTTGCCCAAGTCATGGTTGGCTTCAATTTTGTTTTTACTGAACAAATCATTACCAACTTGGCTTAAACATCACAGTAAATCCTGAAAAATTGCAAATTAACTCTACTGGCTAAATTCAGACATTGTACTAAGCTAACATCAAGTTGTCTTACTGCTTAATGAATAGAGTTGAGTTGAGTTGAGTTGAGTTGTGTTGAGTTGAGTTGAGTTGAGTTGAGTAGAGCAGAGCAGAGCAGAGCAGAGCAGAGCAGAGCAGAGTAGAGTAGAGTAAGACTAAACTAGGATAGGGTAGGGTGGAGTAGGGTAGGGTAGGGTAGGGTAGGGTAGGGTAGGATAGTGTAGGGTAGTGTAGAGTAGAGTAGAGTTGAACAGAACAGAACAGAACAGAACAGAACAGAACAGAACAGAACAGA